>CM068370.1:112349999-112949999 GCA_034769895.1 Magicicada septendecula
CAATTTAAATAAATAAACCAAATTAATTTTGAAAACAAGCAATCAGAGAATCATAATTGTTTGGATGGTAATGAATTCTATATTGTTAATAATTAATTTAATTAAAACAATTTGATATATTTTAAATATTTTAATTGAGTATGTAAAGGTTGTATAATTATTTTTTTTGTAAATTCAGTTTGTTTTACGAGATGGAAATTTGGAAATGAATGATAAATTATTTAATTTAAATTAATAAATTTTATGAAATGTTTCAGAGATGGTGGTGATTATGTTTTGTGGGTATAGCATGTTAAAGGAATTGTAAGTAGAAAAATTTTATAATCATGTATAATAAAAGCTGTTTACAGGTGTGATTGAGGTGTTAATGCAATAGTGAGATTTTAATGCAATCATTGTGTTTAATAAAAATAATAATTAAAAATTTTTAATAATAAATGAAAAATGATAAATAATGATTATTAATAATAAATTTTGAAAATTTCAAGAAAGTTAAACGGTAAAAGGTTATGAATGGGTTAGACGATTATTGATGCAAATATTATATGATAATGTATATAAAAAATTTTAATTAGTTGTCAATTATAATTAGTTATTATGTGGCTATTGTGGGGGTGGCCTGTGCTCTCACAAGTAGCGAAAAGGGTTGGGGGTAGCAGTGAGTGTTACCTCCATCGGAGGCCAAACTGGCGATAAATGTGCGGCACACCTTATCCGTGTAGATAAAAAATTTTACACACAATATTAAATACCGTGTCGCACATAATAGTATTGATGAAACAGGCAATTAAATTAAAGTTTGGATTTCCTCGACTTTTCGGGCGGTTACTGTCTTACCAGCACTAACCGTGGTTTTGGCTAGCGGCCAGCTATGGTCATATCAAGTCCCTTGACCATAGCTGACTTGAAATTGGTATAAATTTGAAATTCATTGGGGGGACAATTAGAGGAAATCTCCGGAACTAGGGAACAGCGGCTGCCACTCTGTTCGAGGAGGAACAGCAAGACCGGTGGCAGATCCGTTTTAAGGGTGTATGAGTATATAACAAGAACATGATGATGTTCACTAACTTTAAAACTTAACAGCGGAAGCAGAGACACGGAGAGGTAAACCCTGCTCCAAAATATACAGTCTCTGTGGAAGCGAAAGGGCGAGACAGTCCTCCATAATCTGAAATAGTGTGTGTGGCTGGGAGGTGACGCAAAGGAGTCACGAATTTTAAAATTTTATGACAAAAGTTTTTGCTTATTCAAGGTTTAATCCAATCAAAAATGCTTGTGCTCTGTCCACATAATTATATGCTCAGACTCGTAAATTAAGGTGTTCATGCTATAATTTTAAGTGTATTATTTTATTGTTGTCTATTAGATAAGCATTGATAAGAATATGTAATTTTATTATGTGTGTCTGTGTTTAAGCCAATAAGTAAATCGTCTGGCAGGTTAACATAAGCATCAGAATCAGAGAAATGGGAAACAATGAGGTGAGAAGGGAGAATAAATAAAAATAAATATGTATCTTCCATGTAATTTGTTCAATTTTAAGTATTTTCATGGTGTTAGGAGGATCAGCTGATCAGCAATAACGTCACTGGTATATTGGTTTGTAAATGTTACAAGTAATTAATGTTTAATGTACTACAGATATTTTGAAGTAAAGATAAAAAGGATATGAGAAATAAAATAACAATAATTTATGCAAATTAATAAAAGATAATTCATGGGTGATAAATGTTTTATGGGACACGTAGACCTGTCCAAATTGAATTAAAAGTTGAATGTGAAATGACAGAGATGATTATGATGTAATGATGTTTTTGAGTGGATGTGATGCAACAGAGTTGATGAAGTATTAATGTTGACACAGTGGTAATGGAGACGTTATGTAGATTTTGAGTGACATATTGTTGTTTTTATAGTTAATGAGGTTATTTTGTGTATTTGTAGTAATGTAATGAGATTGAGAATTTTGGGGATGGCAATTTTGTATTAGGGGTAGTGTATTTGGGGAGTCCGCAACAAGGGTTGGGACGGGATAGGGATAGATTGTAGTGGAGGAGGGGCCGCCTTAGGTAGAATCCAGGCCGCCAAATAAGGGAATTGAGTTTTTGGGAAACACGTATCCTATGTACAAAGGGTTAGAGAGTATTTTTTTTTATATGTGGAGAAGGTGACGAATTGTGTTAAATGGTAAGTTGGGGTTTAGAGTGTTTTGGGATAGATATTTTGGTAGAGATGGGTGTCATGGGAGTTGAAGTTGCTGAGTTAGAGTCAAAGAGAGAAAGGTTATATATGTATACAGATCTAGTAATACAGTAAATGAGAATAAATAATTTACATCACCCACAGTAGATTAAAGTAAGATTGTTGAATAAAGAGAGAGATTGATAATAAAGATATAAAAGCTTTCATTTTAAACCAGTGACAGAATTTTGATAAAATTTGAAAATAATGTAAAATTAAGAATTGTTTGTTTTAAATAATTTAAATATCAAGTTGATGATTATTTATATTAAATATTTGTTCGTTTTAAATATTTTGTTTTATTACGTTTTGTATTTCAAGTTAGGATATTACAGATGTTCAATGTGTTTCCAGAACTTATATATAACATATGTAGGTCAAGGGTTTTGGACTTGACCTAGTTTCAATCAGCTGACGAGGTCATACACCTACTAAGCCTGTATAGTAGGGAATCAATTTTAATTTGTTTATTTAATTGATTTAAACCAATTTTTAAATAATTTTGCATATGAAGGAAACATTTGAGTAAATTTAAATTTTTTTGAATTGTAAAATTTTTTGGGAATTTTAATTTTTTTTGGAAAAAAAAAAAGTGATTTTTCGCCTGCCAGCGAATGAATATTTTAGATGATGATTCTTTTATTATGTGTGTATTAACCATGTTTCTTTTATTGTATTGCATTATATTGGTAGATTATAAGTGATTCTCATGTTAGAATAAGGATGTGTTTATATTATTAGAAATGTCTGGGTTAAGTCATTTGAAACAAAAATTAGAAAAAAGAGGAAGAGAATTTTTTTTGAGCATATCATTTTTTTTTGAACTTTGAATTTAAAAAAAAAAAAAAACTTTTGTCAATTTTAAAGAATTTTGTAATTTTTCAATTTCACAATGTATCATGTAATGTGAGTATGTGTGAGCCCAGTATTTGCTAAAGGCAGCCCAGCTTGCAAAAAGGGGAAACATATCGGCGGAGGAGCTGGAGTAATTTTAGCCAGGGGTTGAGGATTTTTGGGGGTAGCATGTTAGAAGGCGAGGCGCGCTGTGGTGCGAGTCTGATCGATTTCTCGGTGTTGGGATCTCTTACGGAGAAGTCCAGTGATCTCGTTCAGATGAGTCCATGGTCACTGAGCCAGGGGGGTCGGGTACCCATGAGATCAAGAACAAGGGGGTTGTTGGCACCAGTTCCTCACCGGTCCTCTTCGGGGTTATCGATGAGATTTCTTCTGTTATGAACAGCAGAATTCTCATCGAGGGAGTATTGTAGCGGGTCAAATTTTGGGTGTTTTTATTTTCAACAGTTTGGGATAATTATATTTTTATTCATTTCATTTTCGGTCGGGAGCCTTATAAAATATGACGAAATAACTGGATTATTGTGCAACGTATTTGTCAGAGTTATAGACCAGAGTTGAGTAACAGAACAGTGAAACAAAGCAATAAGGCGCAGTTGTTGTTGAGGAATGCGGCAGAGCATTTGCACCTCCACCAAAATTCTAAGAACTCTGTAAATGTGTGTCAACGCTCAAGCGCAACTACACCTGCATGCGCTCAAAGGACGCTCTAACAAAAACTCAAGATGGCCAGAGCGTAAAAAAATATTCGTCGTCTTCTATAAGACCTCACGGAAGTCGCATTAACTCCGCCTACTGTTGGTGACATCATCAGAGCCAAGTCCAATATCGGCCTCTGGACATACACACATACCGGTTTTAATCCATATATAAAGTGGTTACTTCCCAACAAATGATGCCGGAGCGACGAAAACATCGTGGCAGTAGAGAACCAGATTCCCACCAGGAACAGGTACACGTACCTGTTACGTCCACCGTGACGGAGCAGTCGACTTTAAGCAGAGACGCCATATGGTCAGCTAGAGCCGCATCCAGTTAGATACGCTTACAACTCTGTCGGCGTCCCGGTCGGTGTTGTTTTATACTATGTGAGTGAAACAACAATATCGTTAATACCGACCGGGACTCGTGAAATCAACGACGTAATAAACTAGTGTAGCGAAAGTGCGAAACGCCAAGAGTGAAATCGGACATTAAACACGTGTTCGGTCGGCATCAGGACAGTTAGTGAATGTAACGAAACAGGAATGTATAAAGGCTAATTATTTTCTATATTGACTATAATATTTAAAAGGGGTTTAATTGGTGTGATAGTGTGTGTGTACAAAGCTGGGCTACTTTCTTTTGTAATACATAGTATGTAAGGTAAGGTCGATGTAACCAGTAATTAATGTGTTACCGTATTCTTTTGTGTTGTGTATAAGGAATTTACGCTTTTATGAGAGTAAGTAAAGTATTCATTTAATAACCATGTGTTAGTTTAAGTTATTTCGTCATTGCCATTTCCTCATTTCTGTGTTAAAAATTCGTCTAACGTTCCGGAATCTTTCTGAGTTATTAATTGGGTGGGTCAGATTGCTAAATTGTCCGTTTTATTTAAGGTGGAGTGTAAAGGTTTTCGATATTTTATCCTATAAAAAATAATCGTGGCGACCTTGGTCTTCTGGTAAAATTTCAATAACAGGTAAGTGTTGTAATTTCGTGCAGGTAAGTCCTGGTAGAGGTCATATTTATATTTTATATATTTAGGCTTATTTATTATTGTTACAAAGTGGCGATCCCATTGCAAGGCCGTCGTCCTGCGCAAAAAATTGGTTGTCAAAAGTGAAATAATTCTGGCCTAATATTATTCTTAGTAACGCGATAAGTTCATGGATTTTTTGCTGATCCAAAGTGCCTGAATCCTCCAGGTTTTTCTGTAAAATATCAATCGTTTGGGGCACAGGAACATTAGTGTAAAGGTTCGTAACGTCAAAGGACACCAACTTATATTGTGGTAATACTACTAACGATTTCACTCTGTCCACAAACTCAATACTATTTCTGACGCTGTGGTTAATGTCTATTTTAATATTACTTTTTAAGATCTGTAAAAGTTTCTTAGCTACCTTATACCCAGGTGCTGTGGTAAAATTAACCACAGGATGTACGGGCATATTCTCCTTGTGTAATTTTGGGAGGCCGTTAAGTGCGGGAGCTTGGGCGTGTATTGGTTTTAGCAGACGCATAGTGCGTGTATCAAATAGGTTGCACACTTGGAAATTCTTAATAAAATTCACCCGGTTGTTGTTCATGAAGTCTTGTCATGTATTGAGACGCAGATTCGTAATATCATAAGTAAGGTCGTAAACATACAAAAAAATGTTTGAAAAATTAAAAAGAAAACAGTACCAAACGGACCGTAGTTACACATACAATAAACACACATTTTGTACACGTATGGTTAACGATAGCAACATAAATTTTACTAGAGTAGAAGAGAAATTATTGAGCAAAGGCCTAAATTATAACCTTCCAAGACTATCTAAACACAATATTATTCATGAAGTAACTAATGCTGAAGCAGCCGTAAAAATACTAAGTGATCAAGATAAACAAAACGAGGCTCGCGTGTTCATTAATAACAAACTGAACCGTATGTTAAAAAGTGAAAAGCGTCCACCTGACTACAAATATCGCAGGGATATAAAAACGGTACGCAATATTAAGCAAAAACTCGAGAACAATAATGCTATCATAACTAAAGCTGATAAAGGCAATACGATTATAATCTTAAATCAAGACGAATACAAACAGAAAGTATATGAGTTTATTCACGATAATAACATATGTACTTTGACTAGAGACCCCACTACAAAATACGTTAGGGATATCAACAACTGTATTAATAGATCCACATGCCTATTTGATACACGCACTATGCGTCTGCTAAAACCAATAAACGCCCAAGCTCCCGCACTTAACGGCCTCCCAAAATTACACAAGGAGAATATGCCCATACGTCCTGTGGTTAATTTTACCACAGCACCTGGGTATAAGGTAGCTAAGAAACTTTTACAGATCTTAAAAAGTAATATTAAAATAGACATTAACCACAGCGTCAGAAATAGTATTGAGTTTGTGGACAGAGTGAAATCGTTAGTAGTATTACCACAATATAAGTTGGTGTCCTTTGACGTTACGAACCTTTACACTAATGTTCCTGTGCCCCAAATGATTGATATTTTACAGAAAAACCTGGAGGATTCAGGCACTTTGGATCAGCAAAAAATCCATGAACTTATCGCGTTACTAAGAATAATATTAGGCCAGAATTATTTCACTTTTGACAACCGATTTTTTGCGCAGGACGACGGCCTTGCAATGGGATTGCCACTTAGTGGTTTCTTGGCCGATCTTTATCTTAACTATTTTGAAAATGAACATATTTTATCGCATAGAAACAAGCTTTACAAAAATATCATCTCATACACTCGGTATGTGGATGACACATTCCTTGTTATTAATGGCACACATAGACAAATAGAAACCTTGAGTAAATACACGAATAGTATACACTCAAAAATAAAGTTCACGTTGGAGATGGAAAATAACAGTAGCCTAAATTTTCTGGACATAACTGTGCGAAAAATAAATAATTTGTTTAGGTTCAACATCTATAGGAAGCCAACTGCCACAGATATTACTATTCACGCTTCTTCATTTCATCCATTTGCACAAAAAATGGCATCATTCAACTCGTTGGTTAACAGATTACTAAAAACTCCATTAGAGGTGAAAGACTACATCGATGAGCTTAATACGATAAAGTATATCGCGGTGGCCAACGGTTACAATAGTACAGTTGTAGACAAAATAGTAGCGAGGCAGAGGAGGAACATATATAAAAATAGGAGCATAAACAAAACACACAACAGTGACATTAAATATATACCAACAGAATTTACAAATCTTTTGCCTAATACTATTAAGAACGTTTTTAAAAAACACGGTTTTGCAGTTTCTTTCAAAACGAGTAATTGTATTTTGAACGCTTTGAGACCAGTGACCAACAGACTAGTAGAAAACTGTTCTGGTATTTATAAAATAGAATGCGCGGACTGCAATAATTTTTATGTTGGACAAACGGGCAGGAAATTTCTGGATAGGTACAGAGAACATCTCCCTAGAGGTGATATCCAGAAGATAAAATCAAACTTTGCCTTGCATATAGTCAACCAGAACCATAATTACTCGAGTTTTCAAAGTAGCTTCAAGCCGTTGCATTTCTGTAAAAAGGGCAGGCTTATGGACGCGCTGGAAGAATTTGAAATTTATAAGGCCTCAAAAACCCAAGGTAATCACTCTTGAACGACAAGCTTTCTTTTAAGTCCAACGGACTGTATGACACGGCCATACGCGTGTTGGAACAACACATAGATAAAGGTAGAGATAGTGCGACGCGTAACGGTTAGTCGCTTGCAAGTTCCGATACGATGCGCATCGTGTAGTTGTGTAATTGTATACACGCGGTATGTGCGAGTGAAACTATTTATTTATTTCTTATTAAGTTGACGTACTCCATGTGAGTGATTCTTGTTTTTTATCAACCTGATGATGGGACCATGAGTCCCGAAACGCGTAGTTTTTAAAGAAACATTGAAGTTGCAAGGAGGAGCACCAGTGTACCTGGATACACAAGGTAATATTAAATATAGTTGTACACTTTTTGGTTTTGACACTTTTCTCAACTATTTGTCCACTTTTGCTTCACAGATTTTCTAGAGTAGTTATTGTTATTGTAACATTATTTACATACACAGTTAGATATAGTTTGGTACCTTTCTTTGCTACATTGTCTGCTGTTTCATTTCCAATAATTCCAACATGAAAAGGGATCCTCTGTAGTTCAATGTATTTACTAAGTTTCTGTACCATGTTGATCTTTTGATCAAATCTTTCAGGGGTTTCTCTGTAGTCAATATGTATGTGTTTTAAAACATATATACCATATTAAAAATGTAAGTGTTACATATTCAGTAGGACTACAGTATGCATGTATTTGTTATAATTGTCATTGTTTATTTTTTCCTTCTTCTTTTCTTTCTTCTTCATCATCATCATGATCATGGAACTGTCAGATGACAACTCTTAAGAAACTAATATTGTCTCTTCTCAAACCTCATTAAATAGCCTCATGCTCTTATGGCCATTCTCTTCTGAAATCATCAAGCATTATAATTCTTCTTCATTAAACAATCATACCCCACAGTGTATCATAGGTCATCTGGCTTCACTTTCTAACAATCATAATGTTTAAATAGATGAAAGTAATAATAATATATTGTATAGCCAATTTCATTATTTAATGTTTGCAATTAAAATTTAATAGTATTTAAAAATAATTTATAATATTTAAAGTGAGATGGAATAAGTATCAAGCATTAAGCTTGAAGTGTGTGCTGAATATGTGATATTATTTTTACTGATATAAATAAAAATTAGTTAATTTTAATTTTTTGTTATTCACTGTTCTGTTTACTTCTAATTTCTTCAGGTGCCATCTTGCCTTAGTACCAACTGCAAGAAAAATGTATGTACTTACCAATTTCAGGGCCAGTTTCTTTTTGGCGAACACAGGAGAACAGAATTATGGCTGTTTGAAATAAAGAAAACTCTACTTGTTCCCATTAATTGAGTTTTATTGACATTTAATTAATTTTCTTTCATCATCATTTTTTTCTTTTTATCATTGTCAAACGCTCTTACCCCTCCCTTATCTATTATAAAATTCACATTCTAAAATTCACATTAAATAAAAAAAAACTGAAACAGGGTATAAAAAATCCCAAATAATAAAAAATCAAGAACTTAAATATAACTAATCTTTAACACACAAACCAGCCTTCTTTATCTACACACTCTCATTCACGCACACACACAGTTCTTATTCCCTTAGAGATCTCATTTCTTTTTAAACATAGTAATCATGTTAAAATTGTGATTTCAGCCCTTATTCAAATATTGTTATGCCCCTTTTTGTTACTTATCTTGATAATTAGTTCTGAAGACGCGGCATTGTCCCACGCGCACCACGTAGACCATTATTTAAATTTCACTGAATTTACATGTTTTTGAAGAACAATTTTACTGTTAATTAATTCTGACTACGGTTTTAATTTTGTGCTTCACGTTTTAAAACTGTTATTCACATTTTGCTGTTTTGCGGGCCCGCAATTTACGTTCCGGAACTTTGTATTGTGTCACTCGCGCGAGTGCTTATTTCAAACTGGGATGAGACGAACGGCACTACATTGTGAAGCGGCCGCGGCTGTTTACCAACTTTTCATTGTCTTGAGTTCTCGTATCACTATGCCAGTATAATGTTGGTCTGGCGCACCCGAATTCCAAAGCTGGGATTGTCTCTGACGTAAGATCGTCTGATGTTGTTACATAATCTGTTACACAACTTGTAAGTCACTGAAGCTGACCTTGACACATTTTCGCTTGTTTGTCTATTACGTTGCCACAATTCATGAATAATATTATAAAATCACTTTTCTAATTTTGTCCCAATAAAATTTACCATATCATCAATTTACGTCTATGTCTCCCCAAAATTACGTTACATTACCAATATTATTGTATCAAAATACACTGATTTTTTATTTTACCTCAGGTAGGCCAAAATGTCCCGTTACAATACCCCCATACAATATCCCGTTTTATGCCGAAGCATAAAAACTCTCATTGACACACTCATACTTGCTAAAGGGATCAGCCAGGATATGTCGCCACAACCCCCTTTACGGTTTACAAACAAAAAATATAATTAACTCACCCTTGGTCCAGTGACTGTGACCGCACCTGAATGACCTTACTGGACTTCTCTCTCGAGATCCCAACACCATAAAGTCAGCCAGGTACTTAACGCCCCTGCTCTGACGCGCTGGTCAGCTCAGGACCGCCACCACAGCATCACCAAACTCTGAAACAACAAATCAAAATATCAACTAGTGGCCTTGTACAATACTATATCCCTAACTGATCTGTTTCCCCTTAGCTGTGCTGGTTTGCGTTAAGAAGCACTGGTTTTTCTCTTAACCTCTAACATATATATGAAGACCTAACATAACATGATACATATTTTAAAATTCCATAATCTCATTCTGCTTACTTTCTCTTGTTAACTTTGATCCCAAAATTCAAAATACATTCCTCTGATTCTATCAGAATTTAAATAAACACTTCCCATTACAATATTACACATCTCTCTCATCCCCAATTTACATCTAAAATATTTAAATTCATAAAATTCTCTTAAACACTAACAAACATAATACAACACAATAAAACACAGTATATTCATAATTCACATTTAGTCCAGTCGGGATCTGTAAAAAAAATGCTTTGGTTGAATGTACTCGTCGGAGCGCAAATTTTTATTGGAATGTCTCCCGAAGGATGCCTATAATGAGAATTTCGGTTTGCACCAGAAAAAAAAGTTGTGCTAAACTCAGGAAAAATTGTAGAGTGAAAAAATAGACATTTTGGGTCCTGTTTTATGGCCTTTTCGTTCGAACATCTCGGTAAGTATCGTATCTACATGGAAAATGAATAGAGGTTAATTTGTTCGCAATAAAATTTCCTATCAGAATATGCTTTTGTAATTTGGAAAAGTCAATTTTCTTCGTCAGAGGAGTGAAAATTTGCGAAAAAAAAAGTCGAAAAAATGTCGCTTTGGAAAACTGCTTATCGGAAAATGAAGAAAACTCTTAATGCTTCTAATAATGTAGCTAGAAAAAACTTTAAGTTATAACAAAAACAATCGCGCAAGAAAAAACACGATATCTTTTTTCGTTTTTGCACAATAATTTTGCAATCTAGCGAAATAATTTTGAAGTGAGCCAGTTTTGACTTCCCCCACCACCACCTCCCAGGAACTTTTCGTGCGGTAGGTGAAACTTTCTTCGGTATTTTCTCTATGTTGCCGAAGGGTGCAAGTTTTGAAAATGTTCACATGAAAAGTACTTGGAAAAACGAAGGCTTTTGTTCAAGAATGAGGCTCATAGCATTAATTGTTTACTAGTAAACACCGGTGAACTTTGACGGGCAATATCTCGGGAACGAATTTCAACTTTTTTTTGTGATAAAGCGTCTTGCTGAGTACTTTCATCCTGTAATTTTTGAATTTGATAGGTTGAAAATTCGCGAAAATATTCTATTTGTTTATAAGTAAAAAAATTAATTACAATTTCTAAAAATTCCCTAGGCTCTCCTAATTAACCGATTTGAATTTTTCAAAATGGGTTTAAAAGTTTGAATGCTCTTCTATGAGTAAAAAAATCAGCGATTCATACAAGACTGTATTTTTCAATCACCAATATTTTCAAAATTTTCAGATTTTCTGGAGAGAGCTAGATTGCAAAATTGTGCAAAAACGAAAAAAGATATCGTGTTTTTTCTTGTGCGATTGTTTTTGTTATAACTTAAAGTTTTTCTAGCTACATTATTAGAAGCATTACGAGTTTTCTTCATTTTCCGATAAGCAGTTTTCCAAAGCGACATTTTTTCGACTTTTTTTTTTGCGAATTTTCACTCCTGTGACCCGGAAAATTGACTTTTCCAAATTACAAAAGCATATTCCGATAGGCAATTTTATTGCGAACAAATTAACCTGTATTTATTTTCCACGTAGATACGATACTTACCGAGATATTCGAACGAAAAGACCATAAAACAGGATTCAAAATGTCTGGACTAATTGTCATTATTACCTTAAGATAAACAATTCTCATTTAAGTTTGACCAAAAAATACACACTTTACATCTAAAATTTACATATAAAATTATAAAAATTACATTTTAATCTCAATTGAACTTTTATTAATTCATTTCTCAAATTTTTTTTTTTTTCAACCTTCATTTTACATAACATTTCATTTATTATTCCATTTTATTAATTTGGGTGATTCTCAGTTATTCATTATAATTCATTTTATCAACTTGGCATTTACCTATAATTTTACCCCTTTTATGACTCTAACGCTCCCTTACAAAGTCTTTAGCTAGTATGACACCCATCTACCAACCCTTCTCTACCTCTAACTTACTATTCTAACTCATTTCGAATCATTCTACCCTTATAACAAAATACTCTCTACCCCTTTGTACTCAGAATGTGTGTTCCCTCCCAATGCTCATTCCCTTATCTGGTTCCTGGACCCTCCCTAGGTAACCCTTTCCAGCGCATATCGGTTCCCTTCCCGCCACAACGCTTTTCATTGAGGACTCCTTATCACACCACCCCCCTTACAAAATTCCTCTATCAACTAATTACTCTCCCATTACATCATTTTCATCTACAAAATATCTCCATTTATTTATTACCTCAATATATCAATCATTACTCTACATATTTTCCCCATAGCTACTGTGTCACTATTAATATTCAAATTCTATCTTACTTTTACTCACAATAATATTATTCTCTCTAACACCACTAAAAATACCTTTGACTAACTCACATACCTTATTTATCATTATCACCCAAATTCTATCTTTTACAAACCATTGAACATTCTTAAGTACCTCAAATTTATTCCATTATTTACTTAAAATCTTTATAAACATATTGAAATTTTATTATATAAACTATTATTACATTTTTATAATCCTTATCCCTAACATACTACATGCAATTAACACAATAAGACATAATAAACACAATATATGAAACATCTAGTGCACCCATTTCTCAAATCAAAACAAAATTATTTAGTCAGCTCAGTAGCGAGTCATCATTATTAAGTTACAAAAAAATTTTAATTCGTTACTCCCCAGAGTAACCCCCTTCCACACACACTATGACCCCCCTGGACTGTGGCGTCCAGTTGCGTCCACAAGGACTGAAGTTTTGGAGGAATTTTGTCATCTCCTTATCCTTGCTTCTGCGTTACATTTTTCAAAATGCTAGATATCATATCTAAAAGTTACAGATTTATACGCCCTTAATGCGGGTCTATCACCTGGTTAACTGTTCCCACGCGAACAGAGTGATAGCCGCTGTTCCATAGTTCCGGGGATTTCCCCTAAGTCACCCCCATTAATTTCAAATCTATACCAATTTCAAGGGCAACCAACTATGGTCAGTTTTACAATTGCTACCCACAGCTGGCTGTCGTCCAAAACCACAATTAGTGCTGGTAAGGCAGTAATCCCCCGAAAAGGCGGGGAAATCATCTTTCATTTCAGGCATGTTATACTTCATCTTTATGATACACTGCACGGCAACAAATCAACATATAATATGAAATTATATAACAAGTTGTGCAGTGTATATTACGCCAGTTTGGGCGCCGATGATGGTAACGTACCTTGATGTTACCACCAACACTCATCGCTATCTGCAGTGGCACATGTCACCACTGCAATAGCATAACTAATAGCTAACTTAACCCTTCTACTGCTGCAGTCTCTACTCTCCATAATTATTTCACTTCTATTAACACCAAACAACCCCCCAAAATTACCCCTCTCTCTTGTATAATATAACATAATAAACATGAACAGTATCATTGCTACATTTAACCAAACAATTCACATTTAAATAATTTTTATAAAAAATTATCAACATTACAACTTGAACTTTCTATTAACTCTTTTTATTTATACTCTAAATTATTTAACATTTATTGGACCATTAGATTCTCCCAAAAAATTCAAATTTATTATTAACATTGTAACGGTACAAGCCAAGAGGTTTAGTTTAATTTCAAAATAATTGTAAAAAATTTGTAACCAACCCAAGCTGAACGTTTTGATCATGAAATTTCGACTTTTGGAACACCTTGTAGTTCATGCGTAACCAGCCGTATGAGGCACCAAAGCAATTAAAGCATCTGAGAATGTGTAAGGGCGCACACCTCGGCCAACGTTCACACAAAAGACGGCACGTACTTACATTCCTAAAAGCAATACAGAATACGTTGACGGCGATGCATAACACGTGGGCGGTTAGGCAACCAACACACACAGTCAGTCGTCATGCAGCAGTTCTCTACAAGCCTTCAACCTGTACAGTCGTCTAACAATCATAGCCTCGGACGAGTTCTTGGTAGTCCGAAAAAATATAAAAGTAGGCCTACCAAGTATTATAAAATGTGCAAACAGTATTAAATAATAAAGTGACGAGTAAATGGCGTAAGGTAACGATAAACTGTGGTCGGAGTGGAGAGTGATTAGTGAAAACAGTTCCGGACAATATCGTGTACAACATTTGGATATTACGCAAATAGGTAACAAGTGTAAAGACAGATTCGTTTGGCCAAAACATTATAATTCATAATGAGCTCGTTAATTAAATAGGAGATGGTCAAAAATAAATGTAAATTGAGTGAGTGTGTGTGTGTGGGTTATAAAAAGTACTGGTTCACCTAGAAAGATTTAGTAGTAGTCTATAAAACATTATTGGAATAGAATTATTAAAAAATTATAAATATAAAGAAAAAATAATAATCAATGATAGAGTAAATTAAAAGGTTCATTCTTCTATAAACATGTGTTAGTGTAGTTATTTCGTCGTAACCACTTCCTAGTGTTCTGTGCTGAAAAATTCGTCTAACGTTCCCTGGTTTCTTCTGAATTGGGGGGTAGTCAGATTGCAAAATTATCCCTTTTGTTTTATTAAGGTAGAGTATAAAGGTTTCGATGTATAGCCTAAAACATCGTGGCGACTCTGGACTTCTGATGGCTGTTTTTTATATGAAAGGTAAGTAAGCGAAAAAAGATCGCAGGTAAGTTTCTGGCAGTTCTAGTTTATTTATTTATTTCGATTAAGTTTTTTTAGTAACAACATTCATTTTGTATCATTTCACAATAATATTTTCCCTAAGTTAGCTTCTTTCAAACTCATTTAGTGCCATTATAAGACTTTTATTTTACTTCAAGGTCATTATCGAATTCATACTTACATACGGTCCATCACTCATACACTATCATAGACAAACAAATATAAACATCCAACACCGATACCTCCATGTACCTTCTGAAACATTTTAACAACCATGTTATTCCACAAACTAAACACAATTTAACATTTATTTATTTATTAATTATTATCAAATTTAAATCTCATAAAATAATTTAAATTCATCATCAAAATTCAATTATATAACATTTTAAATCATTCAAAATATTTTAAACATATCAAATTATTTAAATTCCATCAAGTATTGAAAACACAACATTTTAATTACATTGCTCCAAAACAATTACATTTCCTTTATAACAAACTCATTATTTATTTAGTCGGCTAAAATATTGTTATTATTATTAAAACAATTTCTACTACATACACATATTGTTTACATAACATCTTATAATACACACAATTAATTTCACTATCAGTTATTTACAAATTATTCGTCATTATTGTTCAGTTTTCCACACTTCATTTCATAATCTGGCCAGGTCATTACCATAAATTAAAATATTTAAAAATGTCCATTCACTCATTTTAATTTCAACCTCCATCATCATATAAATATCTAACATATTTAAAACATAAGTCATTTTTATCCACATACAATTTGTTACTATTATTATGACCATTATCGACATAATATTTGACACCATTCTTATCTATCAATTCATAAAACCTGTCTACATTTGTGCTTTTAGTTCTGTCTCCATCAGTAATTCTAGTTAACACAAGGTAAGTTATTTTCTCATTATACTCTTCCACTATATCAATTACATCATCAAAATATTTATCCATCTCTATTTTACAAGGTAAGTATTTTATATCATCTATTTCCTTCAATTCTAACCTCTCTTTCAACTCCTTATAATTTCTCTTTAACTGAAATAATTCTATCTCTCTATCAATACACAACTCTCTATCTAAATCTCTCTCACTATAACACCATATCACACTTTCTCTACCATCCCACACAGAGGGCACTAACTCATAAAAATTCGGGGAACAACTCAAAGACCTCATGTCTTCCAATAACAAGGGACTCTTGTCCTTCAACAACAACATTTGTAAACACCTTGGTTCACAATAAACCTGGGGAAAATTTACCCTCTGCACCACTCTCCCTCTACACTCTCTTTCCACTTTCTCTCTGACTCATAAACACACATTAACATTCCATTATTACATTCTAAAACTTCATCAGTACTCTCAATATTTACCCCATTATTCTTTAACACCATATTTTCACTTATATTGTCATAATTCTCACTCCTACTTACCTCAGAATTGTAATTAACATCATTATCATCACTATTCAATACTTTACTATCTAACACTACCTCTTCCACTATTTTGTCATCATTAATATTTGTCATAACTATAGCATTGTCATCTAACTTCTTATTCAGTATCTGATTGAATTTACGTTCTAAATTTTTATTCATTTCATCAATCTTTTTCTCGCAACTGCTACTTATTGATTCTAATATTTGTTCTTCAACTGTATTCAAACATGTATCAATCTCATTCAGACGTTTATTTATGTTAATTTCAAATTTAACATTCTATGTATTCATTTCATCAAATTTAGCATTTATTTTGTCATATTAACATCAGAATCACTCTTTTGTTCTTTATTTTGTTCTTTCAATTCATTTAGATTACTATTTATATTTTCGGACATTGTTCTTATTAGGTTAAACATATCGTCCATCGACAACTCTTTGACTCTTGTTGTCATTGGAGTACATTGTGCTTCTATCATTGACTCTGTAAGAGTGTTTTCTAAATTTAATTCTTTATTTTCCATTTTGTAATGGTAAAATTATTATTTTTATATCAAAATACTAACATATATAACATCTACTTATCACACAACAATGTATTCTACTTACACAACACTTTACGTTACTTCTCGTAACCTCCTACGTACCTTATTTATACTTTATTTATTTCAAACCAACATTCTGCTCTCCAAGTAGGCCTCTATTTATATAATCTCTTTATATAAAATGTCCCTGAATTCGGAAGCCAATTGTGATATTATTTTTACTGATATAAGTAAAGATTAGTTAATTTTAATTTTTTGTTATTCACTGTTCTGTTTACTTCTAATTTCTTTGGGCGCCATCTTGCCTTAGTACCAACTGCAAGAAAAACTTATGTACTTACCAATTTCAGAGCCAGTTTCATTTCGGCGAACACAGGAGAACAGAATTATGGCTGTTTGAAATAAAGAAAACTCTACTTGTTCCCATTAATTGAGTTTTATTGACATTTAATTAATTTTCTTTCATCATCATTTTTTTCTTTTTATCATTGTCAAACGCTCTTACCCCTCCCTTATCTATTATAAAATTCACATAAAATTAAAAAAAACTGAAACAGGGTATAAAAAATCCCTTGGCTTGTAAAGGACAAAAACCATTGGCTAAAACTCTTCAAAATTTGATTTAAATTTAAAATTTACTTTTAAATAAAACTTATCAAACTAAAAATGAGATCTCATTAGGGTGTGTGAGAGAGTGAAAGAAAAAAGGGAGGGGGAAATTTAAACCATAAAGTACTGATTTGCATTTGTAAACTGTCTTTTGACTTATAAATTTTTTTGTCTTATAACATTACAAAGAAAACTGATTATCTTTTTTTTTTAAATAAAATAAGATGTGTCATAATAATGTGTTAGTTTAATTATTATGCCACTATACCCATAAGCCTATCTCTGTGTCAATAAGTTCGCCTAGATGGCCCTGGAATTTTTTCTGTAAGGGAGTTTTTGTTTAATTTACTAAATTGTTTCTTTGGGGAGTGTGAATGGTTTCCACATTTCCTCCATAAAAATGTGGTGGCGACCTGGGGACTTTGGGAATCTTCTGGCGGTTTGAAGGTAAGTCGTAAAGAATAGTAATAATCGGGGCTTAATTTCTTCTTTATATTATTTCGTACAGTTACAATCTTTCATTATACTTTGTAACTTAAAAACTCCATTTGAAAATCTTGTTTCTGAACTGGCAGCTAGGGTACTGCTACAAATTAAAAAAAAAACAAGATGAGTTTTTTATACGTTGTTAACCAAACAAACAATGTATATGTTGTTTATATATATTGTTGAGAATACAATGAGCCAGAATTTTTGTTTTATTTTTTAAGAAATTACAAGAACGTTCAGAAAGTCAAACACGTAACATGTCGGGGCTTGAAGAGAGATGTGCATCACTGAAAACTACTATAGACCAACTGAACATGTCATTGGAGAGAGCGTCAACCACAGAGAGTGAACTCAGAGCAGAAATACAGAGCCTGCAGAGAACACTTCTCGACACGAGCACAACATCACAGAGCAGTAGTGAAAAACTCAAACAGGTCTGTTATGACAACCTCGTTACCTTCAGTTTAGGCTGCAGTGCCCTTTGCAGAGCCTTTTTCTCAGATTTATGTACTTTATATTTTGTATAGTGACCTTATTAACACAAAATATTTCATGCATTCTGTAACAAAGTCCTCGCTGGAAAAATTAAGATTACCATGTCATAGAATAAGTGAAATGATTTGCCAATAATGGCATCAATAAAAAGCAGTTGTCAACCTGAAAAGTGTTGTTATCAGTAGTTTTTGTTGCATATGGCTATTAGTGAAAATATCTATAAAATAAGTGTTTATGATATGATAAATAAATAATGATTTATGAACCTCTGGAAATAATTTAGCAGATATTCGCTCTCTTCAATATATTACCTCCAGTCATAGTCCAATGATGTAATCTAGTGAAATTTCAAAGAAAAAATATGTTACCAACAATGAATGTCATGTTTATTTGGACAAATAGAAAACACATAGTTAATTAGTTAATAGCCTAGTTTACGACTCCAGTGACCTTAAATGCTTTCAAGATAAATCAATAAAAAAATTTTTTTATTAAGAACTTCTTATGTTGTGTAACATAAACACTGTGGAGGTTTTTAATACAGTAGACATAAATGACCATGAATATTTAGATGTTAAAAAATTCTTTCATTTAAGAGACAAATTTTGTGTTGTGGTTGAATCTGTATAAATTCATTACTATTTGGAAATTACACTAATTAATTAATTAATTTGTACATATTTAATTATTTTTAATTAAAATCTCACATAAAACAAAAACGTTAACTGTTTAAAACACTGTTTTTGTTATCAACATTTGGATTTCCATTTTCACTAGTAATGACAAAAACAAGGATGTAATTTAACAATTTTTGAATATTTTTCTAATTAATTTTAGAAAGTAAATACTGTGCACCATAAATTATTGTAACCACAATAATCAGTCAATACAATAATACGATATATGTCCAGAAAATAAAAACATTACATCAAGATCATGAGGGTTTTTTTTTAGTCTAAACTTATTCTTTGTATTCAACAAGAGAATAGACTTTGCTGAAGTAGTACCATGCTACACATTTACAAATGTGCAGTGCCATTACAAAATAGTACCAAATGCAAAGTTTGTTCTGTGTTGCATTTTCTAGTCTATAAAACTAGAAATTTAGAACTTTCAAAAATAAATTTAAAATTAATTACAGTCTGATAGAAGTATTTTGAAGTTATGAGGTGTGAGTTTTCTAAAACCTCTAGTAAGTTAAGTCAACACTCAATTAATGAAGGACGTCCTAAACTCGATGTCCCCTGCCCTGCATATCTAGTGGTTTGGTATTGTTTATCATATAGTTTTGTATTGTTGTGCTTGTTTTCTTAAAAACTGGAATTCCAAATAAGTACTACGTTAATATATTTGAGTTTTGATAAAATTAAATTTCTGTGTATCGTCATTGCATGCTGTAGACATTGCACTTGCACAGATGAGCACACTGGTATTGTAGTACTGACTCAATTTGCACATGTTTCCTTTTTACGTAATAATAAACAATGGCTTCAGTTAAATAATCTAGTCAAAAATATCATGCACAATAACATAACATTTATACTGGTATTCATTTCTGCTTATTAGTTGGTGTTGGTTTAATAAAACAGTTATGTCAGGTTATATGCATATGGTGTACAGCACTTATAGTGTTAACAGTACAATGGTCTCTGGCTATTATGATTTACAGTATTAAATACAGTACTGATAGAAATGAAAACAGTAAGGTATTAATTTGTGTTTACAGTACCAAGGATCAACAGTCACATAAAACCCAAACGGAAAAGTCAAACAGATAGATATTCCATCATCATTAAGAAAAGTTTTATTCATTGCATTTTTTTTATACTTTCAGCTGTAAACGTTAATTGTCTTACTTACAGGCAGTTTATAGAGTAAGTAAAAACACGTTATCAAATAAAAAACATTATCATACATACATAAAAGAATAAAGTAAAAGGAACATTTTTTATAAAAAGTCAAGCACTGAATTACATGTATGTTTACTTACAGTGTGAGCAGTACTACTGTAACAGGATATGAAATGTTGGTCTACACAGCACATGGCTTTATACAGTTTTAGTGGACATTCTGGTCTTGTATAAGATTTTTGTTATTAAGCTCAGTTTGGTTCTATATTCTCGGTTGCACCATTGATAGCAACAGTTGCTGTTAAAGTTATGTGGAACTTTAAAATCAAAATCAAAGTTCCACATACAATATTAATTATATTTTTAAGGAATTATTACTTTTGGTAGTCTCTCTACATGGCTGTGACCTTTCAAAATGTCCTACTACAGTCTTTATAGAAACATAAGTGCAATTGGTAGTCGCATATTGTTTCTTCCACCATTGTTAATACACGTGTCACACAACTAACATAAATTTTTCTTGTCAGTTGTAATTTTATCTGTTTCATTCTTATGTTTACATACAAAGAATATGTTCAATATGTGCAGGTGAGACAGTGTTTATGGATATGAAAATAGTTTGTATTTAAAGATTTGATTCATAATTTGAGTTGTAGCTTAATTTTTTCTCCTGAAGACGATTCATAGACACTACAAAAAAACAAGTACTTATATTGAAAGTATTTTCAGATATAACAATAGCATTCCATTGAATTAATTAGATACTCTGACTAAAGTGTTTTGACAGAATATTTTCAGTTCCCGTTTAAGACATATTTTATTTCGTTTATTAACAACTTCAGTTTTCTTTCCTTTTATGATAATATTTAGTTATATATTTTATTGTTTATTCTGAGGTTTTAGGAAATTTCTGATGAGATTTTTCATGATTGCTAATACTTACATGCTGTTACAATCCACAAAGCTTTTCTCCTTCAAAAACGGAAAGGACTTTTATTACAGTGTAAGTTTATAAAATTAAAATCATTATGTCACTAACATTATGATACAAAACTATTTACCTGATGTAAAACATGATTACAACAAATTCTTTAAGTTTGTAAAAATTTACATTTTACTATAAAATTGTAATAACGTAAACTTTTTAACAAGCCATCTGAACGGTTTCTTATTCACAGTAATACCTAATGTGACTGCGATGGCATGTTATATTGATAGCAGGGGCGAACCTAGAGGGGGGTTATATCCCCCCCCGAAATCAGAAAATGTTTTAAAATTTGGAGCAAAAAATTAAAACTGGTTGTCATTTTTGAAATATAATTGACTAATTGACTTCCAAGTTTTGTCAATTTAAAAAAAATTACTATTAGGGTCAATGAAAAGTTAAAATAATCTACAAAACAGGCCTTATACTCAATAATAAATATAACAGATGTTGAAAGAAATGGTGAAAAATGAAAAGAAGACGACTTGAAAAAGAGTAGGATAAGGTACGTTTTTGCGCTGGTTACAATAAATAGGGGCATATCTCTTTATATTTTAACTTAATGTTACATGCTGATAACTTCAATCACAAAGCACTTAATTGTAGATGAGTTTTAATTTCTTAACATTATTTTTCATAATGGACATGGGTTGTTGTAATAGACTCTACCTAGGAAACAAAATGTTGTAAAATTAAACATACGTTCATTTAAAATTTTTCGTGTTCTTGCATGTGTTAACCCTGCAACACAAACACACGCATACATTTATATTCCATAGAAAGGTATTATTAGGCTTCCAAGTCAAACTGTATGTTATTAATCGATTTTTATGAAATTAGTGAATTATGGCCAGTATTTACCCATTAGTTTTAATTTGTTGGTACGATTTTCATTATAATATGAGAAAAAAATACTCTAAGAAAACGATATGTGGTTGAAAACCCCCCCCCCCCCAAAATGAAATCCTAGGTTTGCCCCTGATTGATAGTATGGGTAAGAGTCTGTAAACATTATGAGTTTGTGTTACTATCCCATACAAACTATACTGTGTATCATGTTCCACTAATGATTTATTTCCTTGAAGCATACATCAAAAACAGATGTTACATATCGCACGCTGAATGAAAGAGGGCCATAAGTGCAAAAAATTTGGAAATTGAGTAATGGCACAATATCAGCCGATTAAAGAGAGCTGTATTAAATACAATAGAGCCGTAAGTGATATCATCAAAGATACTGTTGCTATAAAAATGTGTCCTTATGGTGTTGAAAATCTGGAACACACATTTTAATGCAATAACAAAATTAAAATGCCACATGTCACTTGTGGCTGTATTGCATTAAAAGAATAAACTATATTTAGGAAGGTTTTAAATGAAGATGGCCATAACTGCAATTGTGGCCATACATGAAAGTAGCATAGTTTTAGTTTCTTAAGATGGCAGCACTTGTTCCCTTTCCTGCCTTTTCTATAGTTTTCACATTTCATTAGTATAACATATGAATATGTTAAAAATTATTTTGCTGGATTGTGTTGAGTTTTACAGAAGGTTTTTAAACAGAACATTGCTGATTCAGGTGAAGTTAAATGAAAGAAATGAGGTAAGCTTTATTTAGTATTTATGAAACAACCTTGCTTCAAGTGTTACATAACGAAGTACAAGATGAACAGAAGACAAGAGGACAAAAACGAAAAGTAGGGGAAAGTGAATGGAAGAGAAATGTAGCCAATATGAAAATGAATAAGGTGAGACATACATATACTCAAAGGGTAACCATGTACAAGAAATGGTAATGAGAAAAGATTGCCAGGGGAGTTGCCATTATAAATGTAAGCAAATTCAAGGTGACCTACGTGCTCAGATTTTTAAGATGTTTTGGAAGCTTGTAGAGATTAACAAACAATGATAATATATAGCTACTTTTATGAACAGATTGAGACCTCAGTATCGAAGAGTTATAGAAGGCACTACAAGAAATATAAATGATGAGTACCACTTTAAAGCAGATGGAGAGATATACCTTGTTTGTAAAAAATTCTTCATAGATTCATTAAAAGTAGGAAACAAAATGATACGGAATATTATCAAGAAGACAACAGATGGAATTTTCAAAGATGAAATTGTCAAACAACAACCAAACTACACTAGAGTCCACACTAAATATATAATATGTTCAAAAACATATTAATTCTATACCACGAGTCTCATTAGCTGCACAAACAAACAAGTAGAGATATGTTAGTGGTGGAAAAACATTAGGAGATCTACACAGAAATTATGTAAAGGAATGACAGGAACAAACAAAAAGATATGGAAAGTACTCAGTCTGCAGGAACATTTTCTTGACAGAATTTAATATTAGCTTTTTGTCACTAGAAAAGAGCAGTGTTTATTCTGTGATAAATGTAAAAATGCATATGTACAAGAATTTTTGCAATTTGAGTATAAGCAAATCATCAGAAAGAAGTTAAATTAAGCAAAGAAGAAAAGGCCAAACATGCAGCACTTGCAAAGGAAAAAAGTGTATCACAGCATGCTATAATTTACAGCCAGTCCTCCCGAATCCTTGTGATAACGTTTTTGCTGTATGTTATAAATGGCGGCAGTTCCAAATTTTACAGTTTACGATATCGGGAGAAGTATAGGATATTGCTATGTTTGACATGAGGGTACTGGCAAAAGGGGTCCGAATGAAATCGGTTCATGTGTTTTTCAGATTTTACAAAATGAATGCAAAGGAGAGATGGTTGCCTTTAACTCCGACAACAAAGAATAAACACATTATTGCTTTATACATGTATGCAGTTTTTGCTTGCAATATTTCAAGCATTACATATACATTTTTAGTAACTGGTCGCAACCAAAATGAAAGAGACCGTTTGCATTAATTAAACAAAGAAAGCTAGTCCTAAAAAGTGGACCTATTTATGTACTTGGACAATGGGCAACCATAATCCAAAAGGCTGAAAAGAAAGGGAGTACTTTTAAAGTGACAGAAATGGATACACCAGACTTCATGGATTTCAAAAATCTTCCAAATTTTTTGGAAAACCTTTACAGTAAGCAAAAATAATGACAAAGTTTCTTCGCTTGACATAAGAGAAATCAGAGCAGAGAATGAAAAGCCTCTTCAACTTTTCTATAAAACACGCTTTGGCGAAAATTATAAGAAAATATACGCACAAAAAAATACTAGAAACAATCCTTCATTACCAAAATTGAATTGTGCAATTACCTATCCAACAGGAAGGATTAACTGATGACAAGAAATGAGATTTAATACCTCTTGTAACTTTACAAAAAAATGGTGTGACTTTGGAGAATCTTTTAGCTGTTTGTTAAGGTAAGTCGGAAAGCGTAGTAATCGGGGTGTATTAAATATTCTTGTTCATATTATTTTAACCGTTACACTCTCTGCCAAAGTGGAATTATAAAGATCAATTATAACTAATTGTATGAAAATATAACCCTTATACCATCAAATGAAAAAGAAAAGATGTAGATTTAGATGAACGTAACATGTAAGTTTATTCGACATTTTGTAGTGATGGAAATCATTTACGTATTCAAAATAGATGTTTTGTGTATTGTTAACTTTATTATCATAGTTAAAAGAATATAGACCTATTAGTAATAAAATTAACACTTTTGATTATGTTTGTTATATTTTGTACATTACTTTCAGTAGTTACTTAATTATGCCTCTTGTAATTAATTATGTTTAATATGTTTCAGTTATTAAAATATGTTTAAAAATAACAATAAAAATAAATTTTAACAACTATAATTTAAAAAATTATGAAGAAAACAGATAATGTGTACTATTTTGATAGCACTATGGCCGTTTTCAATAAAAACAAAATTCAGTTCTTCAATATGTTTTTTGTTGTAGATGGCCATAAATGCAAAAAACAATGATATATCATACAAAACCTGGAAATTTTTATAACACCATTTAGAGAACTACATTTTATTAAAAAGAATAAAAAAATGTTTTATGAATATGTGCTTATTAATTTTTAACAAGCATTTGAAACTTAAAACTCGATTTCCCGCAAATGTGTCTTTTAGCACTTGTGGCTCTCTACTTTTCAAGGTGCGATATGGTTAGAAGTAAATTCAAAGAATCAGTGATGTGGTGGAAACCTAGAGAAACGTGTAATTTTTTTGCTTCATAGTATGTAAAAGCAGAACAGGACGAATGCTCATGTAAAGCATAGTTTTCCAAAATGGGCCTCAATTACTACACCGTGTGCTGCTGGAGGGATGTGAGTGACCGTCCCTGGTCAGTAACAAGATGCTAAAAATTACGGTCACCGAGCATTTTCAACTACAGCATTTCATGACAGATTCAACTATTCATTTCTTTATGAGTTATTTTGAAAATATCGTATTGCCTCTATGTATCCTGGTAACACAAATCAAATGAATTTTCTTTTAATACGTAGTAAGGGATTGTGTAGCAGGAACAGCATTGTCCAGATTTCTAAACAAACAGGATGCTGCCAACAGTGAAATCCATTTTTCTGACATATCCATCAATTCTCATAGATACAAATCTCCAGTGGTTTGAATACACTCATAACTGAGTTTTCCCAAATAAACTCATAAAAAAATTTCCTGAAGGGATGCTGAAAGAAAAGTTATCTTTGACAAAGGGGGTTGTAAGCCAAACGTTTGTTAAATAATGAGTGAGAGATTGTAATGAATTATAGAGACCACAAAATGAAGTCAGATTCAGGTAAGTTAATGAAATGACTTAACATAAAAGTTAAGTTTTATGACTGTTTATGTAACATTATCTATGAATATCTAAGGAATTCTATAGTCTGCAAGTAATGTATTTGTGTTTCATTATTCCACAGTTGTTTCAGTCCACTAACTTTTGCAATAATATATAAATTGTGATAAAACCATATTGGTTTTTTTCACTCTGTAGAACATTATTTGTCTCTGACACCAGTAAGAACCTGGTGTTTATTTTTTATGATAATTATCAGATTTTAGTCCTCAGTTTAGTTATCAACGAGGTTCTGGTCAGGATGTAAGCAGCGTGTTTGTGGAGAAGAATAAAGAGGCAGAGTATGCTTTATCTTGAACAAAGTCTTGAAGATAAACTTAATAAGCTTAGAAGATGTGTAAGACCAAACATTTATATTAAACATTTTATTTGCCTCCAGAAACGGTTGAGACTATAAAACAGGTTAATTACCTTCTGTCATGTTTCTTTGAATCCAATTGTGGGATTACTCGAGTTACGATCACAACTGTGTCATCATCAGATCTTATATACAAATATGGTTAAAACTCCATTTTTCGATGTTTGTACAAACGATCGAAACTCGAGTAATCCCGCAATTGGATTCAAAGAAACGTGACAGAAGGTAATTAACCTGTTTTATAATTTATATTAATACGCTAAAAAGTTTAGCTGATAAGATGATAATCAGGCCAGTTAGACATATGACAGTAAGACCTGAATACATAACAGGTTGGTGATATATGTACTAGATATATTTGAAAGGAAAGTACTCAGAAGGATTATTATGTCAGTTTGTGACAATAGAATGTGCTGATGGAGGAAAATACAGAATTGTATGCGAACTGTGAGGATGACAAATGTATTCTTGCGTTAAAATACATAAATGGAAACAGCTGAATCAGATGTCCTAATCATGAATGACAGCAGGATACGACAAGCGGAGTTGTGATATAGAAAGACAATGTTCTGTGTGTTGCCCACACAGCTAAGTACACTTGTTGAGTACAATTTATATCACATCATTTAAATCATACACTGTGCATTGGAAAATGGTGGTTTTTGTGTATTGTAGTTTCTATTAATTCACTCGTCAACATAAATCACTGTGCACTAATTGGTGTTAGTACAGCAGATTTTTTATGTACAACATTTACATTTAGCTGTTCACAACTACTTTTAGATTAATAATTCATGTTTCACTTTCACATTATGTTTCAGACACCTTCACTGTCTTTCGTTTAACTTGCTTAACACTTCACTATTATATAATTTAGTCATTTTTATGTCTTCAAGTCTGTAAGAATATTTCACAAATTTACTGGGAACAGTAGTAAATAAGCATATAAGCACACTGTAGCTATGTTCAGGAAAGTATGTAAATTATGGTAAAAAGTTACAAAGATTGTGACAAAATATACGACATTTATATGATAGGACAAGTGATTGTTATATTTATTACAAAATGTTAGCTTTCTATATATATACTGCTTTTTAAAAATCACTCGAGCAGTGATCACCTCCAGGTGTACAATAACAAAACTTAATAAATAATATAAGTGTACAACAACAATCAGTCTGCACACAAAAAGATCTTGTTACAAGACTTCCCAGATTTTTGATAAGTTAACTTTATGCAAGTTCCTTTATTATATTTTGTTTTACTTGTTCTTTTCTGGTCTTGTATTGTATTTTGTCTTTTTGTCCACAGATATTTTTATTGTAAAACTTTTATATCTGATTTTTGTTATGTTATTGTGTATCTGAAGATGACCATTGAATGAATTTGATTGCTCTAAACATTAGAACTTGTGTTCGTAAGTCTAGTTTGTTCATTTTTAGACTGGATCCTAATATAAAGAAAACCATGTGTTTGTACTTGAACCGTATTGCATCATTAAATCCTCCACTAGAAAAGAAATTAGTTGATAACTGATGTTAATTGATTAAATATCTACCAACATGCTTTTATCTTAATATAATTGAGATTAATGTAACTAAAAATTAGGTAAATGACTTTTTACTTCTTTAGGGTATGTTTGTTTTGTTAAGAAAGTTTTAAGTTCATATTGTACATGCCTCTGTGTTTTATCATTCTGTTTTGCTTACATCAGGACCCACTCTAAGAATGAATAAACTTTAGAATTTTATGATTAGTAGAAGTACAGGATGTAACCTGTAACATACAATTCTATAGGTATTAAACATTTTCATAACTTAGCAAAATTTAAATGTTATTCACCACATTGATTGCTTCTCTGAAACTGCTTCAGTTTGTTTACATTTTTATACAGTGTTTGCATGTAATGTGGTAGTTTCTCTTGACTACACTTTCAAACTATAGTGTTGTAAAACATTTCAAAATATTTTGTGTGTGTATCAGTAGTGCATGTCAGTATTGATATTTAGAAACACTTTTGAAACAGTTGTCTATTATCTATTTAAGCTTTTAATATTAAGATTTGTAGAATATTAAAGTTTATATGGAAGAAAAAAGGCTACACATTTTTAGTGATTATTAACACTGGTGTGTGAATGAGTATGTGTGGGGGGCTTTATGGACGGGGGCAAAGAGGTAGTATTGGAGGTCACTAAAGTTTGAAACCAAATATGTGATGATTGTACTGAAGTCGTGCATTCTGTGTTTTATGATGAAGTCTAATGCACTTCAATTGTGTTTTTGGATCTGAAGTTTTGTTGGATCATATCCTGTAATTTTATTTAAAATTTAAGAGTTGCAAATATGTCAAGCACATAAAAGTGCACATTATAGATAATCAAGTAAATATGTGAAAAACTTTTTTGGTTTATAGATTGGGTATATAGATTTGGTGTATAGAAAGACTTCTAACAAGCAAAACAGCAATAAAACTGTAAGCTTATTAATAATTCAATGAGACATGTTTGTAATAAATTGTATTAAACATGCATGTATGTACTTGTTATATAGTTGCAGAAAGGATTAAGTAATTGTGAGAATGAGCGCAGAGTTCTGACAGAAAGACTTGAGAGTACACAGCAGACATTATCGGAATTGCGAAGGAATCATCAACACTTAACTGATCAGCATGCCCGGTTACAAACTGAATTATCCAACTGCGAAGTTCAGAAGTCTAATTTAGAGTCACAGCTTAGATTAGCACAGTGGCCAGGTGAAGTTGGACCAGAAGCCAAAGATGAAGAACTACACAGAATACAGAAAGAACGCAGTGAACTTAGAAGCAGAGTAGAAGCATTACACGACAAGGTAACGATGATAAGTGTAGAATGTAAACCACCTGTTTGTGATATATTTACTTATAATTTATTTTAACCATGATATGTCTAGTACAGTAAGACCCAATTAGTACATCATTATCACCTTGACGATATGGATAAGGTCTGTTCTAATGTCACATTATAACACTACCACTGTTTCCTTAGTCAAACTATACATCTCTTTCCTTCCAGTTTCTTTGAAGTTTCTTCCTTTCCCATTTGATTCATACACTGTCTTTGGAAGGAAAAGAAGATTATATCTTAAGACAAGACTATGAAAAAGTATTGAAGAAACTGAAGGATAGAATGGCACCAGGAATTGACGGAATATCTATGGAACGTATTAAGTATGGAGGGGATAAGTTGAAGGAAATACTTTACTGGCTAGTGCATGATATGTGTATAACAAGGAAAAAGTACCAGACGACTTAAAAAAAAAATTATAATCTCTATGCCTAAGAAAGGCAATGCAACTCAACGTGAACAATATCGGATTCTTAGTTTAATCACGCATGCTTCAAAAATATTGACCTCAATCTTATACAATAGAATTGAAATTAAAATTGAAACTAGTTTAACAGAAGACCAGTTTGGGTTCAGGAAGGAAAAGGAACAAGAGAGACAATTTTAGCCCTTAGGAGAAAAGAATTGCAGAAACAGAGATAATAGAAAATAGCAAAATAATAGGGAAAAGAGACATGTATTGCTTTTGTAGACACTGAAAAAGCCTTTGATAACGTCCGATGGAAGAAATTGTGTGAAGTGCTTAAGAAGTTAGGGAGCGGGTACTGTGACTATAAACTGATATGGGAACTATACAAACATGAGAGAGCAATACTAAGATGCAAAACAGGTAAGGAAGAAGCAAGAATTTAAAAAAAAGAGTTAGGCAAGGATGCAACCTCTCACCAGCACTATTTAATGCTTGTATACAGGATGGGCTTGACATACTCAACGAAGATTGCAAAGAGGAAATAATAATCTACAGAGAAAGAATAAACATGCTCCGTTTTGTCGATGATATTGCTGTAGTAGCAGAAAATGAGCAAAATCTGAATAAGCTTTTATACAGTATTAATAAAATATTGTTATGACGGTCAACTTGATCGTCGTATGGTACAGTGGAAAGCAAATAGAAGACACCAATTAAGTCACTAATCACCAGCTGTAGAATTACACTTCCGGCGTGATTTATTATTTATTTTTACCAAGTACATAATCATCGTACTTACCACATAATTATGGTATACTGCTCCGGTACTCATGGTTCACTTGCTCTCATTACTTTATTTATTGGGTCCAGGTTCGTTATAGGCGAGATTGCGGAAACAGTGGAGTGTGAAATAAAAACTCTATTAACGTTTTTATACATGAACATTACTTTTACTCAAGCCAATTTTACAATGTCATGTCTCTATTTCTCTTTTTCTCTCACAATACCTCTCACTTTCAAAACATCTCTCTCTTTTAATATATCTCTCTCTACTACACCAAGCTACATTCTCTCTTTCTACGTTTGCAGGGGACACTAATTCACAATTACTGCACCACCTGTGAAGTGCACTAAAAAAACCAGGGACAACTTTATTTGTAGACCATATGTCTCCCAAATATACATCGAAGGCACTCTCGTCCTTCCTAAACACATGGGCTTCACCCCCTACTCCATCATTAAGGGAAAATTTTACCCCCTGCAACTGTTTTACAATTATACTCTCTTTACACACTCTCTTTAACCCTTCAACACACACTATCATTCCATCATTATCATATTCTATTCCCCATAAAATCTCATTATTACTACCCCTGTTTACATAATCATTTTCTAATATCATATTTTTATTTTTATTATCATAATTTCCACCACTATTTACCTTGTCATCTTTGTTCAATTTGTCTATTACTTTCTTATTTTCTAATTCTATCTCGTCTATTCTTTTGTCGACATTAACATTTTGTCTGCGTATTTCATTTTTTATTTCTTCAAATTTCTCATCGAATTGGTTTAATTTTACATTTTGCAAATTACTCTGTTTCTTTAATTCATTTAATTTGGCATCAAAACTGTCAAACTTTACATTAAATTTAACATTCTGCTGGTTAAATTTTTCATCAATCTGTTCTCTTAATTGACTACTTTGTGTTTTCATTAATTGAAACAAGTCTTCCAATGACACTTTATTGCTAATTGCCATAGGTGTCGAATTGGCACTTATTTCGTTCAATATCATAGATTCTGTTTTGGTGTCGTTCATTTCTATACTCTCGTTATTTTCTGCCATTCTAGTGGAAATTTGATCTAATACTAAAATAACAATTGAATTGTAATTGTCGCTTATACGTTTTTATTTTGTCAACATAAACTACTCATCTCTATAACCTCTCACATGTTATGCTACAAATCGTTTCACCACTCCCGCTGTTTCCGAATCTGGCCTATTTTATATAAAATAATTTTATATAATGTCCCTGTTCGGGCGCCATTTGTAGAATTACACTTCTGGCGTGATTTATTATTTATTTTTACCAAGTACATAATCATCGTACTTACCACATAATTATGGTATACTGTTCCGGTACTCATGGTTCACTTGCTCTCATTACTTTATTTATTGGGTCCAGGTTCGTTATAGGCGAGATTGCGGAAACAGTGGAGTGTGAAATAAAAACTATTAACGTTGTTATACATGAACATTACTTTTACTCAAGCCAATTTTACAAAATTTTATTACAGATTACAATGACGCTATTTCCTACCAAACAAGATGGCGTCTACAAATTACTCTTACAGCGGTATTTAATATTCAGTGTTTCATTCTTATTTACTTATTCATTTTTGGCTTAATATCTTTTGTCAGTCGTTATTGCAAATTTACTGATGGTAATAAAAGTACGTTTCACAAACCAATGTTTACCTTGTAGGCCGGCCTTTCACTCTACCATGCGTTCACACACACACTCATTTGTTCTTCTTTAAAATAAAGACAATTTAAATTGAATTGATTTTTTCATATTTGAGCTCAAAATGTATTGTAATTAGTAAAAGAATTAGTGCACTTTCCTGGTTCAGAAGCGGCGTAGACCTTTTCGGAATCTCCTCTTCGCCGGCCTGTATTTTCTGTCGTTTTACTGCATATTACTTATAGTTCTGATGGTTACTGCACTGAATTTAAACTCTGTTCTCTACATTTTGATCACTGATTTAGATTATCGTTACATGTTCTTGTAATTTACACTGTTGCTGGTATTAGTTGCCGGACAACCTTTTACTAGGTGTTGTCGTCTCGGCTGTAGTATGAAGACTGGGCGGATGCAATGTACATTTTTTCGTATGTGTGAGTGCATCACGTCATTGTTCTTTTGTTTTGAACGGCTCACGCCCTGTTGTCATGTCATTGTTGTTATGTCATCTTTATATTTTTAATGACGTCCAGCCTTGTGGACCAATGAGAATTGATATTTAGAGTCTGTCTTCACTTATACCGCCATTGTATGCGTTCGGTTTCACACGTCCGCCTGACCTTGGAATCATTCTGCTCTGCTGAAATCTGCGTCGTCTTTTTAGACAAAGGGAAAAACTCCTACCCGTGTATGTGTGTGTAAAAATAATGAAATACAATAGTTTGATACCACTCGTACCATAAATCTGGCATCAGGTTTCATACTGTTACACAGCTTTAATTATCACAGTCAAACAGTTCGTAATTAACACACAGTTTCTTACAACAAATCAAATAAAAATTGTTCACACGTAATAAAATGTGAACTAATATAAAACACAATTGTATTACAATTATACCGCCCGATTACTTCGCCACAATAACCACTTGAACGCACAGAGTAATCACTTGTAATCGCCCGACAATAAACTGAACTGAGTGCTTGTATTTATAACCCACCAAAAATCTAGATTATTCCACATACTACGTATTAGCTCTACCTACAACGTAATTGATTGTGCCCTTGACACAGTGCACGCGGCTTCTGGCACAGTCTGGCAAAGTCTCGCGAGCGCATGTTGACATCACATACGCACACAACATTATTGCTGGATTCCAATTGTTAACTAACTTCCTTTTAATTTCTTATAACTTACCTTTTATAATTTTCTCTCGTTAACATTTACACTCTGTTTACCATGCTGATTCAGGTAATCGCCATGTTGTGCTGTTACCAACATAATAGATTTTACTTTCGGGTTCCAGGGTTCTATTAAACGAGCTAGAAACGGAATGGTTATTGAGAAATAATCGACTCTGATATCATTAGTTAAAACTTGTGTTTTAATTGTCTGAATTTTTAAATATTTTAATAACAAAACACAAAAAACAAGATGGAGTCTTCCTCCTTTGCCAAATCCAAATACAAAATGGCTGCAAAATATTTTCGCTACATCAGCCTTACGTATGATACATTTACACCATATATATTTTATCTCCAGTTTACTCTGGTTACCTATTTAAATGAATTTAGAACATTACTGCAGTATAATAATTTAAGTTGTTACATTGTATGAATCACATAACGTGAACCAATGCTTGTGATTTCTATATGTACCGGTACGCACGCACACATGCTCACACACATACTAATTAAAACGGTACATTTGCTATTACTTGAGCTCAATTTAAAAAGTGTTGGTGGTTTAAAATGTGAAAGGTTTACTTTCCTGCTGTGATTGATGAAGATCGAGTCAGGCGTTACTCATGTTCATGCTGGTGTTCTGCCGAACTGTTACACTGTTCCTTTTTATTAACTGCACTCACTGTCTCTACATTTTATACTGATTGATTTTAAATAGATTTAATTCACTTTTTGTTACATTTTGTTGTTATTTTAGAGGCTTGCTGGCCAGCAATTTAGACAACGTGCAGTTCGCACGAAGTATACGAGTCGACTGAGAACGACAATATGGCGCTTATTTCCCAAGTGGAAAGGGTTGTCGCGTCATCAATTCTATTGTTTTTGGTGATGACGTCTTTGTTTTTTAAGCTGCAGCCATTACGTCTGACATTCTTTAGATGACGTTTACATAGGATCGGCCGTTTGTTTTGGCAGAAAAGCTGTAGTTCCTCACGTACGTCACTGACCTTGACGCCAACTCTTCATTGCTTATTGCGTTGTTTCATACGTTTGGAAAACTTTACACTCATGGATTTTAATATTTAATTTACAATAAAATTTATCTCTGTTATTGACCCAGAATCCCTATATGGACCTATTTGTACCGTTACAATACCCCCTCAATGAGAGGTTTTATGACGAAGCATAAAAACTCTCATTGATACTTTCATACTTCCTAAAGGGATCAGCTAGGATATGTCGCCACAACCCCTTGTATTGTTTGTGATCATACAAACTATATCGAAATATATTGATAAATAAAAATACTGCCAGGGCTTACCTGCACTCGTTTCACAACTACTTACCTCGTATAATTTTTTATCAGAAGCCCAGAGTCGCCAACATGTTTTTTAGTTATACATGTAAACTTTTAACACTCTACCTTAATAAAAAAAAACGGGACAATTTCGCCATCTGACTACCCCCAATATAATTCAGAAGATACCCAGAACGTTTAGACGAATCTTGCAGCACAGAAATGAGAAAGTGGTAATGACGAAATAACTTAGTCTAACACATTTTTATGTTATGAACTGAATTTTTTTACTTACATAAGACGGAACTCCTTAATACAAAACGCACAAAAAATAATACAAAACACATTTTTAAATGGTTAAATAGGCCTTACCCTCATATACTTCTTACACTATCAAAAGCAGCCCAGCTTTGCTCACACACCCACACATACAATTTAACATATTCCCCTTTAATATTTTGTTTTACGGAGTCATGTTTTTATTCACGGTAATTTGATTAACTGTTCACTGCCGATTGAACACGTGTTTTGTTGCCCGATTCCACGGTCCGTTATTTCACTGTCGTCACTTCACAATTCTACTGTACCAATTATAATATTGTTACATCCGTTAATTCCTCGGGTCCCGGTCGGTATGAAGGCGTTATTTTATTTAGGTATTCATACTTAAAAGTTCGACCTGACCGGGCCCGCACAACGTGATCAGTGTCTGTTAGCGAACTTGGTTTCTCGTGGACTGGGGAAGCGTCTATCGCATGCGGACGGATATTACTGCCAGCCGGCGAACGGATTTTGTTGACGCTCACAGCCTGAGTTGTTGCAGATTAGTGGCTATGCCCATGATACATAGCAGTATTTTAGTCCAGTACGCCAATGATATTTAGGCGCTTATGGCTCGCCGTCACAAAGTAGGCGTGACTTAATTTGCATATCTGTCGCCTCAGTGGATGAAAGTGGATCAAAATCGTTTCCTGGCCATCTTAGTTTTGGAAGTAGCGTCACCCCGCGCGTATGCCCGTGTCAGCATACGAGCGCCCGGTCACACACAAACAAAGTTCTTGGAAATGAAGGCTTGATGAATTCCTCTACCGATTGCACAATATGAGATTACTGCGTCGCCTTTGTTAAAAGCTGTTCCTACCACTCAACACGTGGTCTGGTTACCGTTGAAATAAAATTTACATATATTTTTATAAATCCCCGAAAATGCAATAAATAAAAATACCCACAAATTTTGGCCCGTTACAATACCCCCTCAATGAGAGGTCTTCTGTCAATAACAGAAGAAATCTCATTGATAAAATCCCTAAGAGGACCGGTGAGGAACTGGTGCCAACAACCCCCTTTTGTTCTTACACCTCATGGGTAAACGCCCCCCTGGCTCGGCGACTATGGACGCATCTGAACGAGATCACTGGACTTCTCTGGGCGAGATCCCAACACCGAAAAATCGAACAGACATGCACCACAGCGCACCTCACCCTCTAACATGCTACCCCAAAAAAATCCAAATCCCTGGCTTAGATCATGCCAGATCCTCAACCGATATGTCTCCCCTTTTTCTGCAAACTGGGCTGCCTTTAGCAGATACTGGGCTCACACACACACTGATACTACATACTGTAAGATTAACATATTCTTCAAAAATTCATTATTTCATTTAAGTGAAAAATCCAAAAAATCAAATTAAAATCTTTCATCAAAAAATTCTCTTCCTTAGTTTTTTTTGTTATTTAACAATAAATCAATTGAACATTTCTTAAAAATAGGAACATCCTTAATCTAACATGTGATTACACCTAGAGTCTAACAATACAACTCAATAAAATAACTCAATTTGTAATAATCTATTTAATTACAATAAATACAAATACATGAAATTATTTTATCACCTACCTTCTGTTTTCTACCAGGATCCGGCACACGAACTTTAAGATGCAAGTATGATTATCAGGTTACCCAACAAACGTACTCTAGACTCATTTGTTTGATGGAATAAAAAAAAATTTTATTATCTAATTATTTAATTATCTAATTATTTCCTTTTAAATAGAATTTCAATTAGAACTCAACTTTCTCTCCTTTTAAGACAGATACAACATGTACATTTATTTAAACCTTTTTCTTATTCTAATATACTTTTAATTAATCAAGGCGAACCCAGCTTGCCTCACTCCCACATTCAGACCTTTAAAACCCCCTTTTTAGAGAACATAAGAATATATGTAAAAGAATAGTGTTACTTTCCTAAACAGCGTCACTGTCGACCACCTGGCGCGTCCTGTAAATTACTTGCACTATGTCCAAACTGTTATCAGTTCATTTTTTACTCCCAACTCACTTGCTTTTATGGCGTTAAATGTCCATCTCACTTTTTTAAACTGCTTTACAACTCCGATATACGCTCGATTAGTCGGCCGACTTGATGGAACAAAATTTTGCCCGGGTACAAAGTTTTAGGCGACCGCGCGCGGTCTGTGTTAGTAGTTGACTGGGCGCACGTTATACTGTTTGTACGCTTTTTATTAACTGTTTTAACACTTGAATAGATAGGCCGACTAATTATTACGGCCTATCTTACACTCCCGAGGCCACTGTTTTACTTTTTCCGGCACTTTATGCTGCTTCTGGCTATCTACTATTCACTCTCTGATGACAGACTGCAGACTGTGATTCACAAAAAGCCTGCTGCTGGGGCAGTTACGCAATACGTCTGTGCAATTGTTTTGGCTAACAATGTGCATTGCTGTACTGGGGGCTCCTCACAGGTGAAGTCTGGCAATTTGAAACGTGATTGAATTGATAATTTGAATTAATATAAAATTAAACTGGGGTAGCTCACATATATGAAGTGAACTGTGCAATTTTAATAAGATCAAGACCAAAATTAATAAAATAAAAAACCTTTTAATTTGCCCCATTACAATACCCCCCCCCCCCAATGGGAAGTCTTCTGTCGAAACAGAAGAAATCTCATTGCTAAAACCCCTAAGAGGACCGGTGAGGATATGGTGCCAACAACCCCCCATTTGTTCTTATACCTCATGGGTAAACAACCCCCCTGGCTCGGCGACTATGGACGCATCTGAACGAGATCACTGGACTTAAAGTTCAAAATCAGATTGTATCAAAACAAAAAATCTCTTATCTGAATAGATTAATTCTCTTTGTTATTATTACTGATAAAAAACAAAGAAATTGAATATTTATTAAAACATGGACTGCCTTATCCTAACATTTGATTATACACATATCCTAAACAATATAATCCAATAACACTTAATATACACAAACAATAATATTATCAGAATTTAAAACATCAATTTGATGGCAGGCACCAAAAAATATATATATATATTTTTTTTCTTTTCTACTACCCCCCTTTTTAATCCCTTAGCCCCTGATACCCGTTACATACTCATGTGTTCTGCGCTAGGCTTCTTGGCCTTTTCCAGCCTCATCCTAGCGGTAAACCACATCTCCCTCGTGACCTGTAACTGGGTCACCACCCATCCACACTCACTATTACCCCCCCTAGACTGTAGCGTCTAGTTGCTTTCACAAGGACTGATGCGGAAGGGGTGGACATTTTTGTCTTTTATTCCACCCCCATCCTTGCTTCGGCGTTACAATAAAATTCGGTATTACACCTACTATTTTTTATTTATACACCCCTAATGGACTACCACCCCTATCTGGGTGAAAATAGCCCTGTTCCAGAATTAGGTAGATTCCCCCAAAAATTAACCCCCCTACTAAGTCTAACAAACCACCGGGTTGACAAGATAAAACAAACCACAAGCCGGTTATATCAAGTAAAATTTATGATTTGCCACAATTAACTACTTTCACGGTCATGATCCGGTGAGGTCATGGCCGCACTTAGGTGGGGAATCTACAGTTAAAACATAAAACATAGATTGTCAATTTATAAAAATTACTTGAACAGTTATATACACCTCTAATTTTCCAAACACTATCTCAACCTGAACATTTTTTATTATACCCATACAAAATTTCCTTCAGTTTTCAGTTTTGAATGAATATTTTAACCATTATTTACATCAATTAGCATTTACTTTATAATTCCAATTTGAATTCGAATGAAAATAAAGTTAAGTTCATTACCAAATTAATTTAATTTTATTTAATTTCTCAAACTCTAAGTTACAAGAATTCCCTCATTATTATTTTGTCTGTAAGGATTTAATTTCAATTCTTTTATGTCACAATAAGATTTACTCAAGATACTGATTCATCAAGCTACAACAATTATCAGCTTCCACACCTGGCTATACACATTAGTCAAAACATCCAACACACCTGTTTATATCAACAAGTGTCTGCCAGACTGGTGTTATAAACACTCTCAATTTCAACATTCATAGTTACATCATATACTGACACATATACTTCCTACAAATTTTTTGTTTCTATAAATCTTTTAATGTTAACATATTTGTCACAGTCTATTTATTACAATTCAAACCAAATATAATTTTAATTCACCTTTCAGTTATTATTACCTTTTAATTACAGTTTCTATTTAATACCATTATCTCAATTCATTTATATTATTGAATCAAAATTTTTTCACACCAGTAAACATTTTATTTTATCTAATTGGTATTGGAAGCTTTATACTTGCAGTACATTATTCATCTACTAACACAAACACAAAATATACACACCAATATCTCCACGTAACCTCTGAAACATTTAACAACAATGTTATTTCATACAAACAATTTAACATCTATTTATTAATATCAAATCTCATAAAACAATTTAAATCCATTGGAAAATTCAATTATACAACCTTTAAATTAATCAGAGTATTTAAACATCTCAAATTGTTTTAATTAAATTAATTATTGAAAATACAAGTTCAGTTGCTATCACAATTACAATTAGCCAATTACTGTTTTCAAAATTAATCTTGTTATTTATTTATTGCAAAATATTAATATTATTATTATCACAACCATCTACATACACATTGTTTACCTGACCTTATACAATACACACAAATGAATTTACTAAACATTTATTTACAAATCGTCATCATTATTTATTCAGTCATATCATACTTCAATGTCAAAATCAGCTGGGTCATCACCATATATTAACATACTTTAACTGTTCCTTCTCCGATTTCTTAATCTAGCCTCCATCGTCAAATAGATATCTAACATATTTGTAGACTAAATCATTTTTATCTACCTCGAACTTATTATTATTATTTTCATAAACCATGAACTCTATATCCTTCGTTATACCATTTGCTATACCATAAAACTTGTCGCTATCAGTTAATTTTGTCCAGTCTCCATTGTAACTTTTATATTTTTTGGTAAAATTATTTTATTCAAATTAAGTTAACCCTTCCACTTACCTTACGATTTTGATCTGGCCGGATCTCGTAGTGTAGGTAAACCCATTTTGTTCGACGAACTCTGACGATACATATAACGAAATAAGGCATTAAAGAATTTAACTCTCAATTGTATGGAAGAGAAATCAGATTTTTTTTTATTACTCAGAAATGTTGAAATGTTAAATCTTCTTGTTACATGTTGTGCAACTTTTGCCCCTTACAGACTATAGCTTACCTTATGGTTGACCAGACACAAATACAAATATAAACACAAATATACTCAAAAGCCGCCCAGCTTTGCCACACTCACATTTATACCAAAATATTATTTAAACCCTTAACATTTTATTATTAATAAAACTTCCCCCACGGCAGCCACGCGGTCTTCACGCACAGTCATCTTTCTATGAAATGTTATAATGTTGAGGTCCGAAATAACACTCGGTTAGTTTCTACCGCACGGATGTATTATCGTCACATACTTTTCTTCACTGATATTTGAATTTAAAGTGAAAATAGTAGAAAAACTTTTGCGTGTAGCCTAATTCGTTCCTAGCCGGCAGGCCTCAGTAGTGGAACTGCGTAATGTGCTGGGTTAAACTGGCGGAAGCGGCAATTCAATGCCACCAAGTTTTAGTCGCCGTATACTGTTGATTGTGTGGGATAACCACTTTATACATGGATTATAACTGGCATGTGTGTGTGTCCAGAGGCCGATATTGGCATCTGCTCTGCTGATGTCGCTCACAGTAGGCGGAGTTTGACGCTGTTTTCCGGTAGCCGGTCGATTGGAACTGCTAACTGTTCGTCCCAGCGCCATGTTTATCTCAACTGTCGTGTCTCTCACGGCGTCAGTGCCGATCCCCGCCCGGCTGAGTTGCATACGGGCGTCAAAACACATGCACAGAGTTCTTAGAATTTTGGTGGAGGTAAATTCTTCTGCCGTGTTACACCACTGAAATTGCGCATTGCCTTTGTTCCAAACGCTGTTTCTCAACCTCGTGCTGTTGCTTGGACAATAACGTTGCACAATACAATTACAGTTTTTTCAAAGTTATTATACCAGTCCGCCCAAAAACGAAATAAGTAAAAATATAATAATGCCCCAAACGGTTAAAAATAAAAACACCCAAAATTTGACCCGCTACAATACCCCCTCGATGAGAATTCTGCTGTCCACGACAGAAGAAATCTCATCGATAAACCCCGAAGAGGACCGGTGAGAAACTGGTGCCAACAACCCCCTGGTTCTTACTCTCATGGGTACACGACCCCCCTGGCTCAGCAACCATGGACTCATCTGAACGAGATCACTGGACTTCTCCGTAAGAGATCCCAACACCGAGAAATCGATCAGACTCGCACCACAGCGCGCCTTGCCTTTTACCATGCTACCCCCAAAAATACTCAACCCCTGGCTAAAATTACTCCAGCTCCTCCGCCGATATGTTTCCCCTTTTTGCAAGCTGGGCTGCCTTTAGCAAATACTGGGCGCACACACACTCACGTTACAGGCTACCATAACACATAAAAAAAAATAAAACTTTCTTTTAAAATTTATCAAAAATTTAAAAAAATCAAAATTCAAAAAAAAATAATCTTTTATCAAAAAATTCTCTTCCTTGTTTTTTCTAATTTTTTGTTTCAAATGACTTAACCTAGACATTTCTAATAATATAAACACATCCTTACTCTAACATGAGAACCACTTATATTCTACCAATACAATGCAATACAATAAAATAAACATGGTTAATGCACACATAATAAAAGAATAATTATCTAACATATTCATTCGCTGGCAGGCGAAAAATCAAATTTTTTTTTTTCTTCAAAAAATTTAAAAAATTTAAAAGAATTTTAAAATTCAAAAAATTTAAATTTATTCATTAAAAAAATTTTATTACATTTATTTATTAAATAACATTTATTAAAATTACCCAAATATTGGTTTGAATTAATCAAACAAACAAATTAACATTGGATTCCTACTATACACAAGCTTAGTAGGTGTATGAACTCATCAGCTGATCATAACTAGGTCAAGTCCAAAATCCTTGACCTACATATGTTATGTATAAGTTCTGAAAACACATTGGACATCTGTAATATCCTAACTTTGACATACAAAACCTAATAACATACAACATTTAAAATAAACAAAATATTAATATAATAATCAAGTTGACATTTAAATTATTTAAAATAAACAATTCTTGATTTTTCATTATTTTCAAATTTTATCACAATTCTGTCACCGGTTGAAAAAATTAAACAATTGTATATTCTTTATCATGAATCTCTCTTTCTTTTCAACAATTTAACTTTAATACATTGTGGGTGATGTAAATTATTTATTCTCATTTTTCTGTATCAGATCTCTATACATATATAAACTTTCTCCCTCTGACTCTAATATTAATCAACTTCCACTCCCATGACACCCATCTCTATCAAAAATATCTACTAATCAGGACATTCTAAACCCCAACTTACCATTTAACACAATTCGCCACCTTCTCTACATATATAAAAAAAAATACTCTCTAAACCTTTGTATATATAGGACACGTGTTTCCCCTACTCAAAAACTCAATTCCCTTATTTGGCCCCTGGTTCTACCTAAGGCGGCCCCTCCTCACTAAAATCTATCCCTATCCCGTCCCAACCCTTGTTGCGGACTCCTACATTACACTACCCTCTAATACAAAATTGCCATCCCCAAAAAATCTCAATCTCATTACATTACTTCAAATACACAAAATACCCTCATTAATCATAAACATAAATATATATCATTCAAAACTCTACATAAATTCTCCACAACTACCGTGTCAACATCAATATTTCACCAAATTCTATAACATACTGCGACAACACAAATTACTAAACTATTGGCGCATAGGATATGATAGTATGTGTATTTCAAATTACAAGTCTATATTGGAGGGTTTAAGATTATTTATTGTACAAACACAAGTTATAGTTTATATGGTATATTTGAAATGTACAGAATGTAATGTTTGATATAGAGTCTTTCTTTTAAAGTGTTAAATAATGTTCATACGCAAGACGTGATACGTTACATAAGAAGACTCCCACGATGATGTTGTTGAAGAGAAAGGCCGGTCTTTGCGGTATAGATGGATCGTCAGGTGTGGCTTACAAATGACAGACGTTTCACCAGAAACGTTTACAGCTGGGCTGGCGTCCTGTAACAGCTTGGCTGATGTCCTGTAATAGCTGGGCTGGTCCTATAACAGCTGGGCTGATGTCCTATAACAGCTGGGCTGATGTCCTGTAACAGCTGGGCTGATGTCCTGTAACAGCTGGGCTGATGTCCTGCAATTCCCACGATGAATCCGACACCTCGCACACACAACGGTACTACGGATTTTATCACTCGCAAAACTTATATAGAGTTTAAGACCAAGTAATATCTCAGGTGACAGTGAGTTTAATCAATAACGGTATATTGAGCTTATACCTCTCCGGCTTCTTCAAGTGTTCTCGCGAATATCAAGGTCTACCGCGATCAGCAGACCACCCTATGAGGAAATCTTGCACTAGCACGGAAACGTCTTGATGGAACTATTGCGTAACAATTTATACTACTGTCACTGCGGAAAATCTCGCACAGTGAAACAGTTACACTCACTTCTTACACACGTAATATTACAATATTAATATCGTGCGTAAAGATATAAAATCAATTGTTATGCGTCACACGCGTTACTATCCCCGAAAAGTCTTAACAGATCCTTGCAAGCGGTATAATCTTGTACAAGGAATTGTATGTACCATTCACGGTAGCAGCAGTGAAGAACTGCTTGGAAATTTTCGCACAATGCGTTAAAACACTGGTGTGTGCAAATGTACCACACACACAGTTCTGAGTCTTCCCGTTTCACTAACGACGAATAGTTTTTACAACACCTTGCAAGCGGTAGAATTCTTGTACAAGGAGTGCACGACCCGTTCGCGGTAGATGGCGTAGAAGAACTGCCTGTGTAACGACAGGCATAAGAAAATTTCCAACCACCAGTCAGCATTCTATTGGTGGATGGAAGTCACATGGTTAGTAAGGTGACCATGCACTTTTCATGCATTAGAGTGCATTTACCTTGTAACAGCATGCATAGCGGTAATCAGACTACACGTATCTCATGCATGCTGCCTACCTATTAATAATATACATGAACGTAAACAATAGTCTGACAGGTATAGGGATTGTAGCGATACACACGTCTAAGTTCAGTTAATGGCCACACAACGATAATACATCACGCGCCACCCGGGAAACGTTTACCACTCGCGCACATTTCCACTAACACAGTACATGGATCACCATAAATAATAATGCACAGTCTTCTTTAAACTAAACCCTTAACCTTACTAAATACAATTGATAACAACCAAACTTAACCATCTACCAATATAATATGAATGTCCATTGTCTGTGTAATATATGACTTGCCCCGCCTATCATGATCCTGTGATTCGTTGCAGGATTAACTCCCTCCCGCATAAAAAAAAAATTTTTTTTTTTTAGTTAATTAACAAAAAATAAAAAATTTTTTTTTTTTTTTTTTATATACCTAAAACAACTTCCTAATCCAGAAATAATAATAATACCCTCGAACTAAAATCAAATAACATCCTCAATTAATACTAACAATTCCAACTGTCACTTTGACAGAAGCATCAAATCAAAAGACACGTGGTAACCTTCAAACCAAAACAAACACACATGTTCTTGACACACAGATAACGAAATCTTATGCAGGATCATAGCGTACACAGACAACATTCCTTATCTAAACTAGATTATTGTTCACTCTCAGAGTCATCTTACATACAACATTTAAACCTGAACTTGACATATTTAACATCACTACAACATTCTTACCCCTATATCCTGACATTTATTTCTGAGTTTACGGATCCTTTGTATAATACTTCCTCAATGAGGACGCATGGAATTTACCAATCGCATGGTTGGTATTTGGGTTGGTTAAGATAAAGGTATTTTTCCCAACTTGCTCCGACAGGGTATACGGACCATTATACAGCCTAAAAAACTTCGCGGCTGTGTTGTCCTCCCTTCTTCCAACATTTAATGCTCGTAAAAGCACACTCTCTCCAGTCTTCTAGCTTCGATTTTCTTTACCTCAACTGGTATAGGCATATTATGCGTCGCTATCCTTTCAATGTGTTTACCCCAGACCCGGCCTGGCATTTCTCCGGTTTGGAGTTCATTCGGAGTATACCCAGTAGTAGAATTATAATTTCCATTTATGGCATACTCAAAAAATTCTAGGAATTCCGGCCACTTACTCTGGTTAGTATTACAGTACGTACGGAACAACCGTCCCAACTCCTTGTTGACCCGCTCGGCCAAGTTACCTTGCGGTCTCCGGATCGCTGTCAAGACCGTCTGGACCCCGTGTTTCTCAAGCTCGGAGTGCCACTTGGTGTTCGTAAATTGCTTACCTTGATCTGAGAGTATCTTCCTTACGGGACCATTTTTCGGCATGTATTTATTTAGCATAATGTTTATGACAGCCGACGTAGTAGGTCTACCAATAGCATATAGGCTAACATGTTTGGTAAAGGCATCCGTAACAACCACCAGGTTCTTCATTCCACGTGCCGCCCGAGGAAGTGGACCCAAAAAATCAATGCATACAAGGTCATTTTTATTACGGACGACAATGTTACCCATTTCAACCTGTGTATGTTGGTTCGGATATTTCGCTGTTTGGCAGATGTGGCAAGAGCGGAGTATGGCCTTTATTTTCCTGGTCATATTTAGCCACACAAAATCCTCCCGCATTGCCAGGTAACATTTATAAGGCCCCGCATGAGCCAGACTCTCATGACACATCCAGGTGAGGTCTTCCACCATGGCGTCCGGTACCATAATCTTCCATCCGCCATTGATAATTTTATACACTACGTCTTTATATATTCTGTACTTAGGGTTTTCTTGTATCCGGATAGCGTCACATATCCGCTTCAACTTTGTGTCACGCTGCTGTTCCATACCAATATTTCTTAGCTTATTTTTGAGACTGTCTTCTAATTTATATTTGACAGCTAGAATTTGAACCTCCTGGTTATTAGACGCATGACGTTCTTCCACCATTGGAGGGTATCGGCTTAACGTGTCAGCTGCTTGGTTCTCGCTTGCCTTACAGTACTTAATGGTAAAGTCGTACTCTTGGATGGCCATGATCCAACGGGATATGCGAGCGTTCGCTAACTTGCAGCGCAACATGAACGATAAGGCCTGGTTGTCCGAAAGGATTTCGAAGTGTTGTCCAACCAGGTAATAACGAAATTTACTAATGCAGTACACAATAGCCAATATTTCCTTCTCCGATGTGAAATAGTTACGTTCGGCCCCTTTTAGTGACCTACTACTGTGCGCAATTATTTTGTTTTCGCCCTTCTCATTCCGTTGGTAGAGTACCCCCCAATGGCATAATCAGAAGCATCGCAATTCAGGACATATGTGCCCCTTTTCTCAGGATGGAACACGTGCAGGTTTTTACTATACAAATTTTTAGTCGCGTCAAAAGCATGCTGATGACGCTCCTCCCATCTCCATTTATTACTCTTACGAAGTAGTTCTAACAACGGCTCAATTGTCCCAGAATATTCTGGAGTAAAACGTCTGAAGTAACCAGTCAATCCGAGGAACGCTCTGATATCCCTGGGTTTTGTGGGTTTCGGGAACTCCATGATCGCATGTATTTTTCCGGGTCCGTTGTTATACCTTCCGCTGAGATAATATGACCCAAAAATTTAATTTGCGATTTCCCGAATTCACACTTTTCAAGATTGAGAGTCAGGTTAGCGGCTTGCAATTTCTGAAATACAATCTTGAGATGTGCAAGATGTTCTTCAAATGATTTGGATATGACCAAAATATCATCAACAAATATGCTGACGAAGTCCTCCACCTCGGGTCCCAGAGCTAACTCCAAACATCTGACCATGGCCGCTAAACTGGTAACCAAACCAAATGGAACTACTTTAAACTGATAGCATTTATTTCGATATAGAAATGCTGTGTATCTTCTCGACTCCTTGGCAAGGGGAATCTGCCAGAATCCACTTTTGAGATCAAGGCGAGACATGTATTTAACCCCTTGACATTTTATGAATAAGTTCTCCGCATTCGGAGCACAGTCGTAGCATTTTTTTGTAATAGAATTTAGATTTCTCATGTCGAGACATAATCGAATGTCGTTATTTTTCTTTTTAACAACAACCATAGGATTTAAAAAATTGCTATCAGTTCGTTCAATCACACCATTCTGAAGCATACTCTTAACTTCGGCATCAACCTGTTGTTGATAGTGAAGGGGGATAGGGTACGTCTTCCGTACAAATTTATTTTCATCCGTGACCTGAATACTGTGTTCATAAACATTCGTGACGGTAGGATTTTTGGAAAACACAGATTCAAATTTATCAAGCATACTTTGCAGCTTATCTTGCTCATTGCTCGTTATCTGCCTGCTGTGAGTCCGCAGATTATGTGTTATCTTATCGGCAAGTTGAACCGCTGGGCGAGTTATAGTAATAGGTTCACAATCAGACCCCGTCTTACCCCTCCTGCGTCCTAACCTGATATTGTGTTTACTATTATTTATTGTACATCTTAGTATTTTATTTGGAAAATCAATGGTCGCGTGCAGTTTATTTAATGTGTCCACTCCCAAAATAACATTATACACGAGTTTCTTGACCATAAGCACGGTGACCTCTATTTCCATTCCCTGAATGGATACTGTTATCATAGCTTGACGGTCAACCCTCTGAGATTCACCCGTCGCTGATTTTATGATTTTGTGGGCTGCTGGCAGAATCGGGATTTTTTTAAAATGTTTCCTGTGCCTCTCTAGGAATCGCTCATCCATTAACGAAATTTCTGCGCCGCTGTCAAATAAAACTTCGCCGACACATCCGTTAATTTTCGCGTTGACAATGAGGTCAGTGTCATTTTCAACGCTAATACCTTTCTCATTTTCTTTACTATGGTTATTGCAAATTAAACTATCTCTAATTACGGCAGGATATAGGCCGGACACTACAAAGTTTTTCTTACAATTAACATCTTTCACATTTGATTTATTGAACTGCTTTTTATAGTTACCCCGGGCTTTTGAAACGTCATTCCTACCTTTACGTGTACTAGTTATTTTGTTGCACGGACTCACGCCGTGCAGCCTTACACGTTTTTTGACTGTTCTATATCGGAATCCTCTTCCGCTACTACTGCTACTTTATTGGCATTAAATTTTTGATTGGTATTTCTATTAGACATCTTAGGTCGTTGTTGTTGTTGCGACTGTGTTTGCTTGGTTTGATTCTGATATTGAAAACTTTTATGCGGTGTTTCATTACTGTTACCATTTATATTCGGGTTGTCGATACCTTCCCATTTTGCAAGTAATGTGAGTAGCTCATTCCACGACTTAACTCCTTGCGTAAGGACGGCCACCTGTATCCCGCGTCCAAAGTGGTGCGCAAGTTTACTTACCATGTCAGGTTCGGTTAAGCTAGGCTCAAGATATCTAGCTCTGGATATCAACTGCATCACATATTCATCTTTAGGACCTCTGGTATTGGAATATTTTCCAAACTCCAGCTGCGTACGTATCTTCCGCTGGATCTCCTCATTCCAGTATCTAGCTCTGAAATGTCTTACCAGGTCTTCCAACGTATTGATTTTATCCTGGACGATACTAAACCACTCCGCAGCGGTACCCTTAAGTCGCCGCACTATGAAATTAATTCTATCCGCTTCACTTAAGGTATCACCAATTTGCTCCAGATCCCGCTGGCAACTTTGAATGAAATCCATGGGGTTTTCATTCTGCCGTCCATAAAATCTTTGCTGTGAATTAACGTCATCCAAAGTCTTATATACATACGTAGTACAGTTTAGTGGTGACGAGGTACTTTGCAATCGTGACACTTGCTGTTGCAGCTCTTGAATCCGCACGTCTTGCTCAGCCATTAATTCACTCACCGTGGATCTGTGTTGTATTACCTGCTCCTCCACTCCAGCGAGTTTCGCACCATATTCATTAAGTCGTGACTTATTAACCTCCAAACTCGCCTCTATATCAGCTTTCATAGCTTCCACGGTCTCGCTAATACGCTTTTCTGCCGCTTCTATCATTTGTTTGCTTTGTTTAGATTGCTCCTGCACGGCCGCATATATTCTTTTGTTTTCGTCGTGGATCGATTTACTTCTTTTCTCGGCTTCTGCTGAAAGCTTCTGTATACTCACTTTCACCTCCTCTTGACGGGCCTTATTTTCCTCTTTATCAGTTTTCCGCTCTTCTTTATTTTCTGCTGAAATTTTCTCCATCTTTTCTTCCATGGTTTTCATCTTCGCTAATATGGCCGCTAAAGCATTCTCTATCCCTTGTGACTCCGCCATAGTGATTAAAATTTAATTTAAAATTTAATAAATTTAAATTTATTGATTTATACACAAAGCAAGTTATTATTATCACAACAAGATTAGAACATATGGTAACCAGTTTATATGCACGCAGAAAAAGCAGCTCAAAATATCAACATGTAAATACCTTATCTAACATACAACAACTAATAATCTACCTCCAATATACTGATAAAATCTGTTCATATATGATATACAAGAGAATATGCACGCTTGAAAAATTATATCCTCAGCTTTTCACATGAACAATACACATACAATTATTATGTTAATTATATTTATACGTCGGATTTTTCCAACAAATTTTATATTCATAGACAAATATGTAATAGCGTAAATTTACCGCTATTTAACGAGCCCTACGTTGCTAAGCGCCAAAATATCTCTATGCGACAACACAAATTACTAAACTATTGGCGCATAGGATATGATAGTATGTGTATTTCAAATTACAAGTCTATATTGGAGGGTTTAAGATTATTTATTGTACAAACACAAGTTATAGTTTATATGGTATATTTGAAATGTACAGAATGTAATGTTTGATATAGAGTCTTTCTTTTAAAGTGTTAAATAATGTTCATACGCAAGACGTGATACGTTACATAAGAAGACTCCCACGATGATGTTGTTGAAGAGAAAGGCCGGTCTTTGCGGTATAGATGGATCGTCAGGTGTGGCTTACAAATGACAGACGTTTCACCAGAAACGTTTACAGCTGGGCTGGCGTCCTGTAACAGCTTGGCTGATGTCCTGTAATAGCTGGGCTGGTCCTATAACAGCTGGGCTGATGTCCTATAACAGCTGGGCTGATGTCCTGTAACAGCTGGGCTGATGTCCTGTAACAGCTGGGCTGATGTCCTGTAGCAGCTGGGCTGATGTCCTGCAATTCCCACGATGAATCCGACACCTCGCACACACAACGGTACTACGGATTTTATCACTCGCAAAACTTATATAGAGTTTAAGACCAAGTAATATCTCAGGTGACAGTGAGTTTAATCAATAACGGTATATTGAGCTTATACCTCTCCGGCTTCTTCAAGTGTTCTCGCGAATATCAAGGTCTACCGCGATCAGCAGACCACCCTATGAGGAAATCTTGCACTAGCACGGAAACGTCTTGATGGAACTATTGCGTAACAATTTATACTACTGTCACTGCGGAAAATCTCGCACAGTGAAACAGTTACACTCACTTCTTACACACGTAATATTACAATATTAATATCGTGCGTAAAGATATAAAATCAATTGTTATGCGTCACACGCGTTACTATCCCCGAAAAGTCTTAACAGATCCTTGCAAGCGGTATAATCTTGTACAAGGAATTGTATGTACCATTCACGGTAGCAGCAGTGAAGAACTGCTTGGAAATTTTCGCACAATGCGTTAAAACACTGGTGTGTGCAAATGTACCACACACACAGTTCTGAGTCTTCCCGTTTCACTAACGACGAATAGTTTTTACAACACCTTGCAAGCGGTAGAATTCTTGTACAAGGAGTGCACGACCCGTTCGCGGTAGATGGCGTAGAAGAACTGCCTGTGTAACGACAGGCATAAGAAAATTTCCAACCACCAGTCAGCATTCTATTGGTGGATGGAAGTCACATGGTTAGTAAGGTGACCATGCACTTTTCATGCATTAGAGTGCATTTACCTTGTAACAGCATGCATAGCGGTAATCAGACTACACGTATCTCATGCATGCTGCCTACCTATTAATAATATACATGAACGTAAACAATAGTCTGACAGGTATAGGGATTGTAGCGATACACACGTCTAAGTTCAGTTAATGGCCACACAACGATAATACATCACGCGCCACCCGGGAAACGTTTACCACTCGCGCACGCGCGCACATTTCCACTAACACAGTACATGGATCACCATAAATAATAATGCACAGTCTTCTTTAAACTAAACCCTTAACCTTACTAAATACAATTGATAACAACCAAACTTAACCATCTACCAATATAATATGAATGTCCATTGTCTGTGTAATATATGACTTGCCCCGCCTATCATGATCCTGTGATTCGTTGCAATACATTAACTCAAAAACAACATTACATCATATTCATTATTTCCCTTCACTTGGAATTCAATTGGGACAGATCTACATGTCCCACTAAATATTTATCACCCAGAAACTATCTTTTGTTATCTTGCATAAATTGTTATTTTATTTCTCATCTTCTTTTTATCTTTACTTCAAAATATCTGTAGTACATTAAACATTAATTACTTGTAACATTTACAAATCAATATACCAGTGACGTTATTGCTGATCAGCTGATATCCTAACATAATAAGAACACATCTTAAAATTGAACAAATTACATGGAATATACATATTTATTTTTATTTATTCTCACTTCTCACCGCATTGTTTCCCATTTCTCTGATTCTGATGCTTATGTTAACCTGCCAGACGATTTACTTATTGGTTTAAACAAATACACACATAATAAAATTACATATTCTTATCAATGCTTATCTAATAGACAACAATAACATAATACACTTAAACCTATAGCATGAACACCTTAATTTACGAGTCTGAGCATATAATTATGTGGACAGAGCACAAGCATTTTTGATTGGATTAAACCTTGAATAAGCAAAACTTTATGTCATAAAATTTTAAATTCGTGACTCCTTTGCGTCACCTCCCAGCCACACACACTATTTCAGATTATGGAGGACTGTCTCGCCCTTTCGCTTCCACAGAGACGGTACATTTTGGAGCAGGTTTTGCCTCTCCGTGTCCCTGCTTCCGCTGTTAAGTTTAAAGGTTAATGAACATCAACATGTTCTTGTTATAAAATCATACACCCTTAAAAACGGATCTGCCACCGGTCTTGCTGTTCCTCCTCGAACAGAGTGGCAGCCGCTGTTCCCTAGTTCCGGAGATTTCCTCTAATGTCCCCCCATTGAATTTCAAATTTATACCAATTTCAAGTCAGCTATGGTCAAGGGACTTGATATGACCATAGCTGGCCGCTAGCCAAAACCACGGTTAGTGCTGGTAAGGCAGTAACCGCCCGAAAAGTCGAGGAAATCTAAACTTTAATTTCACTGCCTGTTTCATATCAATATTTTTATGTGCGACACGTTATTTAATATTGTGTGTAAAATTTTTTTTATTTTACACGGATAAGGTGTGCCGCACATTTATCGCCAGCTCGGCCTCCGATGGAGGTAACACTCACTGCTACCCCCAACCCTTTTCGCTACTTGTGAGAGCACAGGCAACCCCCACAATAGCCACTTAATAACTAACTAATTACTTAATAAATGAAATTAATCTTTCTACCAATGCAATTTCAACACTCCATTGTTATTATCACTTCATTTAACACCAAACTACCCCCCAAAGTCATCCCCACTTCTTGTATTGACAACAAGTTTTTATTTTGTTACACATCGTTTCAAAACGTTCCCATACTCACTGCTACTAAAACTCGACAATTATATTCGGTCACTTAATGCTAAAATTTATTTACATTTAAAATTATATTTTTTTTTTTTTTTTTTTTTTTTATATATATTGAATCTGTGATCGCCCGAAAATGGGGTTTTGCCGAGATGGAGTCGGGGATGGACAGACACCATACGTGAATTCACGTTCCCCTAATCTACCATTAACTCACATTACCTTTGTTTCAACTACCTTAATTACAATTTATACAAATCTACTCTCCCTCTCATTCATCCAGGCCTGCTGTCTGTCCGCCCCCAAACCCATCTCCACAAAATCCATTTTTCTTAATATACTGGAACTTCTATCATTTGCTAAATTTTTATTTTGCAAATGACAGTGGTGAAATAATACTTGAAACATTGCCTCACTTTATATAATCACTCTAAGGCAGTGCAGGCACGTGACAGGTACCTCAAAATTGTTGTACCCAGAGTGTATAAAAAATTTTAATTCGTCACGTACCTCTTTTGGGGTCCCCCTCCCCGTTCAAATATGTGTGGTTAAATTTCTATTTTGTACCAATTTCGGTGGAGCCGGACCATCGTTGTTTTCACTGCCCGAAGGAAGATCCTGCCAACCATGGCCCGCCTCCGATTTCCGAATTCCACGGCCAGGACTGGTAAGATCGTGGCCGCCCGAAAATGGGGGAGGAGCCCTTCTAAAAACATAAAAGAATAATTAAATAACATTCATACCTTTACAATTTAATACAATCCTTATGTTGACCAAAATAATTTCAAATTTGTAGCGTTGTGCGTACCCACTATCTCCCTGGTTTCTCTATTCTGTAACACATAAGAATTTTTCATTTTTATTTCCACTATCTCGTACGGCCCCTCGTACAATAAGAAAAACTTCTTGATCTCCTTGTCTTGTGCACTTGATAAGTCATGTCGTCGTATCAACACCAACTGTCCAACCTCATACTTCGTCCACTTACCTTTCCTATCATGGCGCTGTTTTCTCCTTTCTCCCTTCGTCAACAAACTCTCATTCGCTAGTCTAAGTTTAACATCGTTGCTAATAGTGTTGGTTTCCGGTGGATATTCAATTAATTGTTCCAAAATCCTCTGTGGGCGCTTTCCTCTTATCAACTCGTAAGGTGTGAACCCCGTCGACTCATGGGTGGTGCAGTTTAGCCAATTTTCAATCTTCTGGACATAGAGTGGCCACTCACTGTGTTTGGCGTGGCAGTATGTTCGAAAAATTCTGCCCAACTCCCTCATGACTCTCTCCGCCTGATTGGACTGCGGGTGATATACTGCGGTGTGTTTTGGGATGATACCTTCCCATCCAAGAGTCTGGCGCCATCTTCCGCTGATGAACTGCGGCCCATGGTCGGATAATATCACCTTCGGCTTTCCCACGTTGATCATGTAGTCGCGTGTGATCTTCTCGCTCAGCACCTTACTCGTTGCTCGCTTCACACTATATAGCCTGACATATTTGGAAAAAGTATCAAGTACAACAAAAATATGCATCACTCCACCCCTACCTTTCGGCAATGGGCCGTACAAATCTACAGCTACCAAATCGAATGGTTTTTCTACTTTAATATAATTTAGTTCTCCCTCTAACCTATAATTTACAACTTTGGATTTCTGACATAACTCGCAAACTCTAAGTATTCTTCGGACGCGTTTCTCCATATTCTTAAATAAACAAGATTCCTTTAATACATTCACACACTTCCGTGCCCCAAAATGCCCGTATCTAAAGTGACAGTCCCACACTATTTTCTCTATCAACCCTTCAGGTATGACTAACCTCCAATCTCTCTCTCTCCCCTCTACTTTTTTAAACAAACTCCCTTTGAACACTTGAAAATATTGCTTATACCCTAATTCGTCTATATCTGATTCTATACTAGTAATTATTTTATTTAATTTATTATCAGCTCTTTGCATTACATTTATATCTTTTAATTCCTCCCCAAAAAGTTTATCTTCCCGGGATAGTCTATAAATTTCTATCTCTTTAATATCTCTACCTGTTCTATTTCTGTCTGTGTCTACTCGTGATAGTGTGTCTGGCACCCTGTTCTCTACACCCTTAATGTATTCCCAAGAAAAATTATACTCTTGAAGAGCTAACACCCACCTGGTTATCCGGCTGTGTGTGAGTTTACAAGTATTCAGGAACGACAGCGCTTTATGGTCCGTCCTGATGATGGTTCTGTTACCCAGCAGATACGTTCGGAACTTCCTCACAGCGAACACTATACTGAGGAGCTCCTTTTCGGTGGTAGTGTAGTTGCGCTCTGCGGCTAGCAATGTCCGGCTGGCGAAGGCGATGGTTTTATGCTCTTTCTCCTCGTCCTCTTGGTAGAGTTCTGCTCCCAATGCTATATTACTGGCGTCTGTCTGCAAATAAAATTTGTCATTAAAATTGGGATGGTTCATTAGTATCATGTCTGTGAACTTAATTTTGATGTCATTAAACGTCGCTCTTTCGTTATCGCCCCATCTCCATTGCTTGTTCTTCTGTAACACTGCGCTGAGTCGGGCCGTCGTCTGTGCGTAGTTCCTCTGAAACTTCCTGTAAAAATTACAAAGACCAAGAAAACTTTGCAACTGCTTTATATTTTTTGGCTCCGGGAATGTCAAGATGGATTCTACTTTATCCGGGTTAGCACGTATTCCTGTAGGTGTTATTATAAAACCTAAAAAATGTATCTCAGTTTGCAAAAATTTCGATTTGTCCCAATTCACTGTCAGACCTCCCCGATATAACTTCTCCAAAACATATTCCAAATGCTCTACATGCTCTTCAAATGTTCTGGATGCTATTAAAATGTCATCAACGTAAATAGTTAAAAAATCTAAGTTGTGTGGTTGCAAAATTTCGTCAAGACACTTGATAAAGCTAGCTACACTTGTGTTCAAACCGAACGGTAGTCTCTTAAATTGGTAATTCTTTCCATTAAATAAAAAAGCTGTATATTTTCTACTATTTGCTGCCAATGGAACTTGCCAATACCCGGCGGTTAGGTCTAAAGAGGTCATATATTGTACACCGCTAAACTTCTGAAATATTTCTTCAATAGCTTCAGGTGACTCCCGGTCTGGAATAATTATTTGATTGATTTTGCGGGCATCTAAACATAACCTAACTCTACCATCTTTTTTAATCACTACTACTAAGGGGTTGGAATATGGTGATACAGATCGCTCAATTATATCTCCATCTAACATTTTCTCTAACTCCAGCTGAACCGCTCTTCTCTTCGCATATGGCACCGGATAACTTCTTTGCACATAGGGTGCGTGTTCCCTTACCTTTAACTCGCATTCATAGTTTCTTGCCCTCCCTGGTACATCGGCAAACACTTCTCTAAAATTCTCTACTACCCGCCACAACGATTCGCGTTGAGAACTCCCTATCACGCCACCCTCACTACAAAATTTCAGTGCTCTTTCATTCCATAAGTGATCCCCATTCTCCTCATACTCTATCTTACTCTCTCTACACACATTCATACTAATTTCCATGTCTTGTTTATCATTCCGATTGTGTATCACCCTTACCCCTGAAATTCTTACCGCATCTAACACCCGTTCAAAATTAATACGGACTGGTTCCCCTTCATTATTTAATTCTAATACCCGTTTATGAAAATCAATCACCGCCTTATGTTTAATCAGAAAATCATTTCCAAGTATAACCTCAAGATTTAATCCCCGTACAACTAGAAATGTATTATCATACCCTACCCCGTTAATTATCATGTTTAAATGTACTTGTTTCGTGACTCTCTTACTTCTAACTCCCGTAATACCTACAATCGTCACCCCCGCTACTGGTAAAGATGGAATGTTTTTATTTATTTCTTTTAATTCATCTAATACATGTTCAGAAATAACAGAGATTTCGCTACCCGTATCGATTAAAGTTTTAATCTCCTTACCTTCTATGTTGATTTTCACCTCAGTCAGTCCATTCTCCCGTCTCACTGCTTCGAAGTCTTCCTCCTCCAATAATTCCTCAGATAAATCTGTAATCACAATGTTGTTTTGGTATCTATCATCCATTAGGACCCCAGAAACTTCCGGCGACAACGGTCGGGTCCGGTGTTCCATTGTCCCTCTTAGTTTCCCGCAGAGGTGCCCGCCACCGCATGGTTGTATACTCGCTCGTGCTGGTTTCCTCGCGGTTCCTGAGTTTGGCCTCTCTGTGCTCCTCCTGGGCCCTCTCCCCTTCGTTGGTATGCCTGCTGGTTCTGAGCGGGTGGTGGTCCCTGTCGCTGACCCGGTCTCTCTCTCCTGCATCTAAAACAAAAATTTTGTGTCGCATAATTCTCTTGTGAACATGCTGGACAAGTCCACATGGGCCCTCGATTATTTTGTTCTCGTCTAGGGTATGCCGGTCCATTTGTAGGTCCCCTCGGCGGTCCCTGATTACCTCCATTATTTCCATTCTGCTGGTTCTGACGGCGACTCAATTCTTGGTCCCGGATATTCTGAAACACATCTAAAATATTTTCTAGCTCGCTAATATTAGCTACCTCCCTTGTCATAAGTGTTATTTGCACTTCCCTTGGCAAATGCTTGCTTATATGCCTCACAAAGGATCTAAATGGCAATGGCGGTTCTAAGTATTTCGCCTCGTTAAATATTTTCATCACATACCCTGTTATATTATTATTGGGCCCCCCAAAATTCCCGGTTCCCATGATTCTACTTCGTAGCACTTCTTGGTCTTCTTCAGACCAATATTTATTTATAAATGCAGACTCAAAACTTTCAAAGCACTCCCATTCCGTTTTATGTACTTCGGCCCATATCTCCGAACTACCTTTGAAACATTTTAAAATTTTTAATAATTGGACTTCCCAGTTATTAGTGCTGAACTTATTGAACTCTCTCACTCTGCTTATGAACTGCATAGGGTGTACTTTTTTTGTTATCACAACTGAATGTCTCTAACTCAACTTCACTGCTTACGTCACGAGTCATGATTACTCGCTCGGTAACCGTGTTAACTTGTTGGCTGATGGCCTTGCTCAATTCATTTTTAACATTCATTAATTTAAGGTTATTATCACATTCAAGGTCACTTATTGTATTATGTATGGTCTTAAATTCGATCTTACAATTGTTTTCTATTTCACTTATTTTAAGGTTATTATTTTCAATCTTATTCATAGCATAACTAACCTTACATTCAGTATTGGTGTTACATTCACTTATCTGTTTCTCAACAATTGTATTTATTACGCTATATTGTTCCGTGATCTGTTTCTCTACTTTATTAGTTATATTATTGGTAATATCAGAAACACGGCACTCTAATTGCTCAGTTAATGACTCTGACAGGTGTAATTTCATACTTTCACAACGTTCATCAATATGTTGGTCTAATACACTACTCAAATTATCAAATTGCATATTAATATTCTGCTGAAACTGAATATTCTGTTCTTTAATTTCATTAAAAATAATATCATTTTTAATATTCTGCTGTTCGCATTTTATTCTCTGTTCATCTAATTTATTGTTAAAATCACTTTTCATCTCGTTTAAAATTATATCATTATCATCAAAACGTTTATTGAGGTCATTATTCTGTTTATCGAAATTAACTTTCATAAAATCTAATAGGTCGTCTAATGACAATTTTTTCTCTTTCGTTTTATTCGATTTAATCAATATTGGGGTAGATTTCGCTTCTGCGTGATCGACCATAATTGATCCAGTTAGGTCATCGTTAACTATTGATTGCACGCTCAACTCAGCTGTTGGCCTTGACTGACTTACTTCGCTCACACTTGGTGACGGGTTCATCGAACCAATGCCACTCTCACTCATAATTGAATCTACTATACTGCTCTTCTCTGTGTTTTCAGACATTTTTATTTAATCTATTTTGTCTTACGTAACAACTACCAATGATCAGTCTTTTTTCAAAACTGATATTACAACATCAATTTACTTTCACAACCCTACTTCGTTATGCATCGTCAGATGTAGGCCGGCGTTAAGATAACCCCTCTTCAGTTATATTAAATCCTGGTCACGGCACCAATTGTAACTTTTATATTTTTTGGTAAAATTATTTTATTCAAATTAAGTTAACCCTTCCACTTACCTTACGATTTTGATCTGGCCGGATCTCGTAGTGTAGGTAAACCCATTTCGTTCGACGAACTCTGACGATACATATAACGAAATAAGGCATTGAAAGAATTTAACTCTCAATTGTATGGAAGAGAAATCAGATTTTTTTTTATTACTCAGAAATGTTGAAATGTTAAATCTTCTTGTTACATGTTGTGCAACTTTTGCCCCTTACAGACTATAGCTTACCTTATGGTTGACCAGACACAAATACAAATATAAACACAAATATACTCAAAAGCCGCCCAGCTTTGCCACACTCACATTTATACCAAAATATTATTTAAACCCTTAACATTTTATTATTAATAAAACTTCCCCCACGGCAGCCACGCGGTCTTCACGCACAGTCATCTTTCTATGAAATGTTATAATGTTGAGGTCCGAAATAACACTCGGTTAGTTTCTACCGCACGGATGTATTATCGTCACACACTTTTCTTCACTGATATTTGAATTTAAAGTGAAAATAGTAGAAAAACTTTTGCGTGTAGCCTAATTCGTTCCTAGCCGGCAGGCCTCAGTAGTGGAACTGCGTAATGTGCTGGGTTAAACTGGCGGAAGCGGCAATTCAATGCCACCAAGTTTTAGTCGCCGTATACTGTTGATTGTGTGGGATAACCACTTTATACATGGATTATAACTGGCATGTGTGTGTGTCCAGAGGCCGATATTGGCATCTGCTCTGCTGATGTCGCTCACAGTAGGCGGAGTTTGACGCTGTTTTCCGGTAGCCGGTCGATTGGAACTGCTAACTGTTCGTCCCAGCGCCATGTTTATCTCAACTGTCGTGTCTCTCACGGCGTCAGTGCCGATCCCCGCCCGGCTGAGTTGCATACGGGCGTCAAAACACATGCACAGAGTTCTTAGAATTTTGGTGGAGGTAAATTCTTCTGCCGTGTTACACCACTGAAATTGCGCATTGCCTTTGTTCCAAACGCTGTTTCTCAACCTCGTGCTGTTGCTTGGACAATAATGTTGCACAATACAATTACAGTTTTTTCAAAGTTATTATACCAGTCCGCCCAAAAACGAAATAAGTAAAAATATAATAATGCCCCAAACGGTTAAAAATAAAAACACCCAAAATTTGACCCGCTACACCATTAGTAATTATATTCATTATCAAGTCAGTTATTTTTTCATCATAAAGTAAATTATTATTATTTAAACATGTATCATCAAAATAATCTTCACTCTCTGTTTTAACAAGTAAGTATTTCATATCATTTAACATCTCTTTCAACTCATTATAATTTCTCTGCAACTTATATAATTCTATTTCTTTATCAACACACAATTCTCCACCTAAATCTCTCTCATCAAAACACCATCTCGCACTTTCAACCCCATTCCACACAGAGGGTACTAATTTATACAAAAAAGGGATATAACTCAAATCTTCCATTAAATAGGGTCTCTTGCCCTCCAATAATAACATTTTTGAACACCTTGGTTCATCACGAATAAGGGGAAAATTTACCCTCTGCCCTACACATTCATCTTCTCTCTCTCTCTCTCTCTCTCTCCATTCTTTTTCTAATTCATCAACACTAATTACTACTTCGTTACAACATATTTCTCTCTCTCTCTCACTCACTATTTCACTGTCTACTTTCAACGTATCACTCTCTGATACCACCCTTTCAATCACATTACCACCTTCAATATCATTGTTAACATTTGTTATCTTACTCTCTACTACCACATTTTAAATTATATTCTCATTTTCGACCTTATTGTTATCACTTGTTAATTTCTTACTGTCATTATTACTCTTACTTTTGATCCGTTCTTCTACTGACTCTACTATTCTCTCAATATCTTGTTTCAATTTGTTACAACTATTTTCGCATTTCATTTTTACTTCATCAATGTCAAATTTAAGTACATCAAATTTACAATTAAATTCACTTTTAATTTCGGTCTTAATTTCATTCAATTTGTTATTCTGTACTTCTAATTTACAGTTAAAGTCACTTTTCATTTCATTCAATGTTATATCGTTATTGTCAAAACGATTATTTATACCATCAAATTTATCATCATTACTATCAAATCGTTTACTTAGAAGTTTAAATAAGTCATTCATGGACATCTCTTTTTCTTTTGTATTTGTTTTAATTGTCACGGGAGTGGAAATCGCTCCCGGCGTACTAATTACAGATTGTTCTACATTACGGTCATCTATTGACAGTGACTCTGTTTGAATACCTGAGTCGGTATTTATTTGACTCTCTGTTTGACTGTCAGAGAAGCTGACTTCATTATTTATATTCTCGTTATTATCTGCCATATCTATAAGTTTATTAATCTAGATTTTCTTACATAAAATATCTACCACTTCACTCTTAACCTCTGAACATTGATGTACTAATTTATATGTGCTGCATAATTTTTACGTAGTTACTTAACCCTCAAATCAAACTTGCATCTATCGTAGGTGTGGAATTTTAATTATTCAAATTCGAGTTCCTGTCGTAGCGCCATTTGTAATAATCTATTTAATTACAATAAATACAAATACATGAAATTATTTTATCACCTACCTTCTGTTTTCTACCAGGATCCGGCACACGAACTTTAAGATGCAAGTATGATTATCAGGTTACCCAACAAACGTACTCTAGACTCATTTGTTTGATGGAATAAAAAAAATTTTATTATCTAATTATTTAATTATCTAATTATTTCCTTTTAAATAGAATTTCAATTAGAACTCAACTTTCTCTCCTTTTAAGACAGATACAACATGTACATTTATTTAAACCTTTTTCTTATTCTAATATACTTTTAATTAATCAAGGCGAACCCAGCTTGCCTCACTCCCACATTCAGACCTTTAAAACCCCCTTTTTAGAGAACATAAGAATATATGTAAAAGAATAGTGTTACTTTCCTAAACAGCGTCACTGTCGACCACCTGGCGCGTCCTGTAAATTACTTGCACTATGTCCAAACTGTTATCAGTTCATTTTTTACTCCCAACTCACTTGCTTTTATGGCGTTAAATGTCCATCTCACTTTTTTAAACTGCTTTACAACTCCGATATACGCTCGATTAGTCGGCCGACTTGATGGAACAAAATTTTGCCCGGGTACAAAGTTTTAGGCGACCGCGCGCGGTCTGTGTTAGTAGTTGACTGGGCGCACATTATACTGTTTGTACGCTTTTTATTAACTGTTTTAACACTTGAATAGATAGGCCGACTAATTATTACGGCCTATCTTACACTCCCGAGGCCACTGTTTTACTTTTTCCGGCACTTTATGCTGCTTCTGGCTATCTACTATTCACTCTCTGATGACAGACTGCAGACTGTGATTCACAAAAAGCCTGCTGCTGGGGCAGTTACGCAATACGTCTGTGCAATTGTTTTGGCTAACAATGTGCATTGCTGTACTGGGGGCTCCTCACAGGTGAAGTCTGGCAATTTGAAACGTGATTGAATTGATAATTTGAATTAATATAAAATTAAACTGGGGTAGCTCACATATATGAAGTGAACTGTGCAATTTTAATAAGATCAAGACCAAAATTAATAAAATAAAAAACCTTTTAATTTGCCCCATTACAAATAATAATAAACACGATTAGAACACAAACAATAAAATAATCCGAGTTTACAAACATCAATTAGATGGCAGGCGGGAAATAAAAAAAAAATCTTTTTTTTTTCAAAAAAATATTTTCCAAAAAAAATCTTAAATTCAAAAAATTTAAATTTCTTAGAATATTTCTTTCCATATTGCAATTATTTAAAGTTTGTTTAAATCAATTAAAAACAAAAGTGGATTAACTTCCTTGCTAAACATGCCTAGTATATGACCTCACCCATCAGCTGATCAAAACTGGGTCAAGTCAAGAACCTATATACGTTACACACAAGTTACATCTGAAAATACATTGTACCTCTGTAAAATTCTATCTTTAACCACAAAACACAATAAAATAAAACATTTAAAAGAACAAAATATTATTATAAATAACAATCAGATTGACATGTAAATTATTCAAATTACACTTTCTAACTTTGCATTATTTTCAAACTCTATCAAAAATTGTCACTGGTTTCAATTAAAAATTTTATATTCTTATTATAAATCTCTTTCTTTATTATTCTCACTTTCCATTACTCTGGGTGATTTAAGTATTTACTTTAGCTTTGTATGCCATTTAGCCTTTATACAGATATAATCTTTATCACACTCTTTGATTCTACTACTAACCACTTTGAACTAATATGACACCCATCTCTATCAAAATATCTATCGAACACTCTCTAAACCCAACTTATCATTAAACTCAATTTACCACCTTCTCTCGATATATAAAAAATACTCTCTAACCCTTTGTACTTAGGATAAGTGTTTCCCCCCCAAAAAAGCTCACTCCCTTATATTGGTTCCTGGATTCTACCTAAGGCAACCCTTTCCGGCGACAAACGGTCCCTTCCTGTCCCAACCCTTTTGTTGCGGACTCCCACATTACACTAACCCCTATTACAAAATTGCCATCCCCAAATCACAATCTTATTACCTCACTTCAACTACAACAACATAACATCATTTATAAATATCAATACATCACTCAAAACTCTACATATATTCCCCATATCTACTGTGTCAACATCAATACTTCTCAAATTCTATTACATTACCTTATAACAATATTACATTAATTCAAAACAATATTTTCTCTCTACTACCCCTTTAACTTTAACTTTGACTTGGACTGATCTATATGTCTCATAAAATATTCATCACCCAAAATCTATCTTTTGTTACTTTCTGACAATTCATTTAAAAATCTTACTACATTAAATTACTTTTCTCATAAAACATTGTATTTAACATTAATTACCTTGAACATCAATGAACACTTTAACAGTGACATTTTCCTACTGATCAGCTGATATTCTTAACAAAGTGAAAACACCTTTCAAAAAATCGTGCAGATTGCATTAAATATATATGATTATCAATTCTTACTTCTAACCTCCTAGTTTCCCCTTTTTCTGACTCTGATAATATTACGTCAACCGCCTGCCAGTCAGTTTAGTTATTTACTTGGTTTCAAAATACACAAATTATACACAACATATACTTTTTATCAATTCTTATATCTACCCTACTACAATAAAATACTACATTTAAAATATAGAATGAACACATTATACTGAATGTATGAGCACCTATTTATTTGAGCGGAATACAAGCATTTTATTAAAGCAAAATGGATTTATCATTTATTAATTTACAAAATTTAAGTACGTTGCTCATCTGAGCAACCCCCTGATCCACACACACTATTGTAATTTATGTTAGACTGTATTTGCTTTCACAAAGACTGCATATTTGGAGGAATTGGACATCTCCATGTCTTTGCTTCGGCTTGACATTTGAAAAGATCGTGGATATCGACATATCCTTGTTTTATATTGAAACGCCCTTAAAACAGGTCTACCACCTGGCTATGCTGTCCCCACGCGGACAGAGTGGCAGCCGCCGTTCCATAGTTCCTGGATTTCCCCTAATTTCGCCCCCCATTTAATTTCTATTATAAACCAATTTCAAATCAGCTATGGTCAAGGGACTTGATATGGCCATAGCTGGCCGCTAGCCAAAGCCACGATTAGTGTTGGTAAGGCAGTAATCGCCCGAAAAGTCGGGGAAATCTAACTTTCATTTCAATGCCTGTTCTATATCATCTTTGTGATGTGCGACATGAGTGTCTATCAGGGTACAAATTAAATTTGTACAACAAAGGTGTGCCGCACATTGTCGCCATGTTGGCCTCCGATGGAGGTAACACTCTCTGTTACCCCCAACCCATTCCACTATCTACTGGGGCACAGGCCACCCCAGCGATAGTGCCTTAATAACTAAAAAATTTTATCTACAACATTATAAAATATGGAATTTTCATTAACCATTCATACATCATCCTTTAATTCATTCATCACTTTTTACACTTAGATTTCTTAAAACTTTCAAAATTATTATTAACAATTAATTTTATATTACCTTTCAGTTATTATTAATATTTTTTAATTATCATTTTTATTTAACACAATTATTTCAAATCATCTCATTATTGAATTAAAATCTTTTCATCTGAGTTACACCTGTAAACATTATTATTATACTTGCTTCGTACTATAAAATTTTTATACTTACAGTCCATTTAAACTGACATACACAAAATATATACACCAATACTTTCACGTAACCTCTGAAACATTTCACAAAATGTTAGTTCAAATCAAACAATTTAACAATTTATTACCAAATACATCTCTCGTAAAATAATTTAAATTCATTAGAAAATTTAATTATATAACCTTTGAACCAATCAAAAATATTTAAAACATTACAAATTATTTTAATTAAATTAATTATCGAAAATATAATTTCCATTGTTATCAAAACAATTACAACTCGCTAATTACTGGTTTTACAATTAATTCGGTTATTTATTTAAATTGCAAAATATTAATATTATTATTTCAACAATTACCTGCATACACCTTGTTTATCTGACATTCTACAATACACACAAATAAATTTACTAAACATTTATTTACAAACTTTTGTCATTAACTGTTCCATTTTTTCACATTTCATTGTCCAAATCTGCCAGGTCAAAAACCATAAAACAAAAATATTTATAAGTGTCCTTTAATTGTTTTATAGTCTACCCTCCATCGTCAAAGATTAATCTTTGTTTTATGTAGCACTTTTCAATTTTGTTGACGCACAAATTATTGTCTTGTGTGTCATAACCACAAAAATCAAATCATCTGTTTTACCAAAATAGTCATGCAACAAGTCAACATTAAGTATATCTGTTAAGTCTCTGTTAGTAAATTTTTTCAATATCGGGTCAGTTACTTTTGCATTATAAATTAAATCATTCTTATTTAAATACTCTTCTAATACTTCTTCCAACTCACCATAATCTCTCTTTAAATTATATACTTCTAACTCTCTCTCATCATCACACCATCTCATACTTATAAAATCATTCCACACAGAGGGTACTAATTCAATTAAACCTTTCCTGACTTCTCCAGGAAAAACAAAAAACTTTAAGAAACAATTATTTGTAGCACACTTGTCTACGCAATATATACGTGAAGATCTTTCTTCACCCCCCATTCTACATCGTAAAAAATTTACCCTCTGTTTCATACCCATTATATAACTCTCTTTCCACTCTCTCTCTAACTCATCAACACACATTAACACTTCATCGTTACACTCTACAAACTCATCAGTATTCTCCTTATTTATTTTCAACATATCATTCTCAGATACTACATTTTCAATTACATTACTATTCTCAATACTATTTTATTTGTTAACTCTTCATCTAATACAACATTTCTACACATGCCATTACAACTTTCATTTGTATTACTCTTACTCTGTTCTAGTTTATTCAAATTATTTCTTATTATTTCATTGGTATTTTCTAACCATTTATTCTTTTCTTGTATATCATTTATTAAATCATCAAATTTTATACTAATACTCTGCTGAAACTGAGTATTCTGGTCTTTAATTTCTTTAAAATTAATCTCGTTTTGAATATTCTGCTGTTCGCATTTTATTTTCTGTTCATTAAAGTCATTAGTTAATTGGTCCAATTTACTCTCAAATTTACTGTCCATCTTTCGTAAAAAACTCATTATATCCATGTCATCAGATTGTTTATTTGTATTTGTTGAAACTGGGGTCAACTGAATCCCAGAATCAACATCTGTTTCGCTTAATTGCGTTTGAGCAGTAATTGGGGTAGAATGAATGATGACATTGCCGCCAACAGCTGTCAGCATATCACTTTCATTCAGCGACTGCGACTCAAGGTCACTTTCACTCATTTCTACATTAGTTATATTACTTTTAGTATTCTCAGACATTTTTACTTGATTTATTTTTACTTACGTAATAACTACCAATGATTAATCTCTTTTCAAAACTTATATTACAACATACATAAAATCAACCTTCTACCCTAATTACGTAAGTTTACATCAATACAATTTTGCTTTCGCAACCATACTTCATTCAATGTACTGTCAAAATGTAGGCCGGCGTAATACAACCTTTTTGTTATATTACATCCTGCTGTCACGGCACCAAATGTAACGCTCTGTTATTTTTTTTTTTTTTTTATGAATAAAATATTAACTTCCACTTACCTTTAACCTTCGATCTGGCCGGATCTCTAAGTGGGGACGAACCCCGTTCGTACAGCGAACTTGACAGCACATCAAATGAAATAAGGTTGTGAATGAAGTTAAATTCCAAAATTTATCATTAGAAAGATAATGGTTTTTATTTAGTGTGATTGTTAAAGATTTTAAACATGTATAAAATCAGAACAAAATTGTTACTCTTATCTTTCTAATGATAAATTTTGGTATTTAACTTCATTCAAAACCTTATTTCATTTGATGTGCTGTCAAGTTCGCTGTACGAACGGGGTTCGTCCCCACTTAGAGATCCGGCCAGATCGAAGGTTAAAGGTAAGTGGAAGTTAATATTTTATTCATAAAAAAAAAAAATAACAGCGTTACATGTTTATATAAATAGAATATCAATCACTTACCCGTTGGTCCAATGATGGTGACAGCACCTGCATGACCTTACTGGACTTCTCTTTCGAGATCCCAACACCGCAAGGCCAGTCAGGCACTTGACGTTCCTGCTCTGACGTGCTGGCCAGCTCAGGACCGCCGCCACAGCATCACCAAACTCTGAAACATTGAAATCAAAATCAAATAGTGGCCTCGTATAATACCATATCCCTAACTGATCTGTTTCCCCTTAGCTATGTATTGGTTTACGTTAATAAGCATTGGTTTTTCCTTAACTCCTAATATCTCTAATACATAGATGCAAACAAGATTTATTATAGATGTATCCTTCTCTTGTTTCACTCCAAAATATTTATTAAAATTTCGATTCCAATCGATAATATTTAACTCTTTTCCTTGCACAAGAAGAAATATACTATAAATCTTTACACTAAAGCAATACTATTTAAAACAACTAATTAAGTTTAATAGAGTCAACAAAACAATCTATCTATATAATTCTTACATATAACAAAACACGAGTTCACTCCTTCAGAACACTCTGTCTATTAAAATTATTGATCATCTTTCATGATCCGAATACTTTAATACAAAATCATAATTATCTTTTATGATCACCATCCTTTAATTATTTAGCATTTATTGTACCATTTAATTCTCCAAAAAATTCAAATCTATTATTAACCTTCATGTACATACCTTTAATTATTATTACATTTCTACTATGAATTTTCTCTATTAACATTTTGATCATTAATTAGTTTGATTTCTTATTTTCTTACCTTTGTTAGGTCCGTCTTGTGACTTTTATCTTTAGAATAATATTAGCGTGACGCGTTTCAGGTCATCTGACCCATCCTCAGACACTTGCTCGAAAAGAGGTCTTCATATATTAAAATCCAATTAACATAAAAAATTGGATTTTAATATATGACGACCTCTTTTCGAGCAAGTGTCTGGGGATGGGTCAGATGACCTGAAACGCGTCACGCTAATATTATTCTAAAGATAAAAGTCACAAGACGGACCTAACAAAGGTAAGAAAATAAGAAATTAAAATACGTGACTTGGACCGTTAACAAACAAAAATGTTTAATTAGTTTGGGTGACTCTCAGTTATTCACAGTGATTCTATTTACTGAATAGGCATTAAAATATATAACCTTACTCCCTTTCTTCCTACTAACAACCTTTAACAGTTGGTGACACCAATCTCTCAATAATAACCCCCTTCAACACTAATTCCATTTACCTCAATTTATTCTCCTCTTAGAATAAAATACCTAATACCCTCTTTGTAACTAGGATGTGTGTTCCCGAACCTGGCAATTCCATTCATAACCTTTTGCCCTTCCCATAATCTCGGCAAACACTCTTCGACCCTTCACAATTACCTGCCCAACGACGCACGTTGATCACTCCTTACCACCTCACCCTTACTACAAAATATCACCGTCAACTATTTACTCTCTAATTACATTACCCTCTCTCTACATATAAGCACTCCCACTACTGTGTCCCTACTACTACTCTTGTTTCTTTATTACTTTCTTTTATTCCAAAATTCTTATTTCTCTAACACCCATTAGAGTTAACTCTGACTAACTCAAATGCCTTATTAAAATACTTATCACTCAAACATTTTACAACATTTCACCTTAATATGATCACTGAAAACTACATTAGAAAATTCATCACTTACCTCATAATAACAGTACATCTCAATATCCAAACATATTATCTGTTTACTCATTTACTATTCATTAGAGTAATAAATACCTGTATTTATTAGAGTATTTCTTCTGTACAACAATAATTAATTAATCTCAAATACTTTAGTTCGATCAATTATTTAAAACACAAGTTATTTTAATTACTTACTTTAGTCTGAGAGAAGAAGAAAAAAAATGTTATAAGTATTATTAAAGCAATTCCTATTACCTACATACATAGTTTACATTGAGATGTTTCACTCCAATTAGTAATTAAAATATTTAATTTCGTATTTTCGGGCGCCATTTAACTTTCATATTATGTACACAATTACTAAAAGACATCTATATATTTTGCACGTTAACTCAATTCTCATCACTCTTACCTGTTCGGGGTCCCCCCTTTAATTCTTAACACATCATTGGTAAACTACAAAAATAATTTCTATTTTATTTTCAATTTCATTTCTCAATTTTATTGGTTTGACGTTACGGTCTCAAATCAACTCAATTATGTCAATTTTGTTCAATAAAGCAATAAACCCAAGTCCCTTATCAAAGATTCTCCTTTTAAGATGATTCATTTTATTTACTTTAATTAATGAATTTAATCATAATTTTTTAAAATTCTAAAATTCTTCAAATGCCTTTATTTTATATCTACTCTTACTAACTAGATGCTCACAATCATAATAAACAAATAAAAATAAGCAACTTATTTCTACTATAGATTCAAAAATAGCTACACTTGATTACAAAGATAACCTAAAATACACATCATGAATCAGCTGACCTCTTCTCTAACTTATACTGAAACGTAAAATTTAACATAAAATTCTTTACTGCCAAGAATAGAATTTTTTTTTTTTTCAAAAAACTTTAATTTCCAAAAATATTTCTTTTATCAATTTCCCACAAAACAAAATTATTCAATTACATTAACTGACAAAAGAATCCATGAGTCAATTACTAGAAACATATCATGTCTCTGACATCAGTCATCAGCTGATCTCTCTGAGTCAGGTGAATGACCTTACCCTAGATACACTACACAAATCTATACCATGAAAAATACACACCATATGTTTATAATTCTTACACTCTAACATAGTAAAATAGTAACATAATAAATTCATTAGCATCTTTTTTTTTTTAAATCAGTAAGCTCGTCTACAAAATTATCATATGGAGCAAAACATATTTGAATTAATTTGATGCCTGAGGACAACAGTAATCCTACTATAATGATTCACACACCCTTAATACGGCACTACCACCACCTTCGATGATAGCCGCTGTTCCATAATTATGTAGGTTCCCCTGAGTTACCCCCCGGTTAATTTCTAAGTTCACAAATTTAGAATATATTTACATTATAAATCCATGGTCAGGGTTCGGTGAAGCCGTGACCGCCTGAAATGTAGGGGAAACTACTAAAAGACATATAAGTTTTACGCTTACACTGTTACTACAGTTCACAGAGGGTAAATTCATATATGTTTGGGTATATTATTATGTAATTTTCCTACACACCAACTTAATACATAGTACACTCCTAATTAAAATTGTTGTTATTACCTTAAAATAAACAATTCACATTTAAGTTTGACCAGAAATTAAACACCTTACAGCTTTAATTTTATTTTCAAATTCTATTAATCTTTTACTTGTTTCATTTATTATTACATTTTAACTATGATTTTCTAATTAACCTTTTCATCATTTATTGGTTTGGGCGATTCTCAGTTATTCATAATGATCTAATTTATTGAATTGGCATTTATATATATATATATATATACATTATAACTCTACTTCTATGCGTTATTGTTATGTCGTGTTGTGTGTGAGTACCTACTTGCTGTCTGATCTTGCAGATTCTTCCGACTAGGGCGTGTGGATTTTGGATTTGAAGTTCGCAAGCTAGTAATCTCAAATTTATTACAACAACACACAAAATAGGTTACTTTAAAGGGGGAGAGTTTTGTGAGACTGGTAGGCTTTATCGTACAACAATAAAACACTGTTATATGGGGTAATAAAACGTTGTTTATTACACCAACAACACACAAGAATAGAATGGTTATTATTTTATCAATTTCTTACAGTCTAAACAATGAATCAATGTTTTTCAATTGGTCAATAGTTGAAAGAAACTGAACTCGTTCTTTGGCGAGTTAATTGCAATTTGAATTTTAATTTATTAATTGATTTGATTTAATTAAACTTATTTAATTAAATTGAATCTAAATGTTCATGAAACAAAATATAAAACTCTGAAATTAATTAGAATAATTAATTAAAATAAATTGGACGTGACAGTCTAGTTCACGTTATTTCATTTCTAGTGATTCTACTTCTGATATACTGCAGTATGATCTAATAATTAGATTGTCAGTTAAGATTTGTATAGTGCTTTTATACTACTTCTATTTCTTAACTATAACTTACTAATGACTTAAACTGCTATACAGATTATCACAACGAATTTACTTTTTAATTACTAGAGTCTTTGCTTTTTGTTCGGCACCTGAATTATTTGAATTACAATGTTTTAATTGAAAAATAGAAAATTTGATCTGAAAAATAAATAAGTGGATTTTGCTTTCCTGTTACTAAAGAGGATGTCGTCCCGATTTGTCCCTCATCGATTCAAGTCCTTGGTTAGAGAAAGTAATCTGCTTAGAACTGCTGGATTCGGTCGTGGAGTTCAAAATTCGGCAACACTCTGCTTCCCTGCTGTTTGTGAATATTTTAACGTCTGCTGCTGTCCGCTGGAACTGCTTCCTGTCCCTCGTCGATTCGCACGTTGCACGTCAGCGTGTGTGTGTGTGCTTCGTTCGGGTGGTCGCTCTGCTCGTCAGCTGTTCACCAATGATTTAGACGGCCTCTCTACTGTATTCTTGAAGTCTGGTGGATCTCTTGCGTGCTTATGACTAACTGGTAGTACACAATAAGCTTGGTTGATGTACTGAAGAGTATCTCGCCTTTACGCAACAATTACGAGCTATACAGATGATCTGTACTTAGTGTATTCGTAATAATTGCGTGTGTGTTGACCACGTAGAGTCTTCTTGTTGATCTTCACCACTTTGGTTACTAGACGATCGAAGGACTACGTCTTAACTTCGTGAGTACTGGCAAAAGAGTGATCTTTCAGCGTGAAAACACCTCGCTGGCCGGGGCTCGCGTCAAGTGATCTCATTGGCTGACACACTCTCCCTACTACATAAATTTTGAATTCCCTTGGTCCGTGAGAATGAAGTTAGGTTCCCACAGACGGAGAATTTATATTATTTCTAATATTACTATCAGCGGAACCAATTTGTCGCTCCGGATATCCTGTGCTTATTTAATTTTGCAATAACTTGGTTGCAAACCAAGTTGTGTGAAATCTAAAATATACAATCTGTCAGAAATTATTATCTTTATAACATACTAAAATCTCATTACTGTAACTCTATTTTTACAGAAGTTATTCAATTATATTTAATTAACTCTTTCATTTGTTAATTATATCGCGTAAAATTTGCACACGTAATTATTAATATTTCGGCAAACATTTTGGCTATGTTGGATTTCGCCTTTATTTATTAGTTTCCGAGATATTAATAATTAACAGTTTGGGTGTGGTCGCTTCCTTGTACAGCGAACTGATTACATAATGACCACGTGTGCGTTGCTTTACAAAGCATTATTTTCAACGCTATACATTCAAATGGAGTTTTGACTGTTCTATTTTATTTAAATATGCTTTCAGTATGCGGTAAACATATAACCCCAAATAGTTAATATTTGGTGCTGTTATATATTCCCACACCCGCTTTAAAAAAAAAAATGAATGTAATAATTACAGTTATTTATTTTTTTATTTAATCATTACACACATATTCTGTAATCACTATACTTATTATCTATACATTGTACTACTTATTCAAAAGAAAAACATACATGTGTGTTAATGTTCTTTGGTTACATACAACTTAATTCTAAATACACTTATTAATAATATTACAATTGCAATCATTTGTGTATTAATGTTTTTAGAACGGCTGATATCTTTGTTTGTAAACAGTGGCGCGTGTGCAAAGGAATTTGCTGACAGTTTATTTACAATCGTTATCGCCTGCTGCTGGCTAATTGCTTGACCTACTTTCAAATGTCGGTCAGGTAGTTATCGCGTGATGTAACTATTTCCTGCTGCGCGTTCGTTCAGTTCTACACGCCCGTTGTTTACCGCGATAGAAAAACATTATTATTACTACACAAGTTATCTATAATTATTATTAATAATATTATAAAACACAAATTATTTATTTTAATTTTAATTATTATAATACAATTATTATTTTTTTAAAGTGCATCCAGTAGATCATAGACATTTTTATGGGTGGCTCTACAATATTCCGCTATGTACTCGTCGAATTCGTACGCGTCCCCGGATATGATTTCTACGTCTTCCCACGCTGACTGTGTGGGAACGTCGTCGTCACTTTCCTGCTCTACCGGACGTACAATTGTCGGTGCCCATTGTTGCATTGTGTTGACGGCCAACCACGGTTCCTTCCCTTCCGGTTGAAATACTTTGTCAACTGGCGTACAAATTTCTGTAGAAAAATCACTTTTCTTAAATCTAACATTTTTCTTATTTTTACCTACTTTATTGCGATACGTTTTAGCATGATTTATGGCGCTTCCGCCCTGGAGGCGCCCGTTTCCAAGTTTTTTGGAAACTTACGATTCTTTCTCCTCTCGTTGGGGTCTTTATTACTTGGAGTATCGCTGTCTTGCTCTATTGTATCGGTTCTAGCTATCTCAACCGTTTGCATAGCTCTAATCGGGGCCCCGTCGTTACCCTTATATTGCCCTTTCGATCTAGCAATATTTTGTTTGCCTTTGTATTCAAAGGTCTTATCTGGGGGTTTTGACGATGTTTGGGGTGGAGTAGAACTAGTACTCGGTCTCTGGTCAGGTTGCTGGTATTGTTCTCGCGTATTCTGCCCTTCATTATTTCGGCGAAAATCGGGATTATAACGCCACCCACCAAAATCAAAAACCGTCTCACTTTGGGACACTAGAATGAGGAGTTCGTCTATCGTGCGAATACCCTGCGTAAATACAGCTACTCTAATGTTATGATTAAAATGGTAGGCAAGCTTCGTGACTATGTCAATCTCCGCAAATGCTGGGGTTAAATGCTTCGCGCGTTCGACCTGCTGGATTATATAATTTTCGGCGGTAATACCCATTTCTTATCAAATCTGCCATATTCCAGTTCATTGCGCAGAAGTCGTTGGGTATGCGAGTTCCAGTACCGGCTTTCAAATTTTTGTTTGAACTCCGCGTATGTGGACACTCTATCGCGTACAATGTTATACCACTTACGCGCCGAATCACGCATCGCGTTAACCACCCACTGTATTTTGTCTTGATCTTCTAGTCGGGAACCTACTCTAGCCATTTCACTCTCACACGCTAATAAAAATTCAATGGGGTTTTCGTTATTTTCCCCAGTAAAATACACGCGATTTTTCTCGTCGACAGGACCTTGTACCAAAATATTAGGAGCAGATCTCCTCCGTACCTCCTGTCGTACTTTCAAAATCTCGTCGTTTAACGTTTGTAAAACACTCTCTTTATTAGAGTCAATGTTAGATCGCGTCTCTACAATTGAAGCGTCTAATTTATCTACTCGTCGTTGCGTTTCGGTAACGTCCGCGTGAATCTTTACCTCTAGGGATTCCACCTTCCTTGAGACCTCTTGGGTTTGCTTTTCGCAGCGGCTTATATTGTCCTTGAACCGGCCCTCCATACGTGTTACTTGTTCAATAAACGATTTTTGCATAGTGGTCTCAAAAACCTTAAACCGTTCATTGATTTTAGTATCGACCGTATTTACTCTTTCACCAATTTCCGCGACTTTCTCCGTTAATTGTTTATTACTCTCACCGATTTCCACGACTTTAGCGGTCAACTCGTTTACGCTTTCGTCTATTTTCGCAGTTAATTCTTTACTACTTTCTTTATTACTTTGTTTAATCTCGGCGTTTATGTCAGCGTTACTGCGTTCTAATGCTTCGGTTAGACTAACTCTTTGTGTTTCGATATTAGATTTTATTTCTGCGTTGCTAAGTTCAAATTTCGCGTCAATTTTTTCAAATTTCGCATCTATTTTAGCGGTCAAATCCGCGTTAGCTTGTTTCATTTCCGCGTTCATTTGCTGTATTTGTTTAAGTATTTTATCCATATCCATTTTAAATACACAACAATTTCAAATATAAACATTTAAAATACACAGAACAGTTTCAAATACACAAAATAACTTTACTGCTGTACGAACACCAGTCACAAAACTCTTTGGGGATTGTTTAGTTGGACGCCAGCTGTTTTATGAATTAAAACAGCAAAGTTTGTTTTACAGTGAAAATTAAATTTAAATTTAATTTAATTTCGAGCCCCATGTGCAGGGCGACATTTATAACTCTAGTTATATGTCGTTCTGAACGTGAATTTAATTTGATGTACGTTTGCCGGGCCCCACGTTGGCCGACATTTATAACTCTACTTCTATGCGTTATTGTTATGTCGTGTTGTGTGTGAGTACCTACTTGCTGTCTGATCTTGCAGATTCTTCCGACTAGGGCGTGTGGATTTTGGATTTGAAGTTCGCAAGCTAGTAATCTCAAATTTATTACAACAACACACAAAATAGGTTACTTTAAAGGGGGAGAGTTTTGTGAGACTGGTAGGCTTTATCGTACAACAATAAAACACTGTTATATGGGGTAATAAAACGTTGTTTATTACACCAACAACACACAAGAATAGAATGGTTATTATTTTATCAATTTCTTACAGTCTAAACAATGAATCAATGTTTTTCAATTGGTCAATAGTTGAAAGAAACTGAACTCGTTCTTTGGCGAGTTAATTGCAATTTGAATTTTAATTTATTAATTGATTTGATTTAATTAAACTTATTTAATTAAATTGAATCTAAATGTTCATGAAACAAAATATAAAACTCTGAAATTAATTAGAATAATTAATTAAAATAAATTGGACGTGACAGTCTAGTTCACGTTATTTCATTTCTAGTGATTCTACTTCTGATATACTGCAGTATGATCTAATAATTAGATTGTCAGTTAAGATTTGTATAGCGCTTTTATACTACTTCTATTTCTTAACTATAACTTACTAATGACTTAAACTGCTATACAGATTATCACAACGAATTTACTTTTTAATTACTAGAGTCTTTGCTTTTTGTTCGGCACCTGAATTATTTGAATTACAATGTTTTAATTGAAAAATAGAAAATTTGATCTGAAAAATAAATAAGTGGATTTTGCTTTCCTGTTACTGAAGAGGATGTCCCTCGTCGATTCGAGTCCTTGGTTAGAGAAAGTAATCTGCTTAGAACTGCTGGATTCGGTCGTGGAGTTCAAAATTCGGCAACACTCTGCTTCCCTGCTGTTTGTGAATATTTTAACGTCTGCTGCTGTCCGCTGGAACTGCTTCCTGTCCCTCGTCGATTCGCACGTTGCACGTCAGCGTGTGTGTGTGTGTGCTTCATTCGGGTGGTCGCTCTGCTCGTCAGCTGTTCACCAATGATTTAGACGGCCTCTCTGCTGTATTCTTGAAGTCTGGTGGATCTCTTGCGTGCTTATGACTAACTGGTAGTACACAATAAGCTTGGTTGATGTACTGAAGAGTATCTCGCCTTTACGCAACAATTACGAGCTATACAGATGATCTGTACTTAGTGTATTCGTAATTGCGTGTGTGTTGACCACGTAGAGTCTTCTTGTTGATCTTCACCACTTTGGTTACTAGACGATCGAAGGACTACGTCTTAACTTTGTGAGTACTGGCAAAAGAGTGATCTTTCAGCGTGAAAACACCTCGCTGGCCGGGGCTCGCGTCAAGTGATCTCATTGGCTGACACACTCTCCCTACTACATAAATTTTGAATTCCCTTGGTCCGTGAGAATGAAGTTAGGTTCCCACAGACGGAGAATTTATATTATTTCTAATATTACTATCAGCGGAACCAATTTGTCGCTCCGGATATCCTGTGCTTATTTAATTTTGCAATAACTTGGTTGCAAACCAAGTTGTGTGAAATCTAAAATATACAATCTGTCAGAAATTATTATCTTTATAACATACTAAAATCTCATTACTGTAACTCTATTTTTACAGAAGTTATTCAATTATATTTAATTATCTCTTTCATTTGTTAATTATATCGCGTAAAATTTGCACACGTAATTATTAATATTTCGGCAAACATTTTGGCTATGTTGGATTTCGCCTTTATTTATTAGTTTCCGAGATATTAATAATTAACAGTTTGGGTGTGGTCGCTTCCTTGTACAGCGAACTGATTACATAATGACCACGTGTGCGTTGCTTTACAAAGCATTATTTTCAACGCTATACATTCAAATGGAGTTTTGACTGTTCTATTTTATTTAAATATGCTTTCAGTATGCGGTAAACATATAACCCCAAATAGTTAATATTTGGTGCTGTTATAATATATATATATATATATATATATAACCTTACTCCCCTTTTCCTTCTATCCACCATTAACAGATTTGTATAGTATGACACCAATCTCTCAAAAATATTTACTTCCATTAACTTCTCTAACTCTAACTCACCATGCCTCATTCTACTCTTATAACAAAATACCTGTTACCCTCTTTGTACCTAGGATGTGTGTTCCCTCCCTGTCATTCGCTTATTAGTTCCTGGTCTCCCCCAGGTAACTCCGCCAAACCCCATTTAAACTATTCCCTCCCGCCATAATGCCTGTCATTAAGGACTCCTTACCACACCACCACCCTCACTACAAAATTTCACCACCATCTATTTACTCCCCAATTACATCATTCTCATTGTTCTCCATAATATACATTATCGCTACTGTGTTACCTATATTCCAAAATTCTTATTTTCTCTAACACCATTTAAACTTACCTTTGACCAACTTAAATGCCTTATTGAATTAATTATTGTCACCCAAACTCTAACTTTTACAACATTTTACATTAATTACTACTTCAAATTAATTTCATCATTTAATTTAAACCTTTAAAACTCATGTAAACATTTTACTTTATTTACTTGTATGATAAAATTCATACTTACATTACATCACTCAAAACACATGATTCCTGTTATTGACACAAAATTATAAACATTTATCACCACCAGATCATGTACAATCATATGTACCTTCTGAAACATTTTAACAATCATATGACTCCACAACTATAAACACATTTTACATTTCTTCATTTACTACTTATTATCAAATTCCAATCATATAAAATCGTTTAAATTCATTATCAAAATTTATCTATACATTAATTAATTAATTAATCTCAAATTCCTTAATTCATTAAATTGTTCAAAACACAAATTATTTTAATTACCTTACTCCAAAATAATTATAATTCATTTATTACAAACTCTCATTATTTATTTAGTCTGCCAAAATATTATTATTATTATTAAACCAATTTCTACTACATACACATTGTTTACATAAAGCACACTTTACAACATAGACGCAATTAATTTCACTATAAATTTATTTACAATTCTTCGTCATTAATTTTTTTGTTTACCACACCTCATTTCATAATCTAGCCAGCTCATTACCACAAACTAAAATATTAAAATGTCCATTCACTGATTTTTTATTTAACCCCTATCATCATATATTAACCTGATGTATTTATAACACAAATCATTCTTATTGACATACATTACATTATAATTATTATTGTAATGACTACTTTCGTTAATTATATTGACACAGTAATTAACTATATTTTTGTCTCCCATTATTTCATAAAGCCCGTTTACATTGGTAATTTTAGTCCAGTCTCCATCAGTATTTTTGGTTAACATAAGGTAAGTTATTTTATCATTATACTCTTCCACTATATCAGTTACATCATCAGATAAGTGTTTATCGTCTACAACAGCATCATCAAAATAATCATCCATCTCTATTTCACAAGGTAAGTATTTCATATAGTTTATTTTCTCCAATCCTAACCTCTCTATCAACTCTTTATAACTTCTACCTGACTTAAATACTTTTATCTCCCCATCTACACACAACTCTCTCTCAACATATCTCTCACCATCATAACATCTGTCACAATCCCACTGACCTATTTCATACCACGCAAAGGGCACAACAAACTTATTATACGTCTTGGCACTTCCAAGAACACCACAAAAAATTAAGGGACTATTTTGAGACACCATGTCTCCCACACAACTACCGGAGGAAACCTTGTCCTCATAACACCACGGTGAAACCCCTGTTTCACTATATATTTGGGAAAAATCTGCCCTTTGCCCACCTAACCTCTCTTCACACACACTCCCCATTTCATCAACACTTTCTCTGCTCACAACCTTACTCTCTAACACCACGTTTTTAATTTTACCACTGTTGTCACTTGTGAACTCATTATTACAATTATTGGTACTCACCTTGTCTACCACCACCTGTTTTGCATCTAAACTACCACCACTACTGTTAATACATATATCTCCGTTATTTTCGTTTGTGTTCTCTTACCTGTATTTATTACCCACACTCCCATTCTCTCAATATTTCGTTCAAATTTGCTAACGTTACTGGTAAATATGTCATTGGTTTTCTCGACATTTTTATTGATTTATTAATATGGTTTTTTAACTCACTGAAATTGCTTTCGCATTTGATTTTTTGTTCGTGTATTTCGCTTTTCAACTCATCGAATTTATTATTCTGTTCATCAAATTTGGCATTGAAATTACTATTTATTTCAGCAAGTCTACTCTCATTTTTAACATCTTGAGCTTTCATAAAATTAAATATGTCATCTAATGACAACTTTTGTACTCTACTGACTGTAGGTGTTGATTCAGCATTTATTTCATTCATATTCATTGACTCGGTCTCGCTTACTTCAACATTTACTGAGCTCTCTGTTTCAATGTCAGTTAAGCTGTCGTTTTCATCATTACTTTTATTAGTATCCATTTTTTTATATTATTTAGTTTTTTACTTGTTCATAATACATCTATCAATCATATTATAACATACTCTTATTCCTCTGTACTTAATTTTAATTCATATGTAACTCCCACTAACGTCTCTTACATCTGCGAGTAGGCATAGCCTATACGAAATATACTTCGTACAAACAGTCCCTAGTTCGGGGGCCATTGAGATGTTTCAATGTCAGTTAGTAATTAAAATATTTAATTTCGTATTTTTGGGCGCCATTTAACTTTCATATTATGTACACAATTACTAAAAGACATCTATATATTTTGCACGTTAACTCAATTCTCATCACTCTTACCTGTTCGGGGTCCAGGATCCTTTTACACAAACTCACAGTCTGTAAGAGAGGTTACTGGGTTCATTACACAATAAACACGCTGTTTTACTACATTAATCAGCTCTGTTTATTATTCGCTTGCAACATTTATTTTAATTTTATTTTAAAGTTACTTAGTGTCCTTGTTTATATCTCAAAACTATTACTGTTCAACTTAATTATCTTATCTTCGAAAAATTACAAAACAAACCTTTATGCTACTTGAACACTGGTAAACATTATACTAACTACTTCCAAACCTTAACAAATATTAACTAAGTTATGTTAAGACAACCCAGCTTGCTCACTCACTCATTCATTCCTCATACTTTTTATATTATTTCCCTTAAAGAAAAAACTAGAGCTCTTTATTAAATAATTTTCTCCATTGAATTGAATTGAAATGTTATGTTTCTACTTCTCTGGCTGTGTCCGACACGTGCTGTTATTAGTCTGTTTTTGTTCGTTCACTGGTTCGTCCGAAACAGTTTTCTGCTGGTTAAATTTGATTCACTGATTAAAAAGTTAAGGTTTCACTGTTTATCACATTCTAGTTGACTCACATTTTTAGTAATTTTATCAAAATTAGGCCCACGAGCCTATGTGTTCACCCGGCCGTGGTTACGGCTGAGCGGCGACTGCCCACAAGACTCCACACTATAGCTTGTTGTTGAAACGGGAAGACACTGCCTTCAGGCTATGATTTTTTCGTCGTCATACACAGAGTATGGGCTGTCTATGTGCCAAATGGGCTAATGTTGTTAAACGGTGACGATATAAGAGGCTGAGGTGGGTGGAGCCTCTACTTGATTTCCTCCGTCTCCAGAGCACATGGCCCGACAATCTTTCTGCTTCGCCATTTTCGTAGCGTCGGTTTCGTCTGTTATGCGTAGAAGCCACGCCCCGCCTAGTGGATGCGCATATCGTACGTGACAAACATTCAATTCACAAACCAGTATTGTTCTCCGACAACACCCAGCCCAAAAAGTTACGTTACGGTTCATTGTTTGAATCCAACACATTTTCATATGGGACTTGCCATGATGATACAAAATAAATTTAAATAAATTTAATGAAAAATAAAAACCCCCTTTTTGACACATTACAACATAAAATACATTCCACAACACAAACACAATTAATTTCACTATAAATTTATTTACAATTCTTCGTCATTAATTTTCTGTCTACCAAACCTCATTTCATAAGTTAGCAAGGTCATCACCATAAACTAAAATAATTAAATGTTCATGAACAACACAATATCTACCCTCCGTCATCAAATAATAACCTGATCTTACGGCTACACCATTCATTTACAATTGAATACATATGGCTATTATTATAATTATAAAAATCATCATCATTGCTTTTTTCCATTATATCAATACTATTGATAATACAAATATTATCGCCTACCATTATTTCAAAATTCCTGTCGACATTGGGTATAGTAATTTCTCCTTTAGTATTTTCTGTTACCACCAGGTACGTTAATAATTCGTCATTAACAACTGTTGCTACATCCGTTTCAACATAAGGTAAGTACTCACTATAATTATCAACTCTCTTTCTATTCACTCTCTCTCTTAATTCTGTATAACTCCTCCCAACCTCAAACAACTCTATCTTCCTATCACCATACCTCTCTCTCTCAAAATATCCCTCATCATAACACCAAGTCACACTCTCTCTCTCAATATATGCAGGGGACACTAAATCATAAAAACACCTCCTGGTCCTACCAGGAACCTCACTAAAATTCAAAGGACAATTATTTGTAGATCTTTCATCTACCAAATATACTCGTGAAGACCCTTCTTCACCCCCAACAACACCACGGGAAAAATTACCCCCTGCAACCCCTCTACCTCTATACTCTCTCTCCACTTTCTCTCTGACTCATCAACACACACTAACATTCCATTATTACATTCTATCTCCTCTAAAATTTTATCACCACTATTTTTAATTATATCATCGTAATTCTCACCACCACTTACCTTATCGTCTTCATATGTTAACTGACCGATTTTCATTTTCGTTCAATTTATCGGTCTCTTTACTACTTTCTACCCCCATTTTAATCTCATAATTGTCATCTACTTTTTTCTTTTTAAAGTTATTAATTAGGTCATCTACTCTTGCATTTTGTTTATCAAACTTCTCACTAACTGCTTCTACTATCTGTTCTTGAATATTCTTATAACGTGCATTCATTTCGTTTATTTGTTTATTAAAATTAAAATTTTGTTTCTTAATTTCATCTTTTACTTCGTCAAACTTTTCATCAAATTTGTTTAACTTTACACTCTGTTCATTGAAAAACAATTGCATCATTTTCATCAGCTCATTATCCTCAGATTTTTTAATCGGGACTGGTGTTGAATGAATTCCTTCATCCATAATTTTCGACTCAGTTCCGCTTAATTCAACATTCATTTGGCTTTCGTTTTCAGTGTCAGTTAGGCTGACATTCTCGTTATTCTCTGCCATCTCAAATTTTTAATTATATTTCTTTTCAAAATATTACCATATATCTAACGTATACTACAATTACAACATAACCTTATTATTTATGTGTTAATTACATACCCATTTCCAACAACCATTCTGTTTCTGTATGCAGGTTTATTTTATATAAACTTTGTTTATATAATGTCCCTGTTCGGGTGCCATTTGTTAACTAACTTTCTTTTAATTTCTTATAACTTACCTTTTATAATTTTCTCTCATTAACATTTACACTCTGTTTACCATGCTGATTCGGGTAATCACCATGTTGTGCTGTTACCAACATAATAGATTTTACTTTCGGGTTCCAGGGTTCTATTAAACGAGCTAGAAATGGAATGGTTATTGAGAAATAATCGACTCTGATATCATTAGTTAAAACTTGTGTTTTAATTGTCTGAATTTTTAAATATTTTAATAACAAAACACAAAAAACAAGATGGAGTCTTCCTCCTTTGCCAAATCCAAATACAAAATGGCTGCGAAATATTTTCGCTACATCAGCCTTACGTATGATACACTTACACCATATATATTTTATCTCCAATTTACTCTGGTTACCTATTTAAATGAATTTAGAACATTACTGCAGTATAATAATTTAAGTTGTTACGTTGTATGAATCACGTAACGTGAACCAATGCTTGTGATTTCTATATGTACCGGTACGCACGCACACATGCTCACACACATACTAATTAAAACGGTACATTTGCTATTACTTGAGCTCAATTTAAAAAGTGTTGGTGGTTTAAAATGTGAAAGGTTTACTTTCCTGCTGTGATTGATGAAGATCGAGTCAGGCGTTACTCATGTTCATGCTGGTGTTCTGCCGAACTGTTACACTGTTCCTTTTTATTAACTGCACTCACTCACTGCATGAAGTATACGAGTCGACTGAGAACGACAATATGGCACTTATTTCCCAAGTGGAAAGGGTTGTCGCATCATCAATTCTATTGTTTTTGGTATTGACGTCTTTGTTTTTTAAGGTGCAGCCATTATGTCTGACATTCTTTAGATGACGTTTACATAGGATCGGCCGTTTGTTTTGGCAGAAAATCTGTAGTTTCTCACATACGCCACTGACCTTGACGCCAACTCTTCATTGCTTATTGCATTGTTTCATATGTTTGGAAAACTTTACACTCATGGATTTTAATATTTAATTTACAATACAATTTATCTCTGTTATTGACCCAGAATCCCTATACGGACCTATTTGTACCGTTACACAATGGATCGTTCGAGAAACACGTAGATTGTTCTGTGATGTCGTAACATATTGACCAAAGGATATAATATGAAAATAAATAGGGCTAAAACCAAAGCTATGATTTGTGGAAGAAAAGAAAATTTGAAGCTAAACATTGCACTGATAGGAGAAACTCTTCAGGATGTGAGCGAATTTACATACTTGGGAAGTAAAATTACAAAGGATAGGTGAAGTGAAAAAGATATTATTAGCAGAATAAACCAGGCTAAGATTGCTTTTAACAAAATATGGAGAATACTTACAAGTAGAATCTCCCTTAAAACAAGGAAATGTTTCCTAATGGAGCATTTTCAAGTATGGTTGTGAGTCATGGACAATAGGTATGAAGGAGAAAAGGAAACTTGACAGCTTTGACATATGGTGTTATCCCAAGATGCTAAAAATAAAATGGTCTGACAGAATTACAAATGATGAGGTGCTGAACAGAATAGGCAGTGAGAGGTGTTTGTTGAAAAGCATAATTAGAAAAAGAGTAGAACTTATTGGACTTACACTGCGGCATGAAGGACTACTAAAATTGGTAATGAAAGGAATAATTTGAAGGTAAAGGACATAAGGAAAGACCAAGGCTGCAGTGTATAAACCAAATTGTGGATGATGTATATTGTGAAACTTATGAGGAAATAAAGAAGAAAGCACAAGACTGATAACAATGGAAGACTGATCCAAACCAATCTTAGGATTGAAGACATAAGAAGAAGAAGATGGTCTTCACTTTTCTTTGCACTCATCAGTCATGTCTTTTGTGGCATATGAATTTAGGTCATGTTGCACATCTTTGATCGTTATCAAATCACTTTTTGTGGAGCCTTTCACCCTCCCATGAAATCACATTTCTGCTACTTATATTTTCTTCACCTTTCTTGGTGTTTATCCAATTTACACTGTCCCACTTAAGTTAAGAAGTTTTATAAAACTTACTTTTTGTTGTTGTTGTTGTTGTTGTTTCCAATGGCTCAATTTGGCTCATGGCATTCTTGGCGTAGCTTCCCAATAAAGCCCAGGTAAGTCTTTTCTATTTTGTCTCTCTTTATCCAGTTTTTCGCAGACCAGGAGGTGGTCCTTGTCCATTTTGCTTCCAGGGCATTCACAAAGAGTGCACATCCCAGAAGAGAGGATGTTAATCCTGTTGAGGTGCCCTGCTAAGCAGCCGTGTCCTGTGGCCATGTGATGATCTTCTTGGAAGTTCTTTGTTCTCAGGGTAGAGACTAGATATATTTTCATATAGTTTGCCTTTCAAGTCTTCTTTGGTTCTGTGATGGAAAGAAGTCTGGCAATGCTTTTTAAGTTGTTTAATCCTTCTATCTATTGTACTAAGTCTCGAGGGTTTCTGTTTTATAGAGATACCCTTTTTAGCCAACCCGTCTGCTGCTTTGTTTCCCTGCAGTCCTCTGTGTGACGGCACCCACTGTATTACCACTCTGCAAATATTATTTTTAACTATCTTGTACTTATCTCTGATGGACTTTATTATGATGCTCTTGGATGAGTCATTATTTGCAATGGCCTGTTTAGCTGATTTTGAGGGTACCAGAATGACAGAATCCTTTCTCAGCCAAGATCTCGTCAACAGTTGTCTCAAGGCTTCATCAGTTGCAAACAACTCGGCCTCGAACACTGTAGCATCCAAATTTAGTGCAAAATAGTGGGAAAAAAATTCACTATATATGCCTGCTCCTGTCTCTTCATTTAGCTTTGATCCATCTGTGTAAATTCTGGTACGCTATTAGGATATAGCGTATTTACGGTTTCAATTGCTATCTGGTTGACTATAGAAGGGAGATCTTTATTTATGTCGATAGGTTGTACCAGCTCTAGATTTATGTCAAATTCGACATAGTCTAGTGGATTCATTGGCTTTGTTGGTGGTTTCAGTTTTCGCTTATATTCATTTCTTCCATTACTAGGTGATTACTTACTTTTTGTATTCTTCCATATTGTATTACCCAGTGTTCATTTGCTTGTACCACATATCATCGGGAACATAAGTGTATTGTTATCTAGATCACTGTCATAGTCATACTTGATTGTGACACAGTCAAGTAAGCAAAATGAGGAAATTTGTTCACTTGACTTGTTAGTAATCAATTCATAAAAAACATTCTGAAAAGTTAAGAAAAAATGTTAGTCAGAAGTTTGTATATAGACTTCAAAATGTCACAAATAAATTCTTGGATTTTGTTGTCCATTGATTAACTAATAAGTATAACATTACCAACTTGGAACACAAAGTTTTTTATTGGTAAAAACGTAAAATGTTTATCTTATAGCCTGAACCAGTTTTTGCTTATTATAAGCGTCATCAGAGGCTGCAACTTGTAACGGGACAGAATTGGGGGATTGATTTTATTAAATTGTAAATGCTACGAAAGGGAGTTACCCACACAGGGCCTCAGTTTTAACAATCGACATTCACTTACGGAACACCCAGTTGCACGTTTGTTCGGTCAGAATGGGTTCATGCTACAATTCCTGATGCTGAGGAATATGAAAGAGTGCGCGTACGCCTGCCCGCACAGATGAATTGGCACGAACTTTTTGTGAGCCTCAGAACGCAAGTTTATGGTATACAAACTCGCACTCAAGAAGATATCACGTGACGCATGCTCAGCCTATGGAATTGCAAGTTGCCACGGACCGTAAGACGTTTAGCCATCTTGAAAAAATTACTTAGTGTCAACTAGTAGAACCGCACGGTTCAATATACAGGCTCGCGAGCCGAAAATCTATTAAAAAGTATAAAAATGTGACTTAAACAAAGAATCTAAAGTGGTATAAAATGTGTAACATTTATTAATCAACAGTGATATCAAAAATCAGAAAGTGAGAACTAAAGTCGGAAAACCAATGACTAAAAATTGAAATCAGTGCAACATGTGGTCTGCAAGGACACTCACAACCAAGTTGTGAGTGTCCTTGGTTGTGAGTATAATATATATAATTTTGAAAATTGTAGAAAATTAAAAAGCGCTAAAGTAAAAGAGGAAAAGGTATGAAAGTGTGTACGTATGAGCAATTACTGGGTTGCCTTTATTTAATTTAAGTAATTATTAAGTAATATTTAATAATTTAATAAGAAAATATGCTAAATTTTGTGTGTTTATGTTAAATGAGGTCTCGGCCTCAAAGCTAAAATCTGTCGGATTAGAGTTCTGAAGATTATAATCAAACGAAGTTCTGTTATTGTTTTATGAGAATGCTTAATAAAATGTTTAATAAAAGCTGAGTTAGTTAACAAGAAATGAGAGCCGAATTCATTGATAAAGTCAACCCTAAAACACATTTATAGGCTACGAGTTCGTGTGTAGAACCCTGGAATACGAGAAGGTAAGAATTGTCTTTTTATTAATTATTATGTGGTAATTATTTGTACAGTAACAATTGGCACCCGAACAGGGACAGTTTGTGCAAATAAATTTGATACAAACCACACCTACTCGTGGATATAAGCGTGATTGGAGAGGTTAAGCAGTAATACGTATAAATTACGTACATAAAATGATGTTAGGTTAAGTGAGTAGTAAAACAATAGTAAGTGTGAGTTTTTGTTAGTATACGAAAATTTCATAAAATATGGAGAATAAAGTAAACGGAGATTGACGTAATTGTCGGCGATGAAGCCGAAAATAAATCGATGTTTGAAAGTATGTCAACTGAATCGGCTGATAGAAGTGATTCAGGAATTCAAACAGATGTAATGTTAATAAATGAAAGTAATTTGACCGAGTCGAAAATAATGGGAGGTGTAACGAATCAATCGACGCTGATCCCAGTTAAGAAAGACAATAGTAATGACATAATAAATATGATGAAATTCCTTATGAAAGAGCAAAATAATGAAATAAATAGTAACTTAAATGCTAAATTTGATGAAGTAAACACTAAAATGAATGACAAATTAAATGAACAAATAATGAGATAAAGTTGATGAGAGAGGAGAAAACAACAAAATTTTAATTTTAGTAAGCAAATGAATGAAATTGATTGTGCTAGTATGAAAGGGCAGATATTAGAATCAATAAGTAACAGCTGCAAGGAGAAGATTAACGAAATGAATAAAAGGTTAGATAGAAAATTAAATCAGATAGTGAATAAGAAGGTAAGTGACAGTGTTAGAGATAGGACAAATAATAATAATGGTAAAATAGTGGAAGTGGTAGAGTTGGAGAATAAAATATTGAATAGTGACGATAATTATGAGAGTATAGTGGGGGTAGAAAGGGGTAAAGAGACCGAGCAATTAAACGAAAATAAAGACGATCAGTTAACATATAATACGGTAAGTAGGGGTGAGAAAAATGATGATATAATTAAAAATGTGGTGTTAGAGAGTAAGGTTGTGAATAATGAGAGTGCTGATGAAGTTTTAGTGGGAGCAGAATTTAATAATGGAATGTTAGTGAGTATTGATAAATTAGAGAGCGAGAGTAGAGAGGGTTTACAGATAGAGGGGTTGCAGAGGTAAATTTTTCCCGTGGTGTTGTGTGGGGTGAAGAAAGGTCTTCACAAGTGTATTTGGGAGACGTGTGGTCTACAAATAATTGTCCTTTGAATTTTTGTGCATCTGGTAGAGCCAGATGGTGTAGTAATAAAGCAGTACCCTCTGTATGGATTGAGAGAGAAAAAGTGAGATGGTGTTATGATGAGAGATATTTTGAGAGAGAGAGACTGATAGAGGTATTTAAGTTAAATAGAGGTCATGGAGAGTTGATAGAGATAATAAATAGGGAGAGAGTTAGTGATATTGTCGACTTACCTTGTGTAATAGATATTGATGATTATGTGGATGATACAACTGTAGATGATGAACACTTACCTTATGAGGTGATGGACATAGTAGACGAATATGATGATATAACTTACCTGAGTTTAACAAATAATTATAAGGGAGACTGGACAAAAATAACTAATGTAGACAAGGTTTATGAAGTAATAAAAAGGAATAATCCTATAAATTATTATGGTGTAACGAATGACACAGAGTTAATGGGTTATTATATAAATAATAACAATGTAAGGAGTGTAATTAAAGATGATAATTGTTATGTGAAAGTAAGACTAGTTTACGATGATGGTGGTTAGACAATCAGTGAATGAACATTTAATTATTTTAGTTTATGGTAACTACTTGGCTAAATTATGTAATGAGGTGTGGTAAACAATAATATAATGACGAAAAAATTGTAGATATATTTATAGTGAGGTTAATTGTGTTTCTATAACAGGTTATGTTGTACTATGTATGTCATGTAAACAATGTATGTGTGTAGTAGGAATAGTACAGAAGATATATGCACAAAATAGGTGATAGGTGGAACTAATTCCCACAAAGACGGGGTTTGAATTTTTTAGTTCGTTGTTGGTATCTTTTTGACATACTAAAAGTCTAGTAAAATCTGAGTGTGCAAAATGCGTTTTTTTGGCCGCCATCTTGAAAAATTTTTTAAAAAATCATAAAAAATCGTGTGTGGTATCAAATTACAGAAAATTTCAGGCTGAAAAAGATTATGATATTGGTTTTACAAAATAAAAATAAATAACAAAATGGTGGCCAAAAAAATGAAAGCTTATGCAGTGTTGAAAATCATATTTTTATTAATCAAAATGCGTTTTATAATACAAATGCATATGTATTTCATCAATCTTACATCTTACATAAGAGAAAAGCTAAATCTAATAGTCTTCTTCAGTTTCTTTTAAATCACTTTCTTTCAGTGCACTATTTGTGCAATGTAACCAGTACAGTTACAACATATCTCAGTACATTCTACACCATAACGTCGACACGTACATCTACCACTACCACACGGCTCATCTGTATCCGTTTTGCATCTGATCATGTTTAGTAATAACTCTGGTGCTAGTACTACTAGTAATAACTCTAGCAATATGTTTGGGAATTCTTCGGGTTTACTGCAAACAACTTCCATAGCCTTAATCCACAGGCACTGATCAAATGTTACAACTGGTAAAGGTATGTTGTGTTATTCTGCTTCCGAACATATAAACTTCAAGGTGGTATAAAACACAGCTGTGAGTTGCTGGATTCATGTCAGTCATAGGTAGAAATGTTGTCGATACTACTCCTGTGTGCTCATCACTGATTACGACATTCTGCATGTATCCATTCCAACCAGGACGTGGTGTCTTCAATAACTTACTGGTGTTCCACAAAAGATCTACTAGATTCTTTCAATGGGATTTGAAAGCACTTCATCAAATATAATTTTGTTCATGCTTGATTTAAGAGACTGAAAGAATCTAATTTCTATTCTTCCTTCTGCAGAAATATCAGCAGCATTAAGCCGGTTTTTCCAACGCAGGACCTTCCTCTCTGACAATAAATTCGATTTTTCACCAAGTGGTCCGGATTTGCACATTATAATTCCCATTCCATGGAAAGTGTTGTGACCATTGGTGGTAGCAATGTTGTGGTCCACATTATCGGCTATCCACTGATAGAAATGACCTGGTGGAACTTCAAAATGTTGTGTCCTGTCCATTATTGCAGACTGCAAATACTTTTTTACTTCATCATACGATACGGGAAACCCAAGTCTGTGAAGCTCATCTACAAGTAAACGAGAACCGAAGTCTCGATGAAGCTGCACACCAACACCAAGGAGGATTGGACTTATAAATGATCTGGGTCTTGAAGCTTGCACCAAAGTCTGTCCAATGGAAATCTTCTTTAAATCACATGCTTTAGTACCAATGATGATATCCAAAAAATGTTGCAAAACAGATGGCAAGAACTTTTTATTTTCCTGTTCAGATGCAATTTCTGATGATGAGGGATAGTACTCCATTGAAGTCGACAATAGTTTGATTTCTGTTTTGATCAGTTTTGCTGCTGCTTTAATTAGGCGATATTTTTCTAATTCAGGGTCTTCTAATTTCTTTTCTTTCTGGTAATCTAAGAGAATATTGGCCACTGTTTGACCCATACTTACCATATTAGGCATCCCATCATTTTTGGAAATGATAGTGTTACCAAAAAAATGTTCTTTAAGCTTTTGCAGCATGTGACGATTACTATATGGTTCATTATCAACTGGTAGGAAGTCTTTCATTTTAGTAACCAGCTGCTGGACAGAAACCGGCTCATCATTTCCTTGAAACCACCTACATACTTCAAAAAAGCATCATGTTTTTCTTTATCTGCAGGACGACCAACGTAAAGAGGCTTGCAACGTAATTCGTCTTGGGAATCATCTCGGTACTTCTTTGGGATCGGGTCGCCTTTTTGAAAATTTACGCTGCATACCTGGTGATAAATGGCATCTGCTGCTGGTAAATCATTAACTGATAGCAATCGTGATTGAACATTGGCTGACCATAAATCATTTCTGCAGTTACACGCCTTTATAACAGAATTTTGAAACATTACTGTACGGACCTGTATAACGCCAGCTTTAACCCGTTTCTCACTGTCAGTAATAAAGCGACCACAAAACAAACAGTGTTCTTTAAATGTAAATGTTGATATTGTAGCATAACAAAATTATCACATTAAAATTTTAACTTAATGCAGCATAAATAAAGAAGAAAAGGTCCATAGTGAGTGAGAAGAATGAATTGGTTAAAGATTAAACTAAAGAAACTGTACATTAAGTCAATAAAATGTTAATAAGACTAAAAAATAACAAAGAAAACTATTGGTCAAAATAACTTACTATGTAAAAACCCAATAAACCAGCAGTATACCCAGTAGATTGGGGAAGCAGTAAAAAGGAAGGAAAAGAAAAAGGAGATAAAAAGGTGAAAACAATATTTAATAAGGGAAATTTATAAGGTCAAGAAGCAGAGAAACCACAAGACAAGAAATTTACTAATATAATAATGAAGAAATGACAAAATATGTCAAGAGTCCTACAAAGAGCCTAGAAATAAGAAGAGCTATTCCAAAAATGTTAATAAAGGAATACATACCTTTGAACTAAATTTAAAACCAACATATTTAGACCCCGTAACTCAAGTTACAAGATACAATCCAATGAAAACCGAGTTGTAAACTAGATATAAGTATTATATGTAACAACCAAAAGACTACCAATAGTGTAGAAACAAACCAAAAACTACCATAGTGTAAAAACGAAAGACTACCATTAGTGTAAGAAATATAAGGTGAAATACCATAATGAATACAATAAAAGTTAGAGACTACAGTGAGTGTAGAGAATAACCAGTGACACACTATAATAAAAAATAGTGTAGGAAATAAAATTATTTAAAAGGGCTGCCAACATTATTAGTGATAAAAGAGTTTTTTTAAAATTAGATATAAGAAATAATATTACCCATAAAATGTTTTTTTTTTAATTACAGTTAAGTAAATTGTGAGAAGGACAATAAATACCAAAGGACAGTTCACAACTGAGGGTATAACTAATGATAAGATGTTTGTTATTTATTGTTAATCAGATAATATGTTAGATATAAGGTGATAATAGATATAAGATGTTGTTATCACAATTAAGTTGTTACCAGTAAAAACAAATACAAAAGACAGTTAATGACTGAAAGTATTATTATTAGTAATAAGATGTTTTAGTATAATTAAATTTGTTACAAAAAGAACATAAAAACAAAGGACAGTTAATGACTGAAGGTATTGTTAGTAATGAGATGTTTCTATTATAGTTAAATGATATATAAAAAATAATAGGCATAAGGTATTTTGTTATCATTGAATGATACAGTCAAAAATAATAGATATAAGATGTTTTTGTTAAAATTAGGTGATATATGAAAAATAGTAGATAATAAGATGTTTTGTTGTATTTAAAATCATGTTAACTAATTTTCAAGTTTGTAAGGCAGAGAGGCAAGTAGGAAATAGAATGTTATAATTTTATTTAAAACTGTAAACCATATGAAAGGTACAAAGCAGATTAGCTAATACACCACTCTAGAAAAACAGACCAGTAATGTAAACCAAAACTATCTATCAGAGAATCAAACTACATAATATAGGGAATAGAATTCAGTCCATACAACACAGAAATTTGAAAATTTAATTAGTACAGATACAAATAATAACGAATGGAATGACAAAGGAAAGAAAATTAACTTCTTTTGGAAATAAATAATACTAGGCCTATAATGGTAATCAAATCAGACTAAAAGGTAAATTAATCAATATTGAAGTGTTATAACAACAAATTTATGAACAACAAAAATATTCACGGAGTGATTAATATTATTCCATGGAAATATTATCAGAAAAACACTTATAAACCATTTAAACACTAAATTTGTACAAAATATGAGGCCTACAATAATTATCAAAAATTGTAAATTTTAGGCTTAAATGAACTTAAAACAAACCCAGCTATATATCCAATTATGTAAAATTAATCTAAGAATATTGCTGAATAGTTGGATTTTTGTAAAATTAAGAAATAATTGAAATACAGCAATAAATAGGAAAACCTGTTATGTATATTTAGAGGATGAACCAAATCTGAGACATGTACTTTTATAAATAAACGATGGAAAGAGGAAAAAGACATATCATAAATTACCCCAAAACGACGACGTTCAGAGTTTAATCTATTATTAATCGTTAATATGACCAGTTGAGAAATTACTAACAGAAGACCGAAAAAGTATAATTTTGTGCACAACCGTGAGGGTAGCCTCGAAAGGTGTAACAGAGGTTAACTAAATAAAAATAACACTAACAGATAATAATTAACACCTAACTAATTCAGAACAACAGCAATAACACTATCTAACACGAGCACAAGAAATCAACGGCCATTTTGAGAATATTTTCAACCGTGTTAGCAGAACACGAATACAACACTTTTGAACACCGGACACTTCACCAGTAAACCATCATGAAACAACATCGCAGGAGAAGGGAGAACACTCTACACTATATTCCAGGACAACTACAACTACGCAGAGAAGGGAATACTCATTTATTTCTGTGGGAGAAGCTCAGCCAGTATCAGCAGTGCATAGCAGAGAAGTCGAGATGACGGCGGCCATACTTTATTTCCGAACCCGCACAAGACACAGCCTGCTTGAAGCCAGTGACGTCATTTCGACGAATGGTTCGATATTACTTTTCATAATTGACAATTTACATAATAATATTGTTTTTCCAGCCATAATGATTTATTTTAAAAATTAGTGTAAGAATTGTATCTTGTTCCTTGCCCTCTGACCATTTCGACTCGCTAAAAGAATCCTAATTAATTAATCTTGTAAAAATATATTTTGTCAATCTTGTTCGCTACCGACTTGAGCAGATATCAACCAATGCCTGGGTAATGCGCAGCCTGAATGGCGCATAATTTTAAATGTCAATAAATGAACATCATTATTCAGTTATAAGAGTTTGTATTTATTTGTATAGTGAATGTTAGCTATTCTTTCTTCTAAAAAAATAATTTACAGTGATAAAATAAACATTTGAGAGGAAGAAGAAGAGCAAAGTCAGCAGAGAGAATCAACAGATCTAACTACACAATTAAATTATTAATAGAAACAAATAGTTTCGAACTACAAAGTCATACCTATTTAATTGGAAGCAATTAAAGCACACACACAATTAATTAATTAATTATTAATTAATTGAATTGATTAATTAAACCAAAAAAATATATATAAGTAAAATTTTATAACTTACAAAAATTTTTATTATCAACAAATCACACTTTATTATCATACATTATTTATATTTAATTTATTCTTTGTAATTGGGAATAATTACCAATTGGCGAGATCACTAGTGGGATTTCAGTTATTATAAAATCAACTTAATAATAAATATAAAATCTAATACTAATACTAATTATATTATTATTTAAAAAAAAATTTACAAGTATATATGACAATATATCTGACCGTAATACTCTACTGCAGCTGGCTAGTGCTTCATCCTGAGTATGCAACTTCAATTTCATATCACTCTGGATATTATTGGGATTTGTGTAATAAAGTTAAATGATTTTTATAAGATTTGAACTTTATAATAAATAACAAATGAATAAATGTAGAATGTGTTTAGTTGTTGAGTCATATGGTTGTTATAATGTTTCAGAAGTCATATGGTTATGTAAGTTATATTTGTGGTGATAAATGTTTATAATTTTGAATATATGACAGGAATCATGTTTTATTCAATCGGATGACGTAATGTAAGTGTGAATTTTCTAATGTAATTTTCAATGGTTAACTTAATGTAAAATGTTGTAAAAGATGGAGTTTGTGTGATAATTATTTCAATAAGGCATTTGAGTCAGTCAGAGTTAACTTTAAATGGGTGTTAGACAGAATAAGAATTTTTTTGAATAAAAGTAATACAGAACCGGGGTAGTAGTAGGGACACAGTAGCGGGAGTGCATGTATGTAGAGAAAGTGAGAGTGATATAAATGGAGAGTAAATAGGTGGTGGTGAAATTTTGTAGTGAGGGTGGAGGTGTAAGAAGTCATCAACGACAGGCGTTGTGGCGGGAGATGAACAGATTTAAAGAGGGTTACGGGTTACCTGGAAGGGCCAGGAACCAATAAGGGAATGAGCTGGTGGTGAGGGAACACACATCCTAGGTACAAAGAGGGTATCAGGTATTTTGTAATAAGAGGAGAATGATTTAAGTTGAGTTAGAGAATTTAGTGGAGGTAAATATTTTTGAGAGTTTGGTGTCACCTATGTAAATCCGTTAGTGGTTGTTAGAAGAAAGAAGGGGGGTAAGGTTATATTTAAATACCTATTCAATAAATCAAATCATTGTGAATGACTGGGAGTCACCCAAACAAATAAATGATGAAAATGTTAAATAGAAATTCATAGTTGAAATGTAATAATAAATGTAACAAATTAAAGAGTTAATAGAGTTTACAGCTAAAATAAAGCTGTAAGTTGTGTAAATTTTTTGATAAAATCTGAATTTGAAATGTTATATATAATGAATGTTGATAATACATTTGAATTTTTGGAGAATTTAATGGTACAACAAATGATAAATAATTAAATGTTGAGAAATAAAAGGTTCAATTGAAATTAAAGTGGAAATGTTTGTAAATTGTATTCAGATGCAAATGAAATGTTTATTTTAATGAAATGAGTTTTGTGTTCTTTATGAATGTTGATATTGTATTATGTTTATTTGTATTCAGGATACTGAGAGTAAGGTCATTCACCTGGTAAGGTATCAGCTGATTCATGACGTTTATGTTATATTTTGTAACCAGGTGTAGTTGTATTTGAGTTGATGATAGAAATAAGTTGTTTATTTTACAATGATTAACATGTAATTATGAGGAGTTATAAGGAAAATTAAATTCATTTAAATATTTTGAATTTTGAAAGTTGCAATTAAGATGATTAATGAAAAGAGGATATAAATTAACTTAAAAGTGAATCTTTGGTAATGAACTTAGAGTTATTTCACTACATGAAGGAAATTTAAATGATTCATTTTCGTTTTGAAATGATAATAGCAAACAAACAATTAAAAGTTGAGAAATGGGAGTGAATTTTATGTAAAGGTAAATATAAAATATTTATGTGAATTTTACATTAATGATGAATATTTAGAGATAGTGTGGTTAAGATAGTAAGGCAACTATGTACGCACCCAGTACTTTGCTAAAGGCAATCCAGTATTTATAATGGGAGATATATCGGTTGAGGATCTGCTTTGGTATAAGGCTAGTTATTGAATTTTACTGAATGTTTCAAGGTTAGGTGATACTGTGGTGAGTGCCTGTCTGATTTTACGGTGTTGGGATCTCGGACAGGGAAGCCCAGTAATGTCATTCAGGTACAGCCATAGTCGCCGAACTAGGGGGGTAGATTACCCATGATTTATTAAGGAATTAAGGGGGGTTGTTGGCGCCATATCCTCGCTGATCCTCTTAGGTTTTAGCAATGAGAGTTTTTCTGTTTCGGCAGAAAACCTCTCATTGTAACAGGACAGAATTGGGGAATTGATTTTATTAAATTGTAAATGCTACGAAAGGGAGTTACCCACACAGGGCCTCAGTTTTAACAATCGACATTCACTTACGGAACACCCAGTTGCACGTTTGTTCGGTCAGAATGGGTTTATGCTACAATTCCTGATGCTGAGGAATGTGAAAGAGTGCGCATATGCCTGCCCGCACAGATGAATTGGCACGAACTTTTTGCGAGCTTCAGAATGCAAGTTTATGGTATACAAACTCACACTCAAGAAGATATCATGTGACGCATGCTCAGCCTATGAAATTGCAAGTTGCCACGGACCATAAGACGTTTAGCCATCTTGAAAATTACTTAGCATCAACTAGTAGAACCGCGCGGTTCAATATACAGGCTCGCGAGCTGAAAATCTATTAAAAAGTATAAAAATGTGACTTAAACAAAGAATCTAAAGTGGTATAAAATGTGTAACATTTATTAACCGACAGTGATATCAAAAATCAGAAAGTGAGAACTAAATTCGTAAAACCAATAACTAAAAATTGAAATCAGTGCAACATGTGGTCTGCAAGGAACTCACAACCAAGTAAACGTATAATATATATCATTTTGAAAATTGTAGAAAATTAAAAAGCGCTAAAGTAAAAGGGGAAAAGGTATGAAAGTGTGTTACGTATGAGCAATTACTGGGTTGCCTTTATTTAATTTAAGTAATTATTAAGTAATATTTAATAATTTAATAAGAAAAAATGCTAGATTTTGTGTGTTTATGTTAAATGGGGTCTCGGCCTCAAAGCTAAAATCTGTCGGATTAGAGTTCTGAAGATTATAATCAAACGAAGTTCTATTATTGTTTTATGAGAATGCTTAATAAAATGTTTAATAAAAGCTGAGTTAGTTAACAAGAAATGAGAGTCGAATTCATTGATAAAGTCAACCCTAAATCACGTTTATAGGCTACGAGTTCGTGTGTAGAACCCTGGAATACGAGAAGGTAAGAATTGTCTTTTTATTAATTATTATGTGGTAATTATTTGTACAATAACAAACTAGGAAAGCTGTCCATCTTGTTCTTCGTGATGGTGCCATCGTTTGAAAGATCGATGTTGTGTGTGTTCAGTGTGATATGCTCGAATAATACGTGTGATTTGAATTGTGCCTGTTCATTTAGGATGTTGTTTTTATGTGTTTGTATACTTATAGTTGTTACACATACACACAAAAGGCCGAAAACTAGACACTTTTGAACAACTAGAAATATACAAGGACACAAAATCACATAAAAACGACATCATAAACAAACAGACACAATTCAAATCACACGTATTATTTGAACATATCACACCGCGCACACACAACATCGATCTTTAAAATGACAGCACCATCACGAAGAACAATGCGGACAGCGCTCCTAGTGGCAGCCTCTGACAAAGCTTATAATAAGCGAAAACTGGTTCAGGTTATAAGGTAAAACAATACATTTATACGTTTTACGTTTTTACCAATAAAAAACTTTGTGTTCCGAGTTGGTAGTGTTGTAGTTATAATTCACAAATAAAATTATAAGAAACAAAAGGCTGTAATATGAGGAAGAAAAGAAAATTAAATAAAATGTCAACTTATAGAAATTGGTTTTGTGTAAACTAACTGCTTTTTCTAAATTGATATATTCTTTTTTTATGTAAATGTTACAATCCAAAAAAAATTTTCCCAAATGTTGCTCTTGAAAATCATGTTACAATACCATAAACATCCTATATTTATATCTATAAACCAAGTTGTTAACTGTAGCTTTAGAACCAGTGATTCAGTGCATACTAGAATTATGTTTCTCAGGCAAAAGGGTGCAAAAAAATTTGTATTATTTAAACAAGTAGTATATTGTATCTACATAGAACAGACGTTTATCAGTATTTGCAATGCAGGTGGAAGTGGCAACCCTATTTTTTCATGATGGTATAAAAACCACTAAGAGGGTAGTATGACCAACTGCCAACAGTTTCCTTCGGGAATAGATAGACACATAGAGATTAAGGGCTCTCTTGTCCTTTAGATAAGAAACTACCTCTAAATATAGTTGAACTCCATAGGATCTACAAAGATATCCACTCTTGTAGACAAAGTACACTCTTTGTATACAAAGAGTATAGCCACTCTATTAAAGAGCAAACGACATTTGTAGTATTTGAAATTTTCTAATAGTCACACTTTACAGTAGTGAGACCTCTAAAATAGAGGCAGAAGACAATAGGAGGCTAGAATCAATGGTATATCAACAAGGTCACCAGTGCAGAAGTATTTGATAGACTACATAGGTAAAGGAAAAAAGTATGGAAAAAATTCTAATGTGAAAAGGCAACCTATTTAAAAAACATGTATGTCATGAGAGAATTATCAAAATGACCATTGTCAGTTCAAGGGAAGCAATATGTAGGAAGAAAAGACTGTTATGAGTTAAATAATAAACTGCAAGTTCTATGAAGAAAGGGAATGGAAAAAGTGATCAATATGGAGAACAGCCACCAACCAATGTACAGATTAAAGACTAAAGAAGAAGAAGAAAACAGAAGGATCATACAGTTGTTATGGATAACTGAAATACTCTTATGTGCTTTCTTCATAGTTTAAAGAGGACAAAAGGTGGAAACAACAATTGCGTCTGATAAAATAAAAGTTAATTCTTTTCATGTGTAACAAAGTACACACGATTTCTGGTTAGCCCTGCAGTTCTTAACTTGACAATAAATCATTTTTTGACTAAATATATTTTCAGCCTAATGCCTTCTAGTATCTGGTAACATCTCCCAAGTTTGTTTATCCCTTCTCGTATTTTGTTTCCCTAAACTGTATATTTTAACATCATCTTCCTCTTTACTTATGCCTGTTGTGGCATTATTATCATACAATTAAATTTTTATCATAATTTCCTTTCCTGTTATCACTGTAAATGTTGTATCATTGTATCCTTGGATGATGTACTTGAAGTTTCTTCTAAGTTATAACATATACTCTTGTACTCTCGTTCTTCTCTCTAGTTCTCTTTTGAGTAGAATCATTCAGTTAGTTGATACGCAGTATCCAACCTTTTGCCCCCATGAGTTTCATCAGAAACAATTGTGCTCCTACAAGATGTAAAGCAATAATATAAAGAGGTAATAGAATGTTCCACCTCATAAAAATATGAAAAGTAGTAAAGTGGTTGTGATGGGATTATAACTGTATAGTAAGATACAGGGAGTCAGAACCCTGTAGGTAAGTACCTCTGTATGTGTATGGGAAGTAATGAAGGCATTAATGGGAAAAGAGCAATAGGTAGGCAGACAGATAGAGCAGGTCACAAACATGTAAATATCACAAACAACACAGTTCCTTGATGTATGTAATTAGAAATAAGTTACAGATACTATTTTAATAAAAATTAGAATTATATGTTTAGGATAGACTTGCTTACATTGTTTGATATAAGTTATATTTTGATGAGTATTGTTAATAGTTTCTGTATGTTGATAGGTACATAAACTAGAATCAGAGAAACGTAGTTTGGAACGAAAGATACAGTCTAGCCGAAGTAAGAGTTACGAGAGGCCTGAAAAATCTATTGGCGACATCAGAGAATGTGGTGGTAGCAGTAGCAATATTCTGGAACAAGAAAACAGAGAACTTAAGATGAAAATACGTAGGCTGGAAGCTCTACTAGCCGAAAAAGAATCTGAACTTGCTCGACTTAAAGTATCAGAACACTCGAGGTGAGGAATAATATAAATTCTCTGAAGTCTTATCAAGTTACATGTATAGTGTAAACATCTTAACACTATTTAAGCATCCACAGACGTAGCCAGAGTCATTTAAAATATTTCAGTCATTGTCAAATGCTGTAATTTGTCCTAAGTCCTAGATACATACTGAAACAGTCAGTCGCATATCTAGAATTTAGCCTTGCGGGGGGGGGGAGTTAGTCACCTTCATACAAAAGAAAAAACAAATTAAGACTAGTCAACACTACTATCTTTAAAGTGCCCGAAAAACATGTGATAACATCCTGAGATCAGTCCCATTAAAGTAAAGTAAATTAAAGTAACACAATAAAAATACATGCTATTGAAACAAGACACTTATTGACTGAATTGAATATCTTATATTTCATACTGCAATTGTATACGGTAATGCTGTGTAATAAACCTATTTGTATATTTTAAAAAAGAGTTACTACTATATTGCCATTCACAGCTAAGAAAAATAATAATTAAACAGGGTAAAAGTAAAAATTATGTGATTAACAAAATTTGTCTTTTTTGATCCTCTGTGGAGGGGTTCAGTCCCGTTTGTCCCCCTCCCATAAATATGCCCCTTGACACAGTTGATATATTATAAGCCTTTTTAATGGTTGATGTTTATTTAGTTTTTATTAATACCACCATATTTTTTACCAGGTGTGTTATTTAGCCAGATATTTTACTACAGCTGTTTTATTCAGTTTTCAGTGGCTCTACTTTTCAGAAAAAAACTGGCATTAGCATGTATGTAGTTCATAGTTCCCCAGAGAGGGTGTTGCCGTCTCTCAAAAGTGGTTGCTGAGGGTTCTGAGGGGCATCACTGAGGGGGAAGTACCAGTGGGCATTAAGCAGACCCAGACAAAAATGGAACTAAAAATTTTGTTATCTATCATTGTATCTACAGCAGTTTAATGAAAAAATTAATCAACTTTTACCCTTTTACACATTTTATCATACACAGTTCTTCATAATGTTGTATCGGAAATCTTGAACCTCATTTCTGTTCTGTAACATGTATCAAATAGTTTCCTTTTATATATGATATAGATCAACTTCCATTAATGTAGTGACAACAGCATTATTTAGATTTGTAAATAAACACTACACCACAACATTGAAACAAAGTTTAAGGATGCTGCTCCCAGCTGTATAGCATAATATAGACACAACACCAACAAAGTATAGACGACATAGAGCAAGTTGGTAGCACAACAGCAGAGGATAATATTTTTCATTGGGACAATATTTTTAGCTTTACTGATTTAATTGATGTCACTGTTAGCTAGTGTGTTCAGTGCAATTTCATTTATATTTCATTATAACAAATAGCTTTAGCATCTTAAATCTAAGTTTTTGTATATTTAAAACTGCACTTTTGAAGTTCAGAAGTTACAAACACAGCAACGTTTGCAATCGTATTATTACTTCAAGGTAGAGGTAGAGTTTTTTCAAAGGCAACACTAAAAAATTACCTTTGTGAGAGAGGGTGATGAGTCAAAATGTTTGGAAAACATTTTTGGTTGGAAGAAACATGGTGTAGAAAGAAGCTGCCCAACAACTGCTACAGAAGTCAGCAGTAACTGATATGTCTGCTGTATGATTGGCTAAGTCCCTGCCAATCAAAACGCTGCAGATGACTCAGTTATTATAAGAAGCCAGGAAAAAATTAGTGCGTTAACCACTATTGCTGACAGGGTCAACAACAGCCACTGAAGGTCGACTGCTACAGTTGTAGCCAAAACCACTGATTATAACAATACACCATAGCAAGGAAAAAAATCCAAGTGAAGATAATTGAAATTGTTGACAAAAGTGATATGAGTTAATAGACCACCCATTTTGTTTTAATTACTACTAACAATTTTTGTTACTTGTTTCATTACTGAAATGGTAAAGTATCATCAGTGTAATTTGTTTCACTTCTTGTGAAATTACCACATTTGATAAATAACAGCAATTTGTTAAGTTATAATTTACCACGTTCATGAATTCTCAGTTAATGTTTTTATCTACTGCTATGTGACCAAACATTGTACCACCATTAAAATATATTTTGCATATAATATGCATTTTTTTAAGTATTTAGTGAATAAAATAAGTAGTGACGGGGTGCTCAGAAGAATCAAGGAGGGTATAATATGTCTCAGTGTTATAAAGAGTAGAAGACGGATTTTGATTGACTATATTCTGAGGCAGATAAAACACTAACAAGAGTTTTGAGAGAACAGTGAAGGAAAGAAGATGAGAGGGAAGAGAAGATTGAAGTTTGTGGATGATAGACAATGTGGGATATCATATGAAGAGATGCAGGCCCAAGCCTGGAGTAGATATAAATGAAGAAAACGGTGTCATCTGGGACCTGCCACATGGAAGAATACCATATGATGATAATTTAATTATATAAATGTATTATACCATATAATAACTGTATCATTAGATGAGTTCTGTAAATATGTGCACAATCAAGAACTTTTTTCTTTTATTCTCTCAGAAGTTTTCTCATTAATTCCATAATAATACTTCTTGGTCTACAGATATATCTTTATATTGGCAGAGGAATGACAATTGATACAGTTGTATAGATGATGCATACAGCAGATAGGATTGACAACAATCAATTGTTGTGTATTAAGAAATCTACATAACAGAATTAATTAATCTCAGTCTAAACATTTTTCTTGCCTCCAGAAACGATTAAGACTATAAAATAGGTTATTTACCTTCTGTCGACGTTTCTTAAAATCCTTTAACTATATTATTGTGATATAGTTTATTTATTGTTATATATAATTTTATGTGTTGTTTTAATCTTTAAATATCTGACGAGATGCATATACATCGAAATGTTTTAACTTAATTCATATTCTGATCTGATTGTGACACCAAATGGTGTCGAAACTCGAGTAATCCTAAAAGGATTTTAAGAAACGTCGACAGAAGGTAAATAACCTAATTTATAATCTCAGTCACAAAATGTGAAACACAAACAGTAGTGCTGTGGAAGAAATGAGTTTTGTTTAAGTTTTGAAAGCAGACTGTACTCACATTGAATGTCAGACTGTCATGATAGAAACTGACATTTATACTAAAGCCAGACTTGTGATATTTCCTTCTCTGTCCTTATCACAGCATCTGTGTAGTTCTGCCTGTTTCTGTCAGTAAGGTTCTAAATCATATGGCTTATAAATTTTAGATTTCATTTTTATAGTGTGTTTGAGAATTTGATGCACGTTCTTCTTGGAATGGATGATTTTTGTGAATGACAGCGAATCAACTTCTCCAGTCTCACATCAGTACTTTCTATCATGACAGTGATGTTTATGAAAAATCAACTAACCCAAGGCGGTGGTGGGGAATTGAATGTGCACAATCAAACTTGTTACCTGGAATTTTTTAGTTAGTTTGTGAACTGCTGACTGATTGGAATTTCCACAGTTTATGAATTGTCTCTACACAACATTGTCTGTATATGCAATGTATTTTTATGATGACAACACAAGTGTTCTTTCATGTAATGTTCAATGACAGTTCATTGCAATGACAAAAGCAGAATCTGCAGTACCACCAACCGAACAAAGCGATAACTACATATAATTCAGATCTTTTGTTTTTTATGGGATATCCTACATAATCATGCTGTTGATATTAAACTTTTTTTCTCTTTAGTAAAGTTGCCGTCAACAACAGTGTTTTCTCTCTTTTTCATCTTGTTTTTTAATATTTTTGTTTTGTTTATTTTTATTAATATTTTTAGTTTAATTAGATGTTTTTTAAATTTTAGATCCACACTGGATCGAAGTGGTGAACTTGAACGTTACAGGGCAGGCCAGCTACAGGCAGAGAAACTTCTAGAAGCCAGGGAACAGTCACACCGGCAACAAGTTCAGCGTCTCGAAAGTCAGGTATATTTTTGATGAGATAACTGTGTTATCCTATTTCATCTGTATTATTTTTAACATAATCTGTGATTGCTGAAGTGGTATGTGCAATTTGCTTGAAGTGTCTCATACTAAAAAATTATTTCATAGGTAATGATTTTGGAAACGAGTATTTTTTTTTATTCAGTTCAATGAGCAAGGCATTAATCTTACAGTGTCTCCGGATCATGTTTTTAGGAGATGTAAACATTTCTCACTAACTATTTCTCTGATAAAACAATTTTGTAGTATGGCATCTGGCATTTAATTTGCCAACTAATATTGTGTGTATTTGAAAATGTACAAATCATTTAACATATTTTGTATTCGAAATTGTAGATTCAACTTTTGCGTGAGCAGTTAAATCAAGAAATTAAGAGGCGCCAATTATACGTATTACGTTCATCTCGAGCTGGCCGTGAAATGCAACATATACGCCAAGCTCTAGGAGATTCACTGCGTACAGTATCACAAGATCCATCCCTCGATGCACTCTTATTGGAGCATGAAGCAAGAAAACTCGATACAACAGTGACATCTTCATCAGCGCCACTAGCACTACCTCCACCCAGACCACATACGCCACATACTTAGTAGTAACTAGTCATACTTAATACGCAAGTACAAGTTTTGTATACTGTTGCCTGCAGTATTGCATTGACATTTTTTATTTAAAATGTTTTAGTAAATTTTGTATTACAAAAAAGAGGTATCTATATAATTTAGCATATGTGTAATGAAGAAATTCACTGAAGTGTTCGAAATAAATTAAGTAAGTATATCATTTAAATAGGGGTCATTTCAGGTGTTGTCTGTAGATATAATTCAATAAGTACAAGTAGTTGCAAATATGATTAACTGCAACATATAACTGCACATAATCGCACGTAGTTCTCAATAACTACAGTACAAAATGTAATGTTAAAATTTGTAATCACTGGGAACTAGTTGATTTCCCTTCCAAAACGTGTACTATGACATGTACTTTAAGTAAAACTATAGTAATTGTTTATGGTATAAAAATTAAGCTAAGTAAATATTATATATACAGTGTACTTTTTTTTTGTTAAAGTACAAAATATGTATATGTGTTTGTTTTATATATATATAAATACCAGTTTTAAATTTCAGAAATCTGATTTAAAACTCATGTTTCCAAAATTCTTCATAAATTGTAGTATGAAAAGAATAACTGCTCATGCGTGTTCGAGAAATATACCAGTAGAAAAATTGATATTTTACTCTTCTATCGATAAAAATAATATACAATATTATTGTGATCAAAATAAAAGTGTTCTCTATTAAAACCAGAATATGTTATTTTTTAGGCTTGAGAGACAGATATTTAGTACTGTACCTAATTCAAATTTTGTATCTTTATTCAAATAAAGATGCAATATAATATTAGTGTTCTGTTTTCATTTAAGTAAGTTTTAAGTGACTGTTATATGCAAGGAAGTTATTGAGGTTTTGATTGTATACAAAAATTTTTTTGTATGAGAACTAAACAAAAAGTCTGTGTGGTCATCAAACATAATAACACTTGTAAACATATGCGTATTTCCCTTTTTATTTTTGGTTGGTTTCATGTATGGTTTGAAACATGTTTTTTAATGGATAAAATAAAATCAGAACTGATGCGAAGATCACAGACAACTGAATCTATGGGACTGATGGGCCACACAGATCATACCTATGGAACTATGATCAATTAGGTCATAGCTTACAATGTTTGTACTTCTTTCTTTATAAGAATTAGTGCACAACAAAGTGTGGACCATGTGTTTAACACAATGAGTTTATTGTAAAATAAAAATAATGTTCTTTCAAATAAAAATGACAGTTCGTTATTCAATCTTATATAAATTATCTGTAGTACTTGCAGAATATCTGTCTCAGTATCAGTGGGCAGACATGTGTATGAGGTATGTCCAAAAAGAAACAGAATTTGTTATCACTTATTTCAGTTTCCATTGTAAAACTTAACAAAAGGATTGGGATGCAGTAATTGTATTATACTTCATCAAATACTTTTGAATAAGGGGCTCTGAATGCTTTGTGGTCATTACAAATTATAAGGTTTCGGACATTAGCCATCATGAGTTAAAATTAAGAAACACATTTCGACCTCTATAGAATCAGAGGTTGTCTTTAGGTGAACAAAAAATTAATACAAAGATAAATCACGAACAAATAGATATCATCAAACTCCAAATCTTAGTTAAACAACATATATTGCTAAATAATAATAATAATAAACCAGTATAAACTGTTTGGCATTCGCACATGACTTTGCTATACTTTCTGAACATCTGACATGGCCAGTATCACAAGTTAATTGTTTAGAGGACATAGCCAGTAGAACAGGGTTTAAAATTTCTGCAGAAAAAAATAAATTTCTCATAACATTAAAAATGCACCAAAATTCCTGTTAACAGATGTTGGTCGAATAGAGAGGGTTAGAAAATTTAAGTATCTAGGGGAAATAATTCAAGAGAATGGTTTAGAAAAATCTGGTATAGAAGAAAGGATTCATAAAATGGAAAGAGCATATGGTATAACTAAAGATATTTACAATAAAAAGTGCATATCTAAAAATGTGAAAATACGGCATTACAGTACAGTAGTGAAGGCCAGAATGCCTATATGCAAGTGAATGTCTAGCATTGAATTATAATTTAGACAAACTAGAAATATTGGAAAGACAAATTATTAGGAAAATATTAGGTCCACGAAAAACTTCAGAAGGTTGGAAATTAAGACGTAATGATGAAATATATCAAAGTATAGAAAATATAAACAGAAACAGTGAGAAAAAGGAGACTAGTATTTTTTGGACATTTGTATAGAATGGACGACAATAGGTTAACAAAACAGATCTTCAAATATCTGTGGGGAAAGAAGTCAACATCAAGTTGGATTAAAGAAGTCAAAAAGGATTGAGAAAAAAATAATATAAATGCAGAAGAAGCAACTGAAAGAGAAGTTTTTTTGGGCAAAAGTGTTAAAAATAGAAGGAGTCCAGGGTAGGAGAGAGAAAAATGCAGGTTCAAAGTGGACTGAAGACAGAAAGAAGAGACATAGTGAAAAGATAAAAGAATATTGGAGAAAAAGAAAAGAACAAGGGATAAAGAATTTGAAATTGGCATGCACCTCAGATGGCCGATACAAACAGAAAGAAATAATAATAAAACCGTACTCACCATTCCAACAAGGAAGGATTCCTCCTGTAGTTGCAATGTAAATAATGTTTAACAACTTCTACGTTTCAGTGCTCCTTCTTTTTCACTCCTTCGTCAGATGCTGCATAACTTTATTGATAGCTTGACCACATTTGATACCATTCCATTCAAAATAGACTCCCAGTAGTAACTAAATATAATTATTTCACTACCGACTCGGAACACAAAGTTTTTTATGGGTAAAAACGTAAAAGTTTCACCTTATAACCTTATTACCTTAAGGTTAACTTTAAGGTTATAAGGTAAAACTTTTACGTTTTTACCCATAAAAAACTTTGTGTTCCGAGTTGGTAGTGAAATAATTATATATTTAGTTAAGTAACGGACACGTCATGGACAATGAAATCCAAGAATTTGTCAGTAGTAACTTTATATTTACGTGATTCTGGTGTGCTTTTTTGTGGCCTTGGTGATGTTTTCCTCACCCATTGTGATAACTGTTTTTTTGTAAACAACATAACCATACACCATGTCTCGTCACCTGTGTCAGATAGCTATCACCCTCATTTTCCAGTCTAAGAATTCTTACAGAGTTCATCATGCTTTCCTTTTTGTTCATCAGTCAGCAAATATGAAACAGATTTTGTAACACCCTGACTTGAAATGCTGATACCTAGTGTAATACTTTGAAAGGTACATACATTCTTTTCCATTATGTTTCTAGTAACGTTTTCAGAGTTTCTACAAACATTTTGCCCAATTTAAAACACAATTTTTACAGGGATATAGCTTTTCATAAAGCTTGATTTTCTTTATGTTAGAAATCGGATCACTCAGGAATCACACCTTACTTTCTGAAACAATCTAGAATATTGCAACAAACAGAATGTTGTTTCTAAAGAACCCCACTATACAGTGCCAATAGTGGAATAGTGGAATAATTAGCATCAACAAATTGGCATACTGTTTTGAAAATTAAATTTCTTTTTGGACCTGCCTTTTGTGTTGTCAAACATTTTAAGTTGTCAAGTGTTAATTTTGCCCTTAGATAGTGTAGACACAAGTACACCATACCTGTAATAATTTGTATAGTAAAGTTTGTTCTGATTTGTTATGTAAGAATATGTTTTGTTTAATAAAAATATAGACACAGAGGCTTTTTAAATTTATGAAGCTGAATCTGATAAAATTGTGAAGTGAAATGCAGATTATGTTATAAAATTCTTCCAAAAACAGTAAAAGATGTTTGGTGTTAATAATTGAATACTCTTATTACAATTTAATTTTTAAATTAGTATTATTTTGTTTTATTGTATTAATTATACGAATGTTTTAATAAAAACAATTTTTTTGCTTTACATTAGATTTTAAGTAAATATATAATAATTCCTTTAAGAGAGAGAAAAGTAATTTTCAGAAACAAGTTAAGAGCTATAGATTTTGTTTAAATTTAGTTTTTCTTATGAACTATTGGTGTAAACATGGGTTATATAATATAATGGTGTTTGAACTTTGGTGACTAATGTGGTAGCTTCACCTGTATTATCTTGTTAACTATTGAGTAAATCTTTCACTTTTGTTTTATATAAATTTTAGGTTTAAGTAATGTCTTATTCTTATGTTGTAAATATAATTGACATTAATGTGAACTGCAAGTTTTTGCAGCAATCATTTTATTATAATGTATGTAAAACATTTTTCAGGTACAATATTCTTAAAATGTCTGTGGTTGCTTTCTCCAGTTGTTCGAATTGATGTGCATTCACTGTGTCAAAGGTTTTGGCACTTACATCATCTTCTGGTCACAAACTACCTGACTAGAAGTGGCACAGATATTGCAAGAGGTTGGTGGTGTGAAATTCATTAATATGGCTTGCGTTGTCAATATATTCTTGGTTGGACTCTCCTTCTTATTATTACTACTTGTTTAAGTTACAAACATAATATTGATATATTAATAATATTGATATTCCTAGTCGGTCTTTAATAACTGTTCCAGGCTAAGTTCTGCAGCCTCTCACAATTCCTTTCTACAGTTTATAAAGTATTATGATATATAAACTTTCCTGAATATAGAATCTCTTACTGAATTAATTCTTGATTTTTATAAAGTCAAGAGGAATTTACCAGTCATGTGATCAAAGAAAGCACTGTTTAGTTTTAAGTATTTGTATAATACTGTTTTGTCTATTTTGTCTGTGTTTGTATTTGTATTGTCTGTTTTGGATGTGATATTTTATTATGTATGCATTCCTAACAGTGCTGTTTTATAATTACTACTTACTTCAAGCATTGTAGTAGCAAGTTTGTAGTGGAATTTTTAGGTTTATTTTTTAGTTATAATAGTTTTGTTAATTTGAAAATAATGTGCAATAGTAATGATTATAGAAAACTATATATGTTAATGTATTTTTTGTTGCTTACTGTCTAGTGCCATGAAGTTAAGAAAAAATTCTAATTATTGATTAGACGGGGGGGGGGGGGGGGTTATTTCTTAGTTATGAACCAGTGAAATGTCACTAATACTCTGTATGCTTTGCCTTTTGATTGATAGTATGTAAATCCCCTCTAAGATACATTTATTTTTAATAAGAAAACTAAGTACATATTGTCAAATTGTTAGTTTTTAGTAAAAATTTTAATGTACAATTAGTCTATTACGTGAGGCATGACAAAGGGCCTATCTGCCGATTTTAAGTTAGTGTCCATGTAATTTTTTGATTCCTTTTGCTATCTCTTCGTAAAAGGTTCTAGAACAAAGTTAAGGAAAATTTTTGGCCCGATCTCACCCCTAAAGGGTTGAAAATGTGAAACGACGTGAGGATGCATTTTAACCCCTGAAATTAGGTACTTATAGGTTTTTGGGGGTGGTGATTACGATTATAAAGTCCAAAATTATATTCGACACAAAGGGTAGTTTTTAAAGGGTTGAAGCAGGCTATAACCAGGGGGTGTATTTATTACAGGTTTTGTGGGGTGCTGATTATGATTTTGATGTCAACGGATACATCCGACGCAAGGGTCGGACTTGAAAGGGTTGAAACCACCCTTAAAGTGTTGTAAACATGAAACAACGTGAGGACGTACATTGAAGTCCTGAAATTGGGTACCGGTACCTACAGGTTTCTGAGGGATGTTTAACCTACAATTACTTAAATATCACAACATTAATAATATTTAACAAAATATTATAACCCTTGCACAATAACAAACAACTCCAATGCTCAGCTGATGCTTCAAAAAAACACGTGTCAGTTGTAAGCAGCGAGCATATCAGGCCTCTTTTGGTCTCTGCTAGAGAGCCCATATTTTTAGCGGTCATAATTCAAAATTCAGTTGAAAAAATATATATTTCATCCATATTTATAAAATTTAATCAAAGAAAGGTCGAACCATAAACATTATATTATTTTATTAAATTAAATTTTCGATTGATATAACGAACCAGCAGTACAGACAGTGACAAATTGCAACAGATATTGTTTTGTTTACAATAGACGTTAAAAAATAATAATAATAATACTTAATTCTATTGTCAATTTAAAAAAAAAAAAATTAGTTTAGTATAAATTAATAGGCTCTCAGGATCGCACCCTAACATATAATGTATGATAACAAAATCTAACTGTTGGAGCCCGTTTACATTTTTAGTCATAACGCAGTCAATTTTTAAGAAACAAATTTCAAATAAAATGTATTTTGTAGAAAATTTAAAGAGCTACAACTATTGTCCTTTGCACTGTAGTAAAAAATCCTACTGTACACTAGATATTTCGCCTAGAAATAAAAAATGTTTTATACGATGTTTGCACCTTTAAACTGCTGTTAACTCATCGAGTTTTAGCCATAAAGAAATGAAACATGATTCAAAAGTTTTGTTCTCTTATAAGCTTTATTTTTTATTCATAACCATTTTTCAATAAAACTCATCGTTACTGAGATATTTAATAAAAAAGGTGAATTTTGGCGAAAATCCAAAAACTTGAATTTTCTTAAAACGTTACGTGTTACTGTACAGCAATACATATATAGTTCAAAAAAATTGTGGACATTGCTAGTATAATAGACAACCGAAAACTACAGTATCTCGGCTTAATATGCATATTTGACAAAATGACTGACGTCCATTTTTAAATTTCTTGGAAAATATTTGCAGAAATTATGATATTTTCCTACATAACTTCGTCTTGTTTTAAGCTACAAAAATAATTAACCCTCAATTTTTAGGAGATTACCAGAGCTTTCATTTGATACTAATGTGGTTATGATCAAACCATTTTTTGCCGAGTTATATTAGTTTTAAGCACGTAATTTGATCAAAAACCGGTGAATCACCATCTTGTTTTGGCTGTTTCTCGAGAACCATTTGACATAACGAAACCAAACAACATGGAAAATGTTTCCCTGTTAATAAGCTTTAAGTTTGATTTATACAAATGTTTTGCAAAATGGCGTCGTTTTTGAGTTATTTGCAGATTAATTTTAGAAAAAATGTATACCACCTTTTTGCGTAGAATTTAATTCTCTATCAGTTCCCGGGGTTAATTAAATTTTGTTTTTTTTTTTAACTCCCGAAAAAGGGGCAAAAACAACCCCTAAATTGAAGGGCGGGCCAAAAAATTTCCTTAACTTTATTTTATAACCTTTTATGAAGACTTTGCAAAAAAAATCAGAAGTATCCATGGACACTAACTCAAAATCGGCAGAAAATTCCTCACGTAATAGACTAAATACCAAAATTATTTATTAATACCATAATTTAATTATTAATACAAATTGCAACTTAATGAAAAATAATCTTTTACAATTTCATTTTAGTTTGTGTCTTTAAATGGTTTTATATAAGTAAAATGCATAGACACATTCTGCATTGTTTGTTTCAGTAATGGTATAATGTATTAATGTGCTGGTAGAGGGACCCAGACCCCTGTAAATAGTAGCAGAAAGTGTTTTTTAATTACCAGAAAACACTCCAAAGTGGTTTAAATTTTATTTGTCTCTGTATAATGGTTTCAGAAACTAAACTTACTTGTTAGTTTTCTATTCACTTTTTTTACTAAAACACACATTGTTGATAACACCCATTGTTCTGAATTTAATACAGGCTCATAGTGTAACAATGTTAATGAGGCAGTGCTGGATAAAGGCAATTTTGTTGATGGGCAAAGATAGCAGTTGCTGCCCCCAGGGATTGGAGGTATGAAAGAAAACCCTTATCCTGCAATGTCCAATCACCTCCTTTACATAAGCTCTATAATGAGGTTTCTATCTTTTACATGATACACATTAATCATAAATTTGGTTTAAGTCAAATGCTGAAGGTTTAGTGATATATTTGGTACAGTTACCAAAAAAAGGAAAAGTCAGTAATTATTGTTGTTATATTTTGATTATTTATATAATTTTTACTTATAATTCAGTGTAATGAGTATAGTAATTTAAAAATTACACTTTACTGTACTAAAAAAAAATAACCATACATTTGATGTAACATCATACTGCTGAAAGTTTTTTTTATGTACAGCATGAAACTAGTATATCCAATTTTTGGAACATAGGTTTTTTATCGTACCTTTTATATACATATATCGTACAATAAATATGGTAGAAATTTGCACAAGTCATTTGTCTTTGTGTAGTTTGTGGAATGTTTACAAACAGGGCTCAAGATAAGAATAGGTGACAGGCATAACTTCATCAGCCTTTATGATCATACATAGTCACACTCTTTCTAAGATCATCTTCTGCCATTTCACATTGTAAATCTAAAATGCTCATTCCATGTAGATAAGGAATGCAAACAACCACTTGAATTAAAATTGATGTTTGTTTTACGTTCAAACCAATAGAACTATATCTGTACATACCCTAGTGTACTCCTGGCCAACTGATAATTTGTTTCCGCCTTTCTAATATTATCAGCAATCACATGTCCTTGTAGGATTTTAATTCTAAGGCAGTTTGAAAGTAATGAAATTATATTTCAGTATCTGAAATTTTCTACAAATATGTTGTTTTTCATGTTTACAGTGCACGGCCTGCCTTGCATATAAGATATAATTGCTGCATAATCACCGTTGCTAGTCCTGTTCCGCAGAATCTGCACTCATCTTAGCATATTCGTAACTATAGTTTGTTTTAACAAAATTTTAATAGTAATAGCTAAATGAGTGGTGAAAAGTTATATTACAGACTGGCACTATTACATACAATATGTAGACAACATTTATGAATGGTCAGTTCAATGAAATCCAAACCCTAGTCTTCCCCTATTAGGTCAGCTGGCATAACTCAGTATCAGTTGGACAGATATTGGGTAAAAAAATTTTGTTATGAATTTCACACTCCAGTTTCCAGTGTGAAACCCGCTAGCACTGTAAACTGAAAGGTGTCTCCCCTGCTGGATCTAGCGTACACAGAGCACAGGTAGCTGTACAATGAGATAACACTCAGATGCAGTACTAAATAAACAGATTTATTTACACATTGTGAATTATATAAATCCGTTCAAATTATAGCCTTTGATGCTGATTGATGTTTGATGTTCGTGTGTACAGCACAGTTGTTCAGTGACCTTGCGATTTACTGTCTATCGCTAAAACCATTAACTTCTTCAGTTTGGCTCATTGGATCCATTCTGCTTCATCAGTTTTCAGTAGACATCCTCTTCAAGACAATATTCATCCTTCTGTTAATATGTTCTTCATTACTTTGTTTTAATTGTGTAAAACGTCTTCAGGTAGTTCCATTATCAACTTGTATTTTTGCTTTTTGTACTGTCTGTAAGATTACACATAATAATGTCTCTAAAAATAACAGTTTTACCGTTTCCTTCATTAAATCATTGTGTTTGCGATTATATCTGCTGTAATTTTCTCATTTACTAAGACCTTATATATATTTATTAGATACTGATTCCCCTTTTTTGTGTCTTAATTGTTTTTTCAAACATAATAAATCCTTTTTGTCGACCTAAAACCTATGACACTTCAGGTTCATTTTGGTGTTGTCCTCATCAAAGTAGCCAGTTTAAAGGGAGGGCACAAGTTTACATCTAATTGTGTAGTACATGGTCTATTTAATTTGTTTAATCAATCTTATGTCTGAGAGCACAAAACTTGAAACATTACATGAGAACAAATAGAATTATTTTCAAAAAGCAGAAATACAAATCATAAATCCAGAATTGATAAATGTGCCTTTTTGAAATGTATATCTATAGCTAAGGAGAAATACATTTTTACAATTGTTACTGAATGTGAACCATTTGGAAGAGACAATTGAACTATAATTTATGATTTTAAGCATTTAATTATTTTGGGAAAAATTTAACAGGAATGTACAGATATCTGTGAATTTTTTAATGGTAAATAACAAGTTCTAAGACAATTTAATCAGCTGTAAATTGTTTAACAGAATGAGTAATTTTCTTTGGTATAGATTTTAAAGTGCTGCAGTAGATATAAAATGTTTAAACTTCCAATAATAATAAATAAAACATGTAATAAATGCAGCTTCCTCAATACAAGTGCTATGATAAATATTTGAAGGCCAAAAAAATGTTCTCATTTTATAGTATTCTTAATTCTTAAGAGATAATTTGGTTCTAACTGTTGGGAAAAGAACGGTTGGCTATATATTTTAGGCTAGAATTACTACTCCAAAATTAATTAGCAACTAGATATACCAGTAACCAAAAAAATGTTGAAAAAATTATATAAACATTATATAAATTAATATTTACGTGCAATCAACATTAGGATATTATTCAGGTGATAGTGTCTGAATTCCGCTTGTCACTGTAAAACGTTTGTGTACTGGTTCAAACAAACTTAAGATATATCAAGAAATTCAGTAAACTCAAATTATCCTGTTAAACAATTTAAATACTGGTTAAATTTTCAGCAGATAATTAAGTAATATTAATGCTTTAAATTTGTTCATTAAACACTGCCATTAGTGAACTGTAATTCATTTGTATGTATAAACTGATAAAAACTAGATGTATTTGCTCACAACTGCCTCTGTTACATTGCCTTATCTACACAGAAAACTGCCATTAGTTGTAAAAATTTACAAAATTAACATACTACAGGACATTTATAAAATGGTGCACAGACACGCACAAATTGTGTTTTTGCACAAACTATAAACAAGAGAACTATTTTATTATAATAGTGTAGCAATAATAATATACTAGTAATCGTTTTAGAATTAAAATAAAGTAAAGTGTACAGTACATACAAAATTGTATTATTTATCCTGTCTTTTAAGAGTCCAGTTTATTTTATCCAGAATTTATCCATATAATAATGACATTTAATTATATGGATATCATATAATCTCTGAAATAATCTTTGAAGTAATATTTATGAGTTATAATTTATTTATAACAAATGATGTGGTTAGATTATTAGGTACATGAACATTTCTGAAATTTTTTTCTACAGTTTATTGTGAATAAATGTATATACCGTACCTTAAAAATACCTTATCTGGAGGCTACTAATGTTTATTATTAATGTTTTCCAGACTCTCAAAAAATATACCTTTTAAGAAAATGTTTTGTACGATTTTTGTATGATTTTAGGAAAATCATAAATAATTTTAGATTGTAATATTTTGAACAGTAAATAAATATAGTTACCTCAATTTTTCAATGCAGTCTCCATGAAATATTGGAACTGCTTATACAAGTGGTATATAGATATTGGTACATATCTATACTAGTGCTCCAGTGCTTTGGAAGTGCACGATACCTGTACAAAAACATTCTGTAGGTTGTAAGTATAGTTGCTTCTGAGACCCTCTGCCTGTGTTACCTCTTCGTCAGACTTGAAAGACTTGCCTCTTAGCTCCTCTTTGAGTGGACCAAACACGTGAAAATTTCTGGGAGTGAGGTTTGGTGGACATGATACCTACTCAAATTTCAAATCTTAGATGGTTTCAAGTGTTTCATGAGCACTGTGGGATTGAGTATTGTCATGTTGTGACAGAACACCAGTACTCAGAAGTCCACATCATTTGAACCTAATAGCAGGATGTACATGGTTCTTGAGAAGATATGCATATGTTACAATGATGATTGTTTCTCCCCTGGGTGTGTAGTGCTCCAAAAGTACCATTTCCAAAGAGAGAACATCTCAAAAGAGAGCATAACCTTTCCAGCCACTGGTTGTGTGTGAAATTTTTTTCAGTTTTGGCAAGAAGCTATGGCGCCATTCTTGCTTGTTTTTTTGGTTTCTGGTTTGAACCCAGGCTTTATCTCCAGTGACAATTTATGGTAAGAAGCTATCTCCTTCAGCTTCAAAGTGCTGTAAAGTTCCTCACATGCATCAACAAGTTGATCTTTCAATTCTGCAGTCAACTGGTGGGCACCCATCTTATACATACTTTGTAGGACAAATAATATGTGAGCCTGCGTATTCAAGACGCATCACAAATAATATAGTGGACACTCTAGTGAAACTGCCTAGTAGAATCTTGTCATCCACATTATACAACAGGTGAATTTTGTTACATTTTATGAAGGTCGTTTCTGCAGTTCAGCAGTTGAATTTTCAACTCAGTGAATTGTGTGTGTATGACTCTGTTTTGCAGTTACATTTAGTGATAGACAGCAAGAGAGATAGACTGGATTAATGCAGTGTGAAACCGAAGGCCTGGTGCTCTTTTAAAGAAGAAAAACGTATTAGTTTTAGACAGCTTCAAAGCGCATTTGACGGAACAAGTAAAAGCAAGGCTTCAAGAAAAAAAAGTTTTGGTAGTGGTTCCTGATGGCTTAACATCCCCGTAATTCAGCCTTTAGATGTGTCTGTAATAAACCTTTTAAGGGCAATTTTAGAAAACTTTATACAAAATGGATGTATGATGGTGACCATGCATACACACATGCAATTTTCACGTCTGGAAAATTGAAAAGACCTCCAGTTTCACTCGTATTAGAATGGATTGTAAATGCCTGGAAGGCAGTAAAATGCAAAACAGTTATAAAAAGTTTTAAGAAATGTGATATTTTGAACAAGCTGGTTAGTACCAAAGATTGTGCGCTTTGGGATGACAGTGCATCAGAAGAGGAGAGTAATGCAATACTGCCTTCATCAGAAAAGATGAAGAAAATTAATAAGTGCAAGTGTTGTGTGATAGTATTATGTGTTTTAGTTATGCAAAAACTAAAATAATGTCAAACTAAACAAACACCATGACTTGTGTAAGTTTTAAGTCGTTTTAAATTTTATATGAATTTAATACTTCTGTTTAGTTTTCACAAACAAATAAGCATGGTAAGTACATTTTTTTCTATTATTTTGTACAAAACACTTTTATTGCACAGCATATTTAGTACTCAAACAATATATATTTTTTTATAATTATAATAAATTTTTTTTACTGTTTTTCATTACAAATACGGATGCACATCATACACGAATTAAATTTGTTCTGTGAAATATTCTGATAAAATTGGAGTGCGCTTTATACACGCGAAAATACGGTATATTAAACCTATTCATAACTGTAACTGTGCGTAGTTAGCATGTTGTTTTTATTGGTAATTGTCATAGTAGTTAAACACAGACTAATCACACACACAAATATATGTGTGTAACAATGTTTTAAATCTTTGCATGAGCCCTCCATTTTAAAAGCTAGTACAAAACATTCTCAACAAATGCTATGCTTCTTGACATCATGAGTGATGTATCCAATTTAGGAATAATTTTCTGCTTATTTAATGGTTTTTCATAATTAATAAGAAATATTATAATTTCTTAATTAATTTTTCACTAATACAGCTAATGGTGTAGAAATCTAACTCTGTAATATTAATCATTTTTGGGATTGTTACTGTAATATTTTATTGATATTTATTGGCCCCCAGATAATTGGAACTGTATATTTACGACTAAATCTAGTGAACACAAGTACACAATGTTTAATAGTTGGTTGACCTTTCCTTGGAAGCAGATTTTTCCCTACTTCACAACCAATGTGAAATACAAGGGCGGTCTGTAAAGTTCTCGGCCTAACAATGAAAAAACGAATTTATATTTCAAAAATATTTTTATTTTTCAACATAATCTCCTCTTAGCGTAACACATTTATTTCAGCGATGTTCCAATACTACTATCCTGTCTTTGAAGTGGTTTTCTCTGAGGTCTGCAAAATACCCCTCTACAGCTAAAATCACCTCTTGATCCGATGAAAAACGCTAACCAGCAAGAAAGAGTTTTGAATTTTGGGAAAAGATGGAAGTCTGAGGGAGCCAAATCTGGGGAACAGAACAGGGAGGATGTTCCAACAATTCGTAGCAGATATCACCTAATTTCCACATTGCCAAAACACTTTGTGGGGAGCTGCATTGTCTTGGTGAAAAATGAATTTTGTTCTTCTGCAAACCGGGTCTTTTTTAATAAATTTTTTTGTCTAGTTTCAGTAAAAGGTTGGAATAATATTCCCTGTTTATTGTTGCACCCTTTTTAAGGTAATCAATATACTAAACACCTTTAACATCCCAAAAACTGACGCCATGACTTTTCGTGTTGACAGAATTGACTTTGCCTTCTTTAGTGCTGAACAACCAGTTTCTGTCCACTCCTTTGACTGTTGTTTGGACTCTGGTGTGTAGTAGTAGATCGAAGTTTCATCCATTGTAATAAATAACGCACAAAATCCTCTTCTCTTCTAATTAAAACGCTCCAAGCACTGTTTAGATATTTTCATGTACATTCATTTTTGATCTGGTGTGAGCAAGTTTTTTTATTTGCAATTCTTCATGTAAAACATGTCTGACACATTCTTTTGAAATGCCTGTAGTCTCAGAAATGCCGTGCACTTTAGTTCATCCAAAACCATATTATGCACTTTTTCAATAGTTTTGTTCCTGTTTTTGGACATCCTTCACATTGACCGTCTTCCAGGCTGGTACGAACAAGTTTAAACTCGGCAGCCCATTTTTTAACTGTTAAAAGTAAAGGAGAAGAGCCCCCGTACACTTTGAGTAAAAATTTGCGATAGTGCTGCCACCTATGGTTGAACCCAAGAACTTTTCAGACTGCCCTCGTATTTCAATTTGCTAATATAATTCAAGTCACAGCTATAGAGAACTCCATTGCCTATCTTGAACAGAAGGACTAAAAATTCAGTTGCTCAGCATGAATTAATGCTAGCGATTGTACTGAATATTTTGTCACATAAAATATCGGTGCTAGTTCATAAGCAAAACATTAGTACTACATAAGATGTACTCAGTGACAAGTGAGACTAAAGAATGAACCCTACACACTACTACTAACCAATTTAGTTTTTAATTTTTAATAAAATTTGGATAAACCACCCTTGATAATTAGTACTTGTATACGAGTTGAATGGTTTAGATGGTAACTTTTTCTGTTAATGATGTCAGACATACTTGCCTCAGGGGGATATATGAGGCCTCGTATTTGCCACATTATTATATGAAACACTATCAAGCTCTACATTTATCAAAGCACTGTTAAGATTTACCTTGGAACCCAGTCTCTCATTGAATTAACAACATTACATTCTCTCCCAGTTCCTGCCATAGAAACACAAAGTCAAAAAAGTTTAGCACTTGAAATTTTGTCCTTATATCTACACAATAGTAAATAAATTGTAAAAACAAAGTAAACAACCTTAATGACTTCAAAAATATCATTTTGATTGGCATGAAAATTCTGTCTATAATGTTTCTGGGATCCTGAAATGAATATGGTTTTCTTTGTTTTTTTTTTAAATTAGATCATACTTTTTTCTGGGTAAGTTCTCCTCTGGTGGTGTCACCTTCCTCAAAATGATGGCTATGTCTTGATGTACTTCCTCCACAATTTTCACAGGTGAACCCTCACTGTCCTCAAAAGCACGCATAATTCTTCAATTTGCCTCAGTGCAACAGCATAATTTAAGCCCTGCTAAGCAACAATAATGTGGTCTGTTGCATAATGTGCATTATGTTGTACTTGCATGTACAAGTTGATGGTATATTGATTTTGTTGACACAATAGCTTCTTCCCAACAATACTTCCTCTTGCTTTATAACTCTGTCCAGCAGCAGATTGTGTTCCACTCTTTTTAGAAAGAACCATAGGCTCTAGGTTCTTTTCGTACGGCAAAGTCAAACTTTCGTCTCCGTGTTTGTATTCTATTTCGGTGTCCGATGTGTACTACAACTGTGTTTTCTTCACAAGTAACTAATGCCAGGTTATGGAGGTTATGTACGACAATGTAACTTAAATAAAATTTACTTTGTTAGTGTACATTAAAAGGGTGTATTTATTGGAAGTACCGAAATTAGTTTCCATTTATCGCACATAATTATGGTACAGAGACGATTTTTGGAGGTTGTGTCTACGTTTAATGGGTACAGTAAATTGTTGAGTGCTACTAATTTTTTCCGTAGGATTAGCCCCAAATAGAAAATGTGTATTGAAAAATGATCAGGATTAGATGTGGCTAATATGGTTAAGTATATCCAAATTACTATGTTACAAAAAATAACGTGCAAAAACAAGAAATGTTGGTTAGGTAAACCTACAACCAGTTACACTGAAGGGCAATCCAGGTGACACAGTACTTACAATAATATACCGTCATATATATATATATATATATATATATACACACAGTAGGACCTCCGTATATCGAATTTGATGGTTCCTAAGAAAAAATTCGATATATAGAAATTTCGATATACAGAAACCTGTTTCTTATTATTATTCGTAGGTTAGGAAAGCACTGGAATTTGTTAACAAAATCATGTATAGGCCTCCATACTATTAAAACGACATTTTGGTAATAAATAAGTGAAAACCATAAGCATTTATTTAATAAAAATTACTGTATTTATTTAATAAAAAGTATTAGTGTACAGTATTTATTTATTTACTTTAAAAAATTGTTTGTATTTAAAAAAGTAGGAACTTACGTGTTAAATGAGTAATACTGTATTTTATTAATTGGTCGTAAAATAATTTCGAATGTCTTTCTGAACCAAATTTGATGCAGATTCCTCATAAAAGTGTTCACATTTGTTGAGCGACTGGAAAATATCATCAGGCACATATTCTTCCGATTGAAGACCTCGACGGATTGTTTCAAATGCTGCCATCACTTCTTTCTTAGAAGGTTTAGGAACTTCAATTTCTTCTGCCTCATTGTCTTCACCTAAATCTTCAGTATCTTTTAATGAACTTAAAATGTTATCGTCCGTTGGATATTCTGCAACAATAACGTCTTCGTCGATGCTTAAAAATTCATCGAGTGATATGTCTTGATCTATTGCGCCAGTTGACTGTAACTGGTTCCAACAATCCTCAAGTTGTGGCAGTACAGTAACTTCTTCCACAACAGTATTTTGAGAGAAGCCAGCTTTTATAAAACAATTCTGTATTGTTGATTCTGCTACATAATTTTGCCACACCTTTGCTACCGCTGATATACACAGTCTGAGACTAATCGCATCATCAATAGGTTTGTTGTTTTCCAATGCAAAAATGAGCCTCTTGAGGATCTGTTTTCGGTAAAGCATTTTGAGATTTTTTATTACTCCCTGGTCCATAGGCTGTAGTTTAGATGTGGTGTTTGGAGGGAAAAAAACCAGCTTCACGTTTGTTAACTTTTTTGCCACAAAAGAAGGGTGTGCCGGACAATTGTCAACAAAAAGACCCACTTTTCTTTTTTGTCTTATCACTTTTTTGTCAAAGTTTACTATCCATTTCTCAAAAATCTCACTCGTCATCCATGACTTTTTATTGTATTCATAGTCGGTTTCTAAAGACTTCACTCCTTTAAAACATCTTGGTTGCTTGCTTTTTCCGATCACCAACAGTTTATTTTTTTTCCGGACATATTGGCACACACGACAACAGTTATTCGTTCTTTACTATGTGTACCTCCGAAGCATTTATCGTCTTTAAAGGTTAGAGTCTTATTTGGTAAACATCTGAAAAAAAGTCCGGTTTCATCCATGTTAAAAATATTATCTGGTTCATACTCTTCTAAAATTAACCTTAAAGTTGTAGTTTTCCACTGGTTACAGTCTGCTTCAGATACACTTCCACTTTCTCCCGAAATAACTTTTTCTTGAATGCTGTGACGTTTCTTAAATTTGTCCAACCATCCAGAACTTGCTTGAAACTCTTCGTGCCCCAACACTTTAGCATACTCTACCACCTTTTCCTTTATAAGCGGTCCTGAGACAGGCATGTTTTTATCTCGCACCATTGTCACCCATTTAAGAACTGCTTCGTCCACGTCATCATATTTGCACGTTTTAGACCGTATTCTATCTGCTCCTACATTTTCATGAGTTTTTAAAACAGATTCTCGATTCTTTATTATGTTTGACACTGTACTCGGCGGAAAAACTTTATCGCAACGTCTTTTTTTCGCATTCCACTATCCACATCTTTTAATAATGCCACCTTTTCTTCAACACTCAAAGATTTTCTTTTTGACATTACAGCATTTACGTTCTCGTGAACTCAAGAAAAAATAAAAAATAAACTCAAAACAAAAATAAAGACTGACTGAAACTGAGTTAACCTTACTCCTTAATAACGTACAGTACTACCAAATGATGAGATACTGTAACGCACGGGAACGATTGTTGTCAATGTGGAATCACAGATAATTTTCCCCTCATTTCTGAAGTTACAAAGTTCGATATATAGAAATTTTTTTCGATATATGGAAATTATTTTATATTGAAATTTCACGGGACTTAAAAAAATTCGATAAATGGAGATTTTCGATATAAAGAAGTTCGATATACAGAGGTCCTACTGTGTATATATATATATATATATATTAAAGGCAGTGCATTCACAAACAAAATTTTTGAGTGTCATTGGTAAAATTAAAGTTCACCAATGAGAGCAATTACAGAATATTTAAAAAGATGAATTTTGTTGCGAATGGGGTTGGAGTGAGGCAGACGGCGGGTTGGAATAAATGGGAGAATAAAAGGAATAGATCTGGTGATAAAGGGATTAGAAGGGGGACGTGAATTCACGTAGTATGTCTACCTAGTTTCGATTCTCTTTGTGGCAAAACCCCGGCTTTTCAGGCGATCTCGGCCTTACCAACCCAGTAGTGTTAAGGATAAAATTAGCCTCCAATGTAAATAGTTATCAACATATAATTTGGAATGTCTATAATTTTAAATTTATATCAATAGCTGTATTTTATTTTAGTAAATAAGTGACCAAGTATAATTGTAAAGTTCGTAGTACCAGTGAGAGTTGGGGCGTGCAGAAGTGTATAGAATAAAATAGAAACTTGTTATCATACAAGATATGTGGGTAATTTTGGGGGGTTGTGTGGTGTTAATAGAAGTGATATAATTATGGAATGTAGAGACTGCAACTGTAGAAGGACATTAAGTTTCGCTATAAGTCGGCTGTTGCAGTGGTGGCATGTGCCACTGTAGATAGCAGTAAGTGTTGGGGGTAACAGAGAGTGTTACCTCCATCGGAGGCCAAACTGGCGTAAAGTACACTGCACAACTTTTATATAATTTTATATATTATGTTGATTTGTTGCCGTACAGTGTATTATAAAACAAAGTCAAACATGCGTGAATTGAAAGATGATTTCCCCGCCTTTTCGGGCGATTACTGCCTTACCAGCACTAATCGTGGTTTTGGATGGCAGCCAGCTATGGCCAAAAAATTGTAAACCTGACCATAGCTGTGCTTGAAATTGGTATAGATTTGAAATTAAAGGGGGGTGACTCTAGGGGAAATCCCCGGAACTATGGAACAGCGGCTATCACTCTGTTCGCGTGGGAACAGTAAACCAGGTGGTAGACCCGCATTAAGGGCTTGTAAATATGGAACAATAGATATGATGATATCTACTTAATTTAAAAAAATGTAAGGCCGAAGCAAGGACACGGAGATGCCAAAATTCCTCCACCAATGCCGTCCTTCTGGAAGCAACTGGGCGCCACAGTCCAGGGGGGTACAATAGTGTGTGTGGCAGGGAGGTTGCTCAGGGGTGCAACGAATTAAAATTTTGTAACTTAATGATGGTGACTCGCTCCTGAAGTAGTTAAATAATTGTATCTTGATTCGAGAAATAGGTGCATTAGATGTTTATTATATTGTGTTTAGTAGGTCTTATTGTGTTCTTATTTTATTATGTTAGGATATAAGGTTTGTAAACGTGTAATGTATTTCCCATGATGTAATGTTTGGGAATGTAGTTAGGGTAAGGTCATTCACCTTGCTAAGAAAATCAGCTGATCAGCTGTAGAGTATCACTTATAAATGATTTGCAAAATTTTCAAGGTAGTTAAATGTTTGAATATAATGAACACTGAATATAATTGATGTTTGAATAATAGATTTCAATGTGGTTAAAGATTTTAATTTAAATGATGATAAAATGAATTGAGATAGTTAAGAATTTTAAATGGTTGGTAAAAAATATGGTAAATGGGAGATCTTGGGTGATTGTTATTTTGTTAGGACATTTAGATCAGTCCCAGTTAAGTTTAGAAATGGAGTGGAATAGAATAATATTATTGTGGGAATAAAAGTAATGTAGAATTTGAGATGTAATAGTGACACAGTAGCTATGGGGAAAATATGTAGAGTAATGAGTGATATATTGAGTTAATAAATAAGTGGAGATATTTTGTAGATGAAAGTGATGTATTGGGAGAGTAATTAGTTGATGGGTAATTTTGTAAGGGGGGTGGTGTGATAAGGAGTCCTCAACGAAAAGCGTTGTGGCGGGAAGGGGACCGATTAGCGCTGGAAAGGGTTGCCAAGGGGAAGTCCAGGAACCAGATAAGGGAGTGAGCAATGGGAAGGGAACACACATCCTGAGTACAAAGGGGTAGAGAGTATTTTTTTTTATATAAGGGTAGAATGATGCGATATGAGTTGAATAGTAAGTTGGGGTTAGAGATTGATTGGTAGATGTTTTTGATGAAGGGGTGTCATGTTAGTTAAAGCTGTTAAGTGAGTATTAGAGTCAGAAAGGGGGAAGATTATATATATATATATATATATTATAACAGGACCAAATATAATTAATTTGGAGTTATATGTTGAGGGTATACTATATTGATGTTTGAATAAATTTTAATAGTCGAAACTCCACTCACATGTTGTAGCGATCATAATAATGCATTGTAAAAGGCGCACACGCGGCTGTTACATAATCAACTCGCTGTGTAACGCATACGACCACACCCAAACTTTCAATTATTAAAATTTCGGAAACCAGTAAATTCAGGCGAAATCCATTATAGCCAAAATGTTTGCCGAAATATTAATAATAGGGTGTGCGAATTTTACGCGATATAATTAAATAATAACCGAGTTAATTAATTTTATGTGAATAACTTCTGTAATAATTGAGCTACATAAAAGAGCTTTTAATAGCCATAAGAATTTACAACAAATTGTATATTTTGGAATTAGCACAACTTGGTTTGCAACCAAGATAATTGCAATAAAAAAGTGCCACAGGAAATCCGGAATGACAATTCAGTTCCGTTGTGTTAAGAATATTACTAATAATATAAATTCTCCGTTTGTGGGAAACTAGTTTCGTTCTCACAGACTAAGGTGATTCAAAATTTTGAGAGTAGGGAGAGTGTGTCAGCCAATCAAATCATTCGAAGAAATTCCAACCAGCGCGGAGTTTTGGGGCTGATCAAACACTCTACTGCCAGTATTCAAGAAGAACAGACGTATATCTTCGATCGTCTCAAAACCATAGTTTTGTGAAGACCCATCTGAAGACTCTACGTGGTCAACACGCCTAATTACGATCATCATAAAACAGATCAACTGTAATGATTCGTAATTACAGCGTCCAGTCAAGATACTCTTCTAAATCAACAAACAAGCTTATTGTGCACTACACTAACTGTGGGCATAAGCACGCAAGAGATCTACAAGACTACAAGACATTACTTCAAGAATACGGCAGAGAGGCCGTCTAAACCATTGCGAATCAGCTGACGAGCAGAGCTACAACTCGAACGACACACACACACACTGACGTGGAACATGCATCGACGAGAACGTGAAGCAGTTCTCGCAGAAAGCCGCAGACGTAAAAACTTCAACAAATAGCAGGAGAGGAGAGTGTTGCTGATTTCCGAGCTCACCGCCGAAACCCAGGACGCTCAAGTAGATCACTATCTCTAGCCGATTGGACAAGGCCAGCGAGGGACATCTGGAGCATCTCTACAATCCACTTCAGTATCAGGAAAGTCAAAATCAAGTTATCTATTTTTCAACCATTAAATTTTCTTTTTTTTTTAATTAAAATCATTGTAATATAAATTATTCAGGTGCCAGAAATCAAAGACTCTAGTTAAATAAGAATTATTCATGTGTGAAAATCTGTATAGCCAGTATAAGTAATTAATAAGCTTTAGTTAAGAATTAATAGTAGTTAAACAAAAAGCGCTATACAAATCTTAACAAAGAATTAAATAATTTGCTAATACTGCAGTATACGTGAGTCAAATCACTAGTAAATAAAGGGACGTGAACTAGATTGTCACGCCTAGTTTATTTTGGAGTATATTCAATTAACTTTAGAGTTTTTATTTCATTTGAATCAAATTTTAGAGACATTGAAATTAAATTAAATTAAAGTAAATTAATTAATTAAATTTTCAGTTAAAATTAACTCTTTCAAAATAACGAGCTCAACTTCTAAAATTATCAACCATTTAAAAAACATTATTCAAGATCTATTTATTGTTTAGTGTGTAAGAATATTTGATCATATAAGCATTTCATTCTTGTGCGTCATTGGAGTAATAAACACCGTTTTATTACCCCATATTGTATTTTTTTATTGCTGTACTATGGAGCCTACCAACCTCACAAAACTCTTCACTTAAAATAACTTATTTAGTGTGCTGTTGTCATATATTTGAGTTTACATACTTGCGAAATCAAATCGAAAATCCACACGCCCTAGTCGGAAGAAAACCGCAAGATCGGACAGCAGGTAGGTGCTCATACATTCACACAACACAACAACACGCATTAAGTAGAGTTACATATGTCGCCCTGCATGTGGGGCCAAAAATTAAATTCAAACTAAATTTAATTTACGTTAAAACAAAGTTTGCTGTTTTAACTTTTAAAACAGCTGGCGTCCAACTGAACAATCCCCAAAGAAAAGTTTTGTGATTGGTAGTGGTACAGCAGTCAAGTATTTGAAATTACTGTGTATTTGAAATTGTTGTGTAAAAATCGATATGGAAAAAATACTTAAACAAATGCAGCAGATGAACGCGGACATGAAACAAGCAAACGCGGATTTAACTGCTAATATGAACGCGAAGTTTGAACAAATAACAGCCAATGCTGAAATGAATAACGCAGAAATAACGGCTAGAATTGACGCGCAAAAATCAAGCTTAACCGAAGCACTAGAACATAGCAACGCGGACATAAATGCCGAGATAAAACAAACTAATAAAGAATTAACTGTTAAAGTCACCGAAATCGGAGAAAGCAATAAAGAATTAACCGCTAAAATGACGGAAATCGGCCAAAGTAACAAAGAATTGACCGCGAAAATTACCGAAGTAGGAGAAAAAGTACATACGGTAGAAACGAAAATAAACGAACGGTTCAAGGTTTTTGAGACCACCATGCAAAAATCGTTTATCGAACAAGTTACGCGTATGGAGGGCCGATTCAAAGAACACATCAGTAGGTGTGAAAAACAGACCGCTGATGTTGCGAAAAAAGTTGACTCGCTAGAAGTAAAAATTCAAGCGGATGCGACAGAAACTCAACACCAAGTAAGTAGACTTGATGCTTCTATTGTAGAAACGCGATCAAATATAGGTTCTAATAAAGAAAGTGTATTGCAAGCACTTAATGATGAGATCTTAAAAGTACGACAGGAAGTACGCAGGAGATCCGCTTCTAATATTCTAGTACAGGGTCCTGTCTATGAAAAGAATCGTGTATATTTTACAGGGGAAAATAATGAAAACCCTATTGAATTTTTGTTAGCCTGTGAAAATGAAATGGCGAGGGTAGGTTCGAGACTCGAAGATCAAGATAAAATACAATGGCTAGTAAACGCGATGCGTGATTCGGCGCGTAAATGGTATAATATTGTACGCGATAAAGTGACCACATACGCGGAATTCAAACAGAAATTCGAAAGCCGGTATTGGAATTCTCACACTCAAAGACTGTTACGGAATGAATTAGAATATGGACGTTATGACCGAAAATTAGGTATAACGCCGGAAAATTATATCATCCAGCAGGTCGAGCGCGCAAAGCATTTAACCCCAGCATTTTCAGAGATCGACATTGTCACTAAACTAGCCTATCATTTCAACCACAATATACGGGTAGCTGTGTTTACGCAAGGTATACGCACGGTTGATGAATTGCTCATTTTAGTGTCGCAAAGCGAGACAGTTTTTGATTTAGGCGGTTGGCGTTATAACCCAGATTTTCGTCGAAATAACAACGGTCAAAATACACGGGTGCAATACCATCCTCAATCTGATCAGAGACCAAGTACGAGTTCTACTCCACCCCAGACATTGTTAAAACCCCCAGATAAGACCTTTGAATACAAAGGTAAGCCAAATGTCGGCAGACCGAAAGGGCAATATAAAGGCAACGATGGGACGCAGATGAGAACTATACAGACAATCGAAATAGCGAAAAGTGATACGACTGCGCAAGACAGTGATACACAAAGCATTAAGGACCCCAGTGAAAAGAAAAAAAAACGTAAGTTTCCAAAAAACTTGGAAACGGGCGCCTCCAGGGGGGGGGTGCGCCATAAATCATGCAAAATTATTTAAAGCTAAAATAGGTAGAAATAAAAAAAATACTAGGTTTAAGAAAGGTGATTTTTGTCCAGAAATTTGTGTGCCGGTTAATAAGGTATTCCAACCGGAAAGTACAGAACCATTGTTTGAGGTGAATACAATACAACAAAGCACTCCGACAATTGTATGTCTGGTAGAACAGGAACTTAGCGGTAGCGTTCCCACACAATCAGCCTGGGAAGAGGTTGTTGTAATATCCGGTGACGCCGAAGGACTTAACGAGTGGCTAGAGGAATATTGTAGAACCACCCATAAAAACGGTTACGAAATATTAGACGCACTGAGAAAATAAATAATATTTAGAGTTAATAATAATTTAATTAAATAATAATTAGTATTAAAATAAATTAAATGTGTGTAATATAATATTAATAATAATTGTAAATAAGTTGTGTATGAATGATAGTTCGGTAGTTGCGCGGTAACTAACAACCGTGCAGGCGTATAATAAAGCAAAGCCAGCGAACCCCAGCGACCGGAAATTGTTATGTAACGCGGTGTAGCGCTCAGCTGTTAGAATGTAGGTCAAGTAATTAATGTCGCGCGTTCTTTGATATCACTTTGTAAACAAAGTCAGCACATTCCTGGAGCGCGTGCGTGTCAGCTGTTGACTACCCCTTATCTCACATTCTTAAACGCTGCAATTAGCTACTAGCCGTACTACAAACATTTACTACACAATGATTTCAAGTATAATATTAATAGTGTTCAATTATAATTAAGTTATATATGTAAAGAACAAAGAGACTAATGTATGTGTCCATAAATAAGTAATAAAATGTATAGTAGCAAGCATAATCAATTCAATGTACATTTATAATAATTGAAAAAAAAAATTGTATATGCTACACTCATTTTTTTTTAAAGTGGGTGGAGGAGTATATAACAGGACCAAATATCATTAATTTGGAGTTATATGTTGAGGGTATACTATATTGATGTTTGAATAAATTTTAATAGTCGAAACTCCACTCACATGTTGTAGCGATCATAATAATGCATTGTAAAAGGCGCACACGCGGCTGTTACATAATCAACTCGCTGTGTAATGCATACGACCACACCCAAACTTTCAATTATTAAAATTTCGGAAACCAGTAAATTCAGGCAAAATCCATTATAGCCAAAATGTTTGCCGAAATATTAATAATAGGGTGTGCGAATTTTACGCGATATAATTAAATAATAACCGAGTTAATTAATTTTATGTGAATAACTTCTGTAATAATTGAGCTACATAAAAGAGCTTCTAATAGCCATAAGAATTTACAACAAATTGTATATTTTGGAATTAGCACAACTTGGTTTGCAACCAAGATAATTGCAATAAAAAAGTGCCACAGGAAATCCGGAACGACAATTCAGTTCCGTTGTGTTAAGAATATTAATAATAATATAAATTCTCTGTCTGTGGGAAACTAGTTTCGTTCTCACGGACTAAGGTGATTCAAAATTTTGAGAGTAGGGAGAGTGTGTCAGCCAATCAAATCATTCGAAGAAATTCCAACCAGCGCGGAGTTTGGGGCTGATCAAACACTCTACTGCCAGTATTCAAGAAGAACAGATGTATATCTTCGATCGTCTCAAAACCATAGTTTTGTGAAGACCCATCTGAAGACTCTACGTGGTCAACACGCCTAATTACGATCATCATAAAACAGATCAACTGTAACGATTCGTAATTACAGCATCCAGTCAAGATACTCTTCTAAATCAACAAACAAGCTTATTGTGCACTACACTAACTGTGGGCATAAGCACGCAAGAGATCTACAAGACTACAAGACATTACTTCAAGAATACGGCAGAGAGGCCGTCTAAACCATTGCGAATCAGCTGACGAGCAGAGCTACAACTCGAACGACACACACACACACTGACGTGGAACATGCATCGACGAGAACGTGAAGCAGTTCTCGCAGAAAGCCGCAGACGTAAAAACTTCAACAAATAGCAGGAGAGGAGAGTGTTGCTGATTTCCGAGCTCACCGCCGAAACCCAGGACGCTCAAGTAGATCACTATCTCTAGCCGATTGGACAAGGCCAGCGAGGGACATCTGGAGCATCTCTACAATCCACTTCAGTATCAGGAAAGTCAAAATAAAGTTATCTATTTTTCAACCGTTAAATTTTCTTTTTTTTTAATTAAAATCATTGTAATATAAATTATTCAGGTGCCAGAAATCAAAGACTCTAGTTAAATAAGAATTATTCATGTGTGAAAATCTGTATAGCCAGTATAAGTAATTAATAAGCTTTAGTTAAGAATTAATAGTAGTTAAACAAAAAGCGCTATACAAATCTTAACAAAGAATTAAATAATTTGCTAATACTGCAGTATACGTGAGTCAAATCACTAGTAAATAAAGGGACGTGAACTAGATTGTCACGCCTAGTTTATTTTGGAGTATATTCAATTAACTTTAGAGTTTTTATTTCATTTGAATCAAATTTTAGAGACATTGAAATTAAATTAAATTAAAGTAAATTAATTAATTAAATTTTCAGTTAAAATTAACTCTTTCAAAATAACGAGCTCAACTTCTAAAATTATCAACCATTTAAAAAACATTATTCAAGATGTATTTATTGTTTAGTGTGTAAGAATATTTGATCATATAAGCATTTCATTCTTGTGCGTCATTGGAGTAATAAACACCGTTTTATTACCCCATATTGTATTTTTTTATTGCTGTACTATGGAGCCTACCAACCTCACAAAACTCTTCACTTAAAATAACTTATTTAGTGTGCTGTTGTCATATATTTGAGTTTACATACTTGCGAAATCAAATCCAAAATCCACACGCCCTAGTCGGAAGAAAACCGCAAGATCGGACAGCAGGTAGGTGCTCATACATTCACACAACACAACAACACGCATTAAGTAGAGTTACATATGTCGCCCTGCATGTGGGGCCAGAAATTAAATTCAAACTAAATTTAATTTACGTTAAAACAAAGTTTGCTGTTTTAACTTTTAAAACAGCTGGCGTCCAACTGAACAATCCCCAAAGAAAAGTTTTGTGATTGGTAGTGGTACAGCAGTCAAGTATTTGAAATTACTGTGTATTTGAAATTGTTGTGTAAAAATCGATATGGAAAAAATACTTAAACAAATGCAGCAGATGAACGCGGACATGAAACAAGCAAACGCGGATTTAACTGCTAATATGAACGCGAAGTTTGAACAAATAACAGCCAATGCTGAAATGAATAACGCAGAAATAACGGCTAGAATTGACGCGCAAAAATCAAGCTTAACCGAAGCACTAGAACATAGCAACGCGGACATAAATGCCGAGATAAAACAAACTAATAAAGAATTAACTCTTAAAGTCACCGAAATCGGAGAAAGCAATAAAGAATTAACCGCTAAAATGACGGAAATCGGCCAAAGTAACAAAGAATTGACAGCGAAAATTACCGAAGTAGGAGAAAAAGTACATACGGTAGAAACGAAAATAAACGAACGGTTCAAGGTTTTTGAGACCACCATGCAAAAATCGTTTATCGAACAAGTTACGCGTATGGAGGGCCGATTCAAAGAACACATCAGTAGGTGTGAAAAACAGACCGCTGATGTTGCGAAAAAAGTTGACTCGCTAGAAGTAAAAATTCAAGCGGATGCGACAGAAACTCAACGCCAAGTAAGTAGACTTGATGCTTCTATTGTAGAAACGCGATCAAATATAGGTTCTAATAAAGAAAGTGTATTGCAAGCACTTAATGATGAGATCTTAAAAGTACGACAGGAAGTACGCAGGAGATCCGCTTCTAATATTCTAGTACAGGGTCCTGTCTATGAAAAGAATCGTGTATATTTTACAGGGGAAAATAATGAAAACCCTATTGAATTTTTGTTAGCCTGTGAAAATGAAATGGCGAGGGTAGGTTCGAGACTCGAAGATCAAGATAAAATACAATGGCTAGTAAACGCGATGCGTGATTCGGCGCGTAAATGGTATAATATTGTACGTGATAAAGTGACTACATACGCGGAATTCAAACAGAAATTCGAAAGCCGGTATTGGAATTCTCACACTCAAAGACTGTTACGGAATGAATTAGAATATGGACGTTATGACCGAAAATTAGGTATAACGCCGGAAAATTATATCATCCAGCAGGTCGAGCGCGCAAAGCATTTAACCCCAGCATTTTCAGAGATCGACATTGTCACTAAACTAGCCTATCATTTCAACCACAATATACGGGTAGCTGTGTTTACGCAAGGTATACGCACGGTTGATGAATTGCTCATTTTAGTGTCGCAAAGCGAGACAGTTTTTGATTTAGGCGGTTGGCGTTATAACCCAGATTTTCGTCGAAATAACAACGGTCAAAATACACGGGTGCAATACCATCCTCAATCTGATCAGAGACCAAGTACGAGTTCTACTCCACCCCAGACATCGTTAAAACCCCCAGATAAGACCTTTGAATACAAAGGTAAGCCAAATGTCGGCAGACCGAAAGGGCAATATAAAGGCAACGATGGGACGCAGATGAGAACTATACAGACAATCGAAATAGCGAAAAGTGATACGACTGCGCAAGACAGTGATACACAAAGCATTAAGGACCCCAGTGAAAAGAAAAAAAAACGTAAGTTTCCAAAAAACTTGGAAACGGGCGCCTCCAGGGGGGGGGTGCGCCATAAATCATGCAAAATTATTTAAAGCTAAAATAGGTAGAAATAAAAAAAATACTAGGTTTAAGAAAGGTGATTTTTGTCCAGAAATTTGTGTGCCGGTTAATAAGGTATTCCAACCGGAAAGTACAGAACCATTGTTTGAGGTGAATACAATACAACAAAGCACTCCGACAATTGTATGTCTGGTAGAACAGGAACTTAGCGGTAGCGTTCCCACACAATCAGCCTGGGAAGAGGTTGTTGTAATATCCGGTGACGCCGAAGGACTTAACGAGTGGCTAGAGGAATATTGTAGAACCACCCATAAAAACGGTTACGAAATATTAGACGCACTGTGAAAATAAATAATATTTAGAGTTAATAATAATTTAATTAAATAATAATTAGTATTAAAATAAATTAAATGTGTGTAATATAATATTAATAATAATTGTAAATAAGTTGTGTATGAATGATAGTTCGGTAGTTGCGCGGTAACTAACAAGCGTGCAGGCGTATAATAAAGCAAAGCCAGTGAACCCCAGCGACCGGAAATTGTTATGTAACGCGGTGTAGCGCTCAGCTGTTAGAATGTAGGTCAAGTAATTAATGTCGCGCGTTCTTTGATATCACTTTGTAAACAAAGTCAGCACATTCCTGGAGCGCGTGCGTGTCAGCTGTTGACTACCCCTTATCACACATTCTTAAACGCTGCAATTAGCTACTAGCCGTACTACAAACATTTACTACACAATGATTTCAAGTATAATATTAATAGTGTTCAATTATAATTAAGTTATATATGTAAAGAACAAAGAGACTAATGTATGTGTCCATAAATAAGTAATAAAATGTATAGTAGCAAGCATAATCAATTCAATGTACATTTATAATAATTGAAAAAAAAAAATTGTATATGCTACACTCATTTTTTTTTAAAGTGGGTGGAGGAGTATATAACAGGACCAAATATCATTAATTTGGAGTTATATGTTGAGGGTATACTATATTGATGTTTGAATAAATTTTAATAGTCGAAACTCCACTCACATGTTGTAGCGATCATAATAATGCATTGTAAAAGGCGCACACACGGCTGTTACATAATCAACTCGCTGTGTAATGCATACGACCACACCCAAACTTTCAATTATTAAAATTTCGGAAACCAGTAAATTCAGGCAAAATCCATTATAGCCAAAATGTTTGCCGAAATATTAATAATAGGGTGTGCGAATTTTACGCGATATAATTAAATAATAACCGAGTTAATTAATTTTATGTGAATAACTTCTGTAATAATTGAGCTACATAAAAGAGCTTCTAATAGCCATAAGAATTTACAACAAATTGTATATTTTGGAATTAGCACAACTTGGTTTGCAACCAAGATAATTGCAATAAAAAAGTGCCACAGGAAATCCGGAACGACAATTCAGTTCCGTTGTGTTAAGAATATTAATAATAATATAAATTCTCTGTCTGTGGGAAACTAGTTTCGTTCTCACGGACTAAGGTGATTCAAAATTTTGAGAGTAGGGAGAGTGTGTCAGCCAATCAAATCATTCGAAGAAATCCCAACCAGCGCGGAGTTTGGGGCTGATCAAACACTCTACTGCCAGTATTCAAGAAGAACAGACGTATATCTTCGATCGTCTCAAAACCATAGTTTTGTGAAGACCCATCTGAAGACTCTATGTGGTCAACACGCCTAATTACGATCATCATAAAACAGATCAACTGTAACGATTCGAAATTACAGCATCCAGTCAAGATACTCTTCTAAATCAACAAACAAGCTTATTGTGCACTACACTAACTGTGGGCATAAGCACGCAAGAGATCTACAAGACTACAAGACATTACTTCAAAAATACGGCAGAGAGGCCGTCTAAACTATTGCGAATCAGCTGACGAGCAGAGCTACAACTCGAACGACACACACACACACTGACATGGAACGTGCATCGACGAGGGACGTGAAGCAGTTCTCGCAGAAAGCCGCAGACGTAAAAACTTCAACAAATAGCAGGAGAGGAGAGTGTTGCTGATTTCCGAGCTCACCGCCGAAACCCAGGACGCTCAAGTAGATCACTATCTCTAGCCGATTGGACAAGGACAGCGAGGGACATCTGGAGCATCTCTACAATCCACTTCAGTATCAGGAAAGTCAAAATCAAGTTATCTATTTTTCAACCGTTAAATTTTCTTTTTTTTTTAATTAAAATCATTGTAATATAAATTATTCAGGTGCCAGAAATCAAAGACTCTAGTTAAATAAGAATTATTCATGTGTGAAAATCTGTATAGCCAGTATAAGTAATTAATAAGCTTTAGTTAAGAATTAATAGTAGTTAAACAAAAAGCGCTATACAAATCTTAACAAAGAATTAAATAATTTGCTAATACTGCAGTATACGTGAGTCAAATCACTAGTAAATAAAGGGACGTGAACTAGATTGTCACGCCTAGTTTATTTTGGAGTATATTCAATTAACTTTAAAGTTTTTATTTCATTTGAATCAAATTTTAGAGACATTGAAATTAAATTAAATTAAAGTAAATTAATTAATTAAATTTTCAGTTAAAATTAACTCTTTCAAAATAACGAGCTCAACTTCTAAAATTATCAACCATTTAAAAAACATTATTCAAGATCTATTTATTGTTTAATGTGTAAGAATATTTGATCATATAAGCATTTCATTCTTGTGTCATTGGAGTAATAAACACCGTTTTATTACCCCATATTGTATTTTTTTATTGCTGTACTACGGAGCCTACCAACCTCACAAAACTCTTCACTTAAAATAACTTATTTAGTGTGCTGTTGTCATATATTTGAGTTTACATACTTGCGAAATCAAATCCAAAATCCACACGCCCTAGTCGGAAGAAAACCGCAAGATCGGACAGCAGGTAGGTGCTCATACATTCACACAACACAACAACACGCATTAAGTAGAGTTACATATGTCGCCCTGCATGTGGGGCCAGAAATTAAATTCATACTAAATTTAATTTACGTTAAAACAAAGTTTGCTGTTTTAACTTTTAAAACAGGTGGCGTCCAACTGAACAATCCCCAAAGAAAAGTTTTGTGATTGGTAGTGGTACAGCAGTCAAGTATTTGAAATTACTGTGTATTTGAAATTGTTGTGTAAAAATCGATATGGAAAAAATACTTAAACAAATGCAGCAGATGAACGCGGACATGAAACAAGCAAACGCGGATTTAACTGCTAATATGAACGCGAAGTTTGAACAAATAACAGCCAATGCTGAAATGAATAACGCAGAAATAACGGCTAGAATTGACGCGCAAAAATCAAGCTTAACCGAAGCACTAGAACATAGCAACGCGGACATAAATGCCGAGATAAAACAAACTAATAAAGAATTAACTCTTAAAGTCACCGAAATCGGAGAAAGCAATAAAGAATTAACCGCTAAAATGACGGAAATCGGCCAAAGTAACAAAGAATTGACCGCGAAAATTACCGAAGTAGGAGAAAAAGTACATACGGTAGAAACGAAAATAAACGAACGGTTCAAGGTTTTTGAGACCACCATGCAAAAATCGTTTATCGAACAAGTTACGCGTGTGGAGGGCCGATTCAAAGAACACATCAGTAGGTGTGAAAAACAGACCGCTGATGTTGCGAAAAAAGTTGACTCGCTAGAAGTAAAAATTCAAGCGGATGCGACAGAAACTCAACACCAAGTAAGTAGACTTGATGCTTCTATTGTAGAAACGCGATCAAATATAGGTTCTAATAAAGAAAGTGTATTGCAAGCACTTAATGATGAGATCTTAAAAGTACGACAGGAAGTACGCAGGAGATCCGCTTCTAATATTCTAGTACAGGGTCCTGTCTATGAAAAGAATCGTGTATATTTTACAGGGGAAAATAATGAAAACCCTATTGAATTTTTGTTAGCCTGTGAAAATGAAATGGCGAGGGTAGGTTCGAGACTCGAAGATCAAGATAAAATACAATGGCTAGTAAACGCGATGCGTGATTCGGCGCGTAAATGGTATAATATTGTACGCGATAAAGTGACCACATACGCGGAATTCAAACAGAAATTCGAAAGCCGGTATTGGAATTCTCACACTCAAAGACTGTTACGGAATGAATTAGAATATGGACGTTATGACCGAAAATTAGGTATAACGCCGGAAAATTATATCATCCAGCAGGTCGAGCGCGCAAAGCATTTAACCCCAGCATTTTCAGAGATCGACATTGTCACTAAACTAGCCTATCATTTCAACCACAATATACGGGTAGCTGTGTTTACGCAAGGTATACGCACGGTTGATGAATTGCTCATTTTAGTGTCGCAAAGCGAGACAGTTTTTGATTTAGGCGGTTGGCGTTATAACCCAGATTTTCGTCGAAATAACAACGGTCAAAATACACGGGTGCAATACCATCCTCAATCTGATCAGAGACCAAGTACGAGTTCTACTCCACCCCAGACATCGTTAAAACCCCCAGATAAGACCTTTGAATACAAAGGTAAGCCAAATGTCGGCAGACCGAAAGGGCAATATAAAGGCAACGATGGGACGCAGATGAGAACTATACAGACAATCGAAATAGCGAAAAGTGATACGACTGCGCAAGACAGTGATACACAAAGCATTAAGGACCCCAGTGAAAAGAAAAAAAAACGTAAGTTTCCAAAAAACTTGGAAACGGGCGCCTCCAGGGGGGGGGTGCGCCATAAATCATGCAAAATTATTTAAAGCTAAAATAGGTAGAAATAAAAAAAATACTAGGTTTAAGAAAGGTGATTTTTGTCCAGAAATTTGTGTGCCGGTTAATAAGGTATTCCAACCGGAAAGTACAGAACCATTGTTTGAGGTGAATACAATACAACAAAGCACTCCGACAATTGTATGTCTGGTAGAACAGGAACTTAGCGGTAGCGTTCCCACACAATCAGCCTGGGAAGAGGTTGTTGTAATATCCGGTGACGCCGAAGGACTTAACGAGTGGCTAGAGGAATATTGTAGAACCACCCATAAAAACGGTTACGAAATATTAGACGCACTGTGAAAATAAATAATATTTAGAGTTAATAATAATTTAATTAAATAATAATTAGTATTAAAATAAATTAAATGTGTGTAATATAATATTAATAATAATTGTAAATAAGTTGTGTATGAATGATAGTTCGGTAGTTGCGCGGTAACTAACAAGCGTGCAGGCGTATAATAAAGCAAAGCCAGTGAACCCCAGCGACCGGAAATTGTTATGTAACGCGGTGTAGCGCTCAGCTGTTAGAATGTAGGTCAAGTAATTAATGTCGCGCGTTCTTTGATATCACTTTGTAAACAAAGTCAGCACATTCCTGGAGCGCGTGCGTGTCAGCTGTTGACTACCCCTTATCACACATTCTTAAACGCTGCAATTAGCTACTAGCCGTACTACAAACATTTACTACACAATGATTTCAAGTATAATATTAATAGTGTTCAATTATAATTAAGTTATATATGTAAAGAACAAAGAGACTAATGTATGTGTCCATAAATAAGTAATAAAATGTATAGTAGCAAGCATAATCAATTCAATGTACATTTATAATAATTGAAAAAAAAAAATTGTATATGCTACACTCATTTTTTTTTAAAGTGGGTGGAGGAGTATATAACAGGACCAAATATCATTAATTTGGAGTTATATGTTGAGGGTATACTATATTGATGTTTGAATAAATTTTAATAGTCGAAACTCCACTCACATGTTGTAGCGATCATAATAATGCATTGTAAAAGGCGCACACACGGCTGTTACATAATCAACTCGCTGTGTAATGCATACGACCACACCCAAACTTTCAATTATTAAAATTTCGGAAACCAGTAAATTCAGGCAAAATCCATTATAGCCAAAATGTTTGCCGAAATATTAATAATAGGGTGTGCGAATTTTACGCGATATAATTAAATAATAACCGAGTTAATTAATTTTATGTGAATAACTTCTGTAATAATTGAGCTACATAAAAGAGCTTCTAATAGCCATAAGAATTTACAACAAATTGTATATTTTGGAATTAGCACAACTTGGTTTGCAACCAAGATAATTGCAATAAAAAAGTGCCACAGGAAATCCGGAACGACAATTCAGTTCCGTTGTGTTAAGAATATTAATAATAATATAAATTCTCTGTCTGTGGGAAACTAGTTTCGTTCTCACGGACTAAGGTGATTCAAAATTTTGAGAGTAGGGAGAGTGTGTCAGCCAATCAAATCATTCGAAGAAATCCCAACCAGCGCGGAGTTTGGGGCTGATCAAACACTCTACTGCCAGTATTCAAGAAGAACAGACGTATATCTTCGATCGTCTCAAAACCATAGTTTTGTGAAGACCCATCTGAAGACTCTATGTGGTCAACACGCCTAATTACGATCATCATAAAACAGATCAACTGTAACGATTCGAAATTACAGCATCCAGTCAAGATACTCTTCTAAATCAACAAACAAGCTTATTGTGCACTACACTAACTGTGGGCATAAGCACGCAAGAGATCTACAAGACTACAAGACATTACTTCAAAAATACGGCAGAGAGGCCGTCTAAACTATTGCGAATCAGCTGACGAGCAGAGCTACAACTCGAACGACACACACACACACTGACATGGAACGTGCATCGACGAGGGACGTGAAGCAGTTCTCGCAGAAAGCCGCAGACGTAAAAACTTCAACAAATAGCAGGAGAGGAGAGTGTTGCTGATTTCCGAGCTCACCGCCGAAACCCAGGACGCTCAAGTAGATCACTATCTCTAGCCGATTGGACAAGGACAGCGAGGGACATCTGGAGCATCTCTACAATCCACTTCAGTATCAGGAAAGTCAAAATCAAGTTATCTATTTTTCAACCGTTAAATTTTCTTTTTTTTTTAATTAAAATCATTGTAATATAAATTATTCAGGTGCCAGAAATCAAAGACTCTAGTTAAATAAGAATTATTCATGTGTGAAAATCTGTATAGCCAGTATAAGTAATTAATAAGCTTTAGTTAAGAATTAATAGTAGTTAAACAAAAAGCGCTATACAAATCTTAACAAAGAATTAAATAATTTGCTAATACTGCAGTATACGTGAGTCAAATCACTAGTAAATAAAGGGACGTGAACTAGATTGTCACGCCTAGTTTATTTTGGAGTATATTCAATTAACTTTAAAGTTTTTATTTCATTTGAATCAAATTTTAGAGACATTGAAATTAAATTAAATTAAAGTAAATTAATTAATTAAATTTTCAGTTAAAATTAACTCTTTCAAAATAACGAGCTCAACTTCTAAAATTATCAACCATTTAAAAAACATTATTCAAGATCTATTTATTGTTTAATGTGTAAGAATATTTGATCATATAAGCATTTCATTCTTGTGTCATTGGAGTAATAAACACCGTTTTATTACCCCATATTGTATTTTTTTATTGCTGTACTACGGAGCCTACCAACCTCACAAAACTCTTCACTTAAAATAACTTATTTAGTGTGCTGTTGTCATATATTTGAGTTTACATACTTGCGAAATCAAATCCAAAATCCACACGCCCTAGTCGGAAGAAAACCGCAAGATCGGACAGCAGGTAGGTGCTCATACATTCACACAACACAACAACACGCATTAAGTAGAGTTACATATGTCGCCCTGCATGTGGGGCCAGAAATTAAATTCATACTAAATTTAATTTACGTTAAAACAAAGTTTGCTGTTTTAACTTTTAAAACAGGTGGCGTCCAACTGAACAATCCCCAAAGAAAAGTTTTGTGATTGGTAGTGGTACAGCAGTCAAGTATTTGAAATTACTGTGTATTTGAAATTGTTGTGTAAAAATCGATATGGAAAAAATACTTAAACAAATGCAGCAGATGAACGCGGACATGAAACAAGCAAACGCGGATTTAACTGCTAATATGAACGCGAAGTTTGAACAAATAACAGCCAATGCTGAAATGAATAACGCAGAAATAACGGCTAGAATTGACGCGCAAAAATCAAGCTTAACCGAAGCACTAGAACATAGCAACGCGGACATAAATGCCGAGATAAAACAAACTAATAAAGAATTAACTCTTAAAGTCACCGAAATCGGAGAAAGCAATAAAGAATTAACCGCTAAAATGACGGAAATCGGCCAAAGTAACAAAGAATTGACCGCGAAAATTACCGAAGTAGGAGAAAAAGTACATACGGTAGAAACGAAAATAAACGAACGGTTCAAGGTTTTTGAGACCACCATGCAAAAATCGTTTATCGAACAAGTTACGCGTGTGGAGGGCCGATTCAAAGAACACATCAGTAGGTGTGAAAAACAGACCGCTGATGTTGCGAAAAAAGTTGACTCGCTAGAAGTAAAAATTCAAGCGGATGCGACAGAAACTCAACACCAAGTAAGTAGACTTGATGCTTCTATTGTAGAAACGCGATCAAATATAGGTTCTAATAAAGAAAGTGTATTGCAAGCACTTAATGATGAGATCTTAAAAGTACGACAGGAAGTACGCAGGAGATCCGCTTCTAATATTCTAGTACAGGGTCCTGTCTATGAAAAGAATCGTGTATATTTTACAGGGGAAAATAATGAAAACCCTATTGAATTTTTGTTAGCCTGTGAAAATGAAATGGCGAGGGTAGGTTCGAGACTCGAAGATCAAGATAAAATACAATGGCTAGTAAACGCGATGCGTGATTCGGCGCGTAAATGGTATAATATTGTACGCGATAAAGTGACCACATACGCGGAATTCAAACAGAAATTCGAAAGCCGGTATTGGAATTCTCACACTCAAAGACTGTTACGGAATGAATTAGAATATGGACGTTATGACCGAAAATTAGGTATAACGCCGGAAAATTATATCATCCAGCAGGTCGAGCGCGCAAAGCATTTAACCCCAGCATTTTCAGAGATCGACATTGTCACTAAACTAGCCTATCATTTCAACCACAATATACGGGTAGCTGTGTTTACGCAAGGTATACGCACGGTTGATGAATTGCTCATTTTAGTGTCGCAAAGCGAGACAGTTTTTGATTTAGGCGGTTGGCGTTATAACCCAGATTTTCGTCGAAATAACAACGGTCAAAATACACGGGTGCAATACCATCCTCAATCTGATCAGAGACCAAGTACGAGTTCTACTCCACCCCAGACATTGTTAAAACCCCCAGATAAGACCTTTGAATACAAAGGTAAGCCAAATGTCGGCAGACCGAAAGGGCAATATAAAGGCAACGATGGGACGCAGATGAGAACTATACAGACAATCGAAATAGCGAAAAGTGATACGACTGCGCAAGACAGTGATACACAAAGCATTAAGGACCCCAGTGAAAAGAAAAAAAAACGTAAGTTTTTTCAAAAAAAAGTTTCCAAAAAACTTGGAAACGGGCGCCTCCAGGGGGGGGTGCGCCATAAATCATGCAAAATTATTTAAAGCTAAAATAGGTAGAAATAAAAAAAATACTAGGTTTAAGAAAGGTGATTTTTGTCCAGAAATTTGTGTGCCGGTTAATAAGGTATTCCAACCGGAAAGTACAGAACCATTGTTTGAGGTGAATACAATACAACAAAGCACTCCGACAATTGTATGTCTGGTAGAACAGGAACTTAGCGGTAGCGTTCCCACACAATCAGCCTGGGAAGAGGTTGTTGTAATATCCGGTGACGCCGAAGGACTTAACGAGTGGCTAGAGGAATATTGTAGAACCACCCATAAAAACGGTTACGAAATATTAGACGCACTGTGAAAATAAATAATATTTAGAGTTAATAATAATTTAATTAAATAATAATTAGTATTAAAATAAATTAAATGTGTGTAATATAATATTAATAATAATTGTAAATAAGTTGTGTATGAATGATAGTTCGGTAGTTGCGCGGTAACTAACAAGCGTGCAGGCGTATAATAAAGCAAAGCCAGCGAACCCCAGCGACCGGAAATTGTTATGTAACGCGGTGTAGCGCTCAGCTGTTAGAATGTAGGTCAAGTAATTAATGTCGCGCGTTCTTTGATATCACTTTGTAAACAAAGTCAGCACATTCCTGGAGCGCGTGCGTGTCAGCTGTTGACTATCCCTTATCTCACATTCTTAAACGCTGCAATTAGCTACTAGCCGTACTACAAACATTTACTACACAATGATTTCAAGTATAATATTATTAATAGTGTTCAATTATAATTAAGTTATATATGTAAAGAACATAGAGACTAATGTATGTGTCCATAAATAAGTAATAAAATGTATAGTAGCAAGCATAATCAATTCAATGTACATTTATAATAATTGAAAAAAAAAAATTGTATATGCTACACTCATTTTTTTTTAAAGTGGGTGGAGGAGTATATAACAGGACCAAATATCATTAATTTGGAGTTATATGTTGAGGGTATACTATATTGATGTTTGAATAAATTTTAATAGTCGAAACTCCACTCACATGTTGTAGCGATCATAATAATGCATTGTAAAAGGCGCACACACGGCTGTTACATAATCAACTCGCTGTGTAATGCATACGACCACACCCAAACTTTCAATTATTAAAATTTCGGAAACCAGTAAATTCAGGCAAAATCCATTATAGCCAAAATGTTTGCCGAAATATTAATAATAGGGTGTGCGAATTTTACGCGATATAATTAAATAATAACCGAGTTAATTAATTTTATGTGAATAACTTCTGTAATAATTGAGCTACATAAAAGAGCTTCTAATAGCCATAAGAATTTACAACAAATTGTATATTTTGGAATTAGCACAACTTGGTTTGCAACCAAGATAATTGCAATAAAAAAGTGCCACAGGAAATCCGGAACGACAATTCAGTTCCGTTGTGTTAAGAATATTAATAATAATATAAATTCTCTGTCTGTGGGAAACTAGTTTCGTTCTCACGGACTAAGGTGATTCAAAATTTTGAGAGTAGGGAGAGTGTGTCAGCCAATCAAATCATTCGAAGAAATCCCAACCAGCGCGGAGTTTGGGGCTGATCAAACACTCTACTGCCAGTATTCAAGAAGAACAGACGTATATCTTCGATCGTCTCAAAACCATAGTTTTGTGAAGACCCATCTGAAGACTCTATGTGGTCAACACGCCTAATTACGATCATCATAAAACAGATCAACTGTAACGATTCGTAATTACAGCATCCAGTCAAGATACTCTTCTAAATCAACAAACAAGCTTATTGTGCACTACACTAACTGTGGGCATAAGCACGCAAGAGATCTACAAGACTACAAGACATTACTTCAAAAATACGGCAGAGAGGCCGTCTAAACTATTGCGAATCAGCTGACGAGCAGAGCTACAACTCGAACGACACACACACACACTGACATGGAACGTGCATCGACGAGGGACGTGAAGCAGTTCTCGCAGAAAGCCGCAGACGTAAAAACTTCAACAAATAGCAGGAGAGGAGAGTGTTGCTGATTTCCGAGCTCACCGCCGAAACCCAGGACGCTCAAGTAGATCACTATCTCTAGCCGATTGGACAAGGACAGCGAGGGACATCTGGAGCATCTCTACAATCCACTTCAGTATCAGGAAAGTCAAAATCAAGTTATCTATTTTTCAACCGTTAAATTTTCTTTTTTTTTTAATTAAAATCATTGTAATATAAATTATTCAGGTGCCAGAAATCAAAGACTCTAGTTAAATAAGAATTATTCATGTGTGAAAATCTGTATAGCCAGTATAAGTAATTAATAAGCTTTAGTTAAGAATTAATAGTAGTTAAACAAAAAGCGCTATACAAATCTTAACAAAGAATTAAATAATTTGCTAATACTGCAGTATACGTGAGTCAAATCACTAGTAAATAAAGGGACGTGAACTAGATTGTCACGCCTAGTTTATTTTGGAGTATATTCAATTAACTTTAAAGTTTTTATTTCATTTGAATCAAATTTTAGAGACATTGAAATTAAATTAAATTAAAGTAAATTAATTAATTAAATTTTCAGTTAAAATTAACTCTTTCAAAATAACGAGCTCAACTTCTAAAATTATCAACCATTTAAAAAACATTATTCAAGATCTATTTATTGTTTAATGTGTAAGAATATTTGATCATATAAGCATTTCATTCTTGTGTCATTGGAGTAATAAACACCGTTTTATTACCCCATATTGTATTTTTTTATTGCTGTACTACGGAGCCTACCAACCTCACAAAACTCTTCACTTAAAATAACTTATTTAGTGTGCTGTTGTCATATATTTGAGTTTACATACTTGCGAAATCAAATCCAAAATCCACACGCCCTAGTCGGAAGAAAACCGCAAGATCGGACAGCAGGTAGGTGCTCATACATTCACACAACACAACAACACGCATTAAGTAGAGTTACATATGTCGCCCTGCATGTGGGGCCAGAAATTAAATTCATACTAAATTTAATTTACGTTAAAACAAAGTTTGCTGTTTTAACTTTTAAAACAGGTGGCGTCCAACTGAACAATCCCCAAAGAAAAGTTTTGTGATTGGTAGTGGTACAGCAGTCAAGTAGGCTATTTGAAATTACTGTGTATTTGAAATTGTTGTGTAAAAATCGATATGGAAAAAATACTTAAACAAATGCAGCAGATGAACGCGGACATGAAACAAGCAAACGCGGATTTAACTGCTAATATGAACGCGAAGTTTGAACAAATAACAGCCAATGCTGAAATGAATAACGCAGAAATAACGGCTAGAATTGACGCGCAAAAATCAAGCTTAACCGAAGCACTAGAACATAGCAACGCGGACATAAATGCCGAGATAAAACAAACTAATAAAGAATTAACTCTTAAAGTCACCGAAATCGGAGAAAGCAATAAAGAATTAACCGCTAAAATGACGGAAATCGGCCAAAGTAACAAAGAATTGACCGCGAAAATTACCGAAGTAGGAGAAAAAGTACATACGGTAGAAACGAAAATAAACGAACGGTTCAAGGTTTTTGAGACCACCATGCAAAAATCGTTTATCGAACAAGTTACGCGTGTGGAGGGCCGATTCAAAGAACACATCAGTAGGTGTGAAAAACAGACCGCTGATGTTGCGAAAAAAGTTGACTCGCTAGAAGTAAAAATTCAAGCGGATGCGACAGAAACTCAACACCAAGTAAGTAGACTTGATGCTTCTATTGTAGAAACGCGATCAAATATAGGTTCTAATAAAGAAAGTGTATTGCAAGCACTTAATGATGAGATCTTAAAAGTACGACAGGAAGTACGCAGGAGATCCGCTTCTAATATTCTAGTACAGGGTCCTGTCTATGAAAAGAATCGTGTATATTTTACAGGGGAAAATAATGAAAACCCTATTGAATTTTTGTTAGCCTGTGAAAATGAAATGGCGAGGGTAGGTTCGAGACTCGAAGATCAAGATAAAATACAATGGCTAGTAAACGCGATGCGTGATTCGGCGCGTAAATGGTATAATATTGTACGTGATAAAGTGACCACATACGCGGAATTCAAACAGAAATTCGAAAGCCGGTATTGGAATTCTCACACTCAAAGACTGTTACGGAATGAATTAGAATATGGACGTTATGACCGAAAATTAGGTATAACGCAGGAAAATTATATCATCCAGCAGGTCGAGCGCGCAAAGCATTTAACCCCAGCATTTTCAGAGATCGACATTGTCACTAAACTAGCCTATCATTTCAACCACAATATACGGGTAGCTGTGTTTACGCAAGGTATACGCACGGTTGATGAATTGCTCATTTTAGTGTCGCAAAGCGAGACAGTTTTTGATTTAGGCGGTTGGCGTTATAACCCAGATTTTCGTCGAAATAACAACGGTCAAAATACACGGGTGCAATACCATCCTCAATCTGATCAGAGACCAAGTACGAGTTCTACTCCACCCCAGACATCGTTAAAACCCCCAGATAAGACCTTTGAATACAAAGGTAAGCCAAATGTCGGCAGACCGAAAGGGCAATATAAAGGCAACGATGGGACGCAGGTGAGAACTATACAGACAATCGAAATAGCGAAAAGTGATACGACTGCGCAAGACAGTGATACACAAAGCATTAAGGACCCCAGTGAAAAGAAAAAAAAAACGTAAGTTTCCAAAAAACTTGGAAACGGGCGCCTCCAGGGGGGGGGGTGCGCCATAAATCATGCAAAATTATTTAAAGCTAAAATAGGTAGAAATAAAAAAAATACTAGGTTTAAGAAAGGTGATTTTTGTCCAGAAATTTGTGTGCCGGTTAATAAGGTATTCCAACCGGAAAGTACAGAACCATTGTTTGAGGTGAATACAATACAACAAAGCACTCCGACAATTGTATGTCTGGTAGAACAGGAACTTAGCGGTAGCGTTCCCACACAATCAGCCTGGGAAGAGGTTGTTGTAATATCCGGTGACGCCGAAGGACTTAACGAGTGGCTAGAGGAATATTGTAGAACCACCCATAAAAACGGTTACGAAATATTAGACGCACTGTGAAAATAAATAATATTTAGAGTTAATAATAATTTAATTAAATAATAATTAGTATTAAAATAAATTAAATGTGTGTAATATAATATTAATAATAATTGTAAATAAGTTGTGTATGAATGATAGTTCGGTAGTTGCGCGGTAACTAACAAGCGTGCAGGCGTATAATAAAGCAAAGCCAGCGAACCCCAGCGACCGGAAATTGTTATGTAACGCGGTGTAGCGCTCAGCTGTTAGAATGTAGGTCAAGTAATTAATGTCGCGCGTTCTTTGATATCACTTTGTAAACAAAGTCAGCACATTCCTGGAGCGCGTGCGTGTCAGCTGTTGACTACCCCTTATCTCACATTCTTAAACGCTGCAATTAGCTACTAGCCGTACTACAAACATTTACTACACAATGATTTCAAGTATAATATTAATAGTGTTCAATTATAATTAAGTTATATATGTAAAGAACATAGAGACTAATGTATGTGTCCATAAATAAGTAATAAAATGTATAGTAGCAAGCATAATCAATTCAATGTACATTTATAATAATTGAAAAAAAAAAATTGTATATGCTACACTCATTTTTTTTTAAAGTGGGTGGAGGAGTATATAACAGGACCAAATATCATTAATTTGGAGTTATATGTTGAGGGTATACTATATTGATGTTTGAATAAATTTTAATAGTCGAAACTCCACTCACATGTTGTAGCGATCATAATAATGCATTGTAAAAGGCGCACACACGGCTGTTACATAATCAACTCGCTGTGTAATGCATACGACCACACCCAAACTTTCAATTATTAAAATTTCGGAAACCAGTAAATTCAGGCAAAATCCATTATAGCCAAAATGTTTGCCGAAATATTAATAATAGGGTGTGCGAATTTTACGCGATATAATTAAATAATAACCGAGTTAATTAATTTTATGTGAATAACTTCTGTAATAATTGAGCTACATAAAAGAGCTTCTAATAGCCATAAGAATTTACAACAAATTGTATATTTTGGAATTAGCACAACTTGGTTTGTAACCAAGATAATTGCAATAAAAAAGTGCCACAGGAAATCCGGAACGACAATTCAGTTCCGTTGTGTTAAGAATATTAATAATAATATAAATTCTCTGTCTGTGGGAAACTAGTTTCGTTCTCACGGACTAAGGTGATTCAAAATTTTGAGAGTAGGGAGAGTGTGTCAGCCAATCAAATCATTCGAAGAAATCCCAACCAGCGCGGAGTTTGGGGCTGATCAAACACTCTACTGCCAGTATTCAAGAAGAACAGACGTATATCTTCGATCGTCTCAAAACCATAGTTTTGTGAAGACCCATCTGAAGACTCTATGTGGTCAACACGCCTAATTACGATCATCATAAAACAGATCAACTGTAACGATTCGTAATTACAGCATCCAGTCAAGATACTCTTCTAAATCAACAAACAAGCTTATTGTGCACTACACTAACTGTGGGCATAAGCACGCAAGAGATCTACAAGACTACAAGACATTACTTCAAAAATACGGCAGAGAGGCCGTCTAAACTATTGCGAATCAGCTGACGAGCAGAGCTACAACTCGAACGACACACACACACACTGACATGGAACGTGCATCGACGAGGGACGTGAAGCAGTTCTCGCAGAAAGCCGCAGACGTAAAAACTTCAACAAATAGCAGGAGAGGAGAGTGTTGCTGATTTCCGAGCTCACCGCCGAAACCCAGGACGCTCAAGTAGATCACTATCTCTAGCCGATTGGACAAGGACAGCGAGGGACATCTGGAGCATCTCTACAATCCACTTCAGTATCAGGAAAGTCAAAATCAAGTTATCTATTTTTCAACCGTTAAATTTTCTTTTTTTTTTTATTAAAATCATTGTAATATAAATTATTCAGGTGCCAGAAATCAAAGACTCTAGTTAAATAAGAATTATTCATGTGTGAAAATCTGTATAGCCAGTATAAGTAATTAATAAGCTTTAGTTAAGAATTAATAGTAGTTAAACAAAAAGCGCTATACAAATCTTAACAAAGAATTAAATAATTTGCTAATACTGCAGTATACGTGAGTCAAATCACTAGTAAATAAAGGGACGTGAACTAGATTGTCACGCCTAGTTTATTTTGGAGTATATTCAATTAACTTTAAAGTTTTTATTTCATTTGAATCAAATTTTAGAGACATTGAAATTAAATTAAATTAAAGTAAATTAATTAATTAAATTTTCAGTTAAAATTAACTCTTTCAAAATAACGAGCTCAACTTCTAAAATTATCAACCATTTAAAAAACATTATTCAAGATCTATTTATTGTTTAATGTGTAAGAATATTTGATCATATAAGCATTTCATTCTTGTGTCATTGGAGTAATAAACACCGTTTTATTACCCCATATTGTATTTTTTTATTGCTGTACTACGGAGCCTACCAACCTCACAAAACTCTTCACTTAAAATAACTTATTTAGTGTGCTGTTGTCATATATTTGAGTTTACATACTTGCGAAATCAAATCCAAAATCCACACGCCCTAGTCGGAAGAAAACCGCAAGATCGGACAGCAGGTAGGTGCTCATACATTCACACAACACAACAACACGCATTAAGTAGAGTTACATATGTCGCCCTGCATGTGGGGCCAGAAATTAAATTCATACTAAATTTAATTTACGTTAAAACAAAGTTTGCTGTTTTAACTTTTAAAACAGGTGGCGTCCAACTGAACAATCCCCAAAGAAAAGTTTTGTGATTGGTAGTGGTACAGCAGTCAAGTATTTGAAATTACTGTGTATTTGAAATTGTTGTGTAAAAATCGATATGGAAAAAATACTTAAACAAATGCAGCAGATGAACGCGGACATGAAACAAGCAAACGCGGATTTAACTGCTAATATGAACGCGAAGTTTGAACAAATAACAGCCAATGCTGAAATGAATAACGCAGAAATAACGGCTAGAATTGACGCGCAAAAATCAAGCTTAACCGAAGCACTAGAACATAGCAACGCGGACATAAATGCCGAGATAAAACAAACTAATAAAGAATTAACTCTTAAAGTCACCGAAATCGGAGAAAGCAATAAAGAATTAACCGCTAAAATGACGGAAATCGGCCAAAGTAACAAAGAATTGACCGCGAAAATTACCGAAGTAGGAGAAAAAGTACATACGGTAGAAACGAAAATAAACGAACGGTTCAAGGTTTTTGAGACCACCATGCAAAAATCGTTTATCGAACAAGTTACGCGTGTGGAGGGCCGATTCAAAGAACACATCAGTAGGTGTGAAAAACAGACCGCTGATGTTGCGAAAAAAGTTGACTCGCTAGAAGTAAAAATTCAAGCGGATGCGACAGAAACTCAACACCAAGTAAGTAGACTTGATGCTTCTATTGTAGAAACGCGATCAAATATAGGTTCTAATAAAGAAAGTGTATTGCAAGCACTTAATGATGAGATCTTAAAAGTACGACAGGAAGTACGCAGGAGATCCGCTTCTAATATTCTAGTACAGGGTCCTGTCTATGAAAAGAATCGTGTATATTTTACAGGGGAAAATAATGAAAACCCTATTGAATTTTTGTTAGCCTGTGAAAATGAAATGGCGAGGGTAGGTTCGAGACTCGAAGATCAAGATAAAATACAATGGCTAGTAAACGCGATGCGTGATTCGGCGCGTAAATGGTATAATATTGTACGCGATAAAGTGACCACATACGCGGAATTCAAACAGAAATTCGAAAGCCGGTATTGGAATTCTCACACTCAAAGACTGTTACGGAATGAATTAGAATATGGACGTTATGACCGAAAATTAGGTATAACGCTGGAAAATTATATCATCCAGCAGGTCGAGCGCGCAAAGCATTTAACCCCAGCATTTTCAGAGATCGACATTGTCACTAAACTAGCCTATCATTTCAACCACAATATACGGGTAGCTGTGTTTACGCAAGGTATACGCACGGTTGATGAATTGCTCATTTTAGTGTCGCAAAGCGAGACAGTTTTTGATTTAGGCGGTTGGCGTTATAACCCAGATTTTCGTCGAAATAACAACGGTCAAAATACACGGGTGCAATACCATCCTCAATCTGATCAGAGACCAAGTACGAGTTCTACTCCACCCCAGACATTGTTAAAACCCCCAGATAAGACCTTTGAATACAAAGGTAAGCCAAATGTCGGCAGACCGAAAGGGCAATATAAAGGCAACGATGGGACGCAGATGAGAACTATACAGACAATCGAAATAGCGAAAAGTGATACGACTGCGCAAGACAGTGATACACAAAGCATTAAGGACCCCAGTGAAAAGAAAAAAAAAGTAAGTTTCCAAAAAACTTGGAAACGGGCGCCTCCAGGGGGGGGGTGCGCCATAAATCATGCAAAATTATTTAAAGCTAAAATAGGTAGAAATAAAAAAAATACTAGGTTTAAGAAAGGTGATTTTTGTCCAGAAATTTGTGTGCCGGTTAATAAGGTATTCCAACCGGAAAGTACAGAACCATTGTTTGAGGTGAATACAATACAACAAAGCACTCCGACAATTGTACGTCTGGTAGAACAGGAACTTAGCGGTAGCGTTCCCACACAATCAGCCTGGGAAGAGGTTGTTGTAATATCCGGTGACGCCGAAGGACTTAACGAGTGGCTAGAGGAATATTGTAGAACCACCCATAAAAACGGTTACGAAATATTAGACGCACTGTGAAAATAAATAATATTTAGAGTTAATAATAACTTAATTAAATAATAATTAGTATTAAAATAAATTAAATGTGTGTAATATAATATTAATAATAATTGTAAATAAGTTGTGTATGAATGATAGTTCGGTAGTTGCGCGGTAACTAACAAGCGTGCAGGCGTATAATAAAGCAAAGCCAGCGAACCCCAGCGACCGGAAATTGTTATGTAACGCGGTGTAGCGCTCAGCTGTTAGAATGTAGGTCAAGTAATTAATGTCGCGCGTTCTTTGATATCACTTTGTAAACAAAGTCAGCACATTCCTGGAGCGCGTGCGTGTCAGCTGTTGACTATCCCTTATCTCACATTCTTAAACGCTGCAATTAGCTACTAGCCGTACTACAAACATTTACTACACAATGATTTCAAGTATAATATTATTAATAGTGTTCAATTATAATTAAGTTATATATGTAAAGAACATAGAGACTAATGTATGTGTCCATAAATAAGTAATAAAATGTATAGTAGCAAGCATAATCAATTCAATGTACATTTATAATAATTGAAAAAAAAAAAAAAATTGTATATGCTACACTCTTTTTTTTTTAAGTGGGTGGAGGAGTATATAACAGGACCAAATATCATTAATTTGGAGTTATATGTTGAGGGTATACTATATTGATGTTTGAATAAATTTTAATAGTCGAAACTCCACTCACATGTTGTAGCGATCATAATAATGCATTGTAAAAGGCGCACACGCGGCTGTTACATAATCAACTCGCTGTGTAACGCATACGACCACACCCAAACTTTCAATTATTAAAATTTCGGAAACCAGTAAATTCAGGCGAAATCCATTATAGCCAAAATGTTTGCCGAAATATTAATAATAGGGTGTGCGAATTTTACGCGATATAATTAAATAATAACCGAGTTAATTAATTTTATGTGAATAACTTCTGTAATAATTGAGCTACATAAAAGAGCTTCTAATAGCCATAAGAATTTACAACAAATTGTATATTTTGGAATTAGCACAACTTGGTTTGCAACCAAGATAATTGCAATAAAAAAGTGCCACAGGAAATCCGGAACGACAATTCAGTTCCGTTGTGTTAAGAATATTAATAATAATATAAATTCTCTGTCTGTGGGAAACTAGTTTCGTTCTCACGGACTAAGGTGATTCAAAATTTTGAGAGTAGGGAGAGTGTGTCAGCCAATCAAATCATTCGAAGAAATCCCAACCAGCGCGGAGTTTGGGGCTGATCAAACACTCTACTGCCAGTATTCAAGAAGAACAGACGTATATCTTCGATCGTCTCAAAACCATAGTTTTGTGAAGACCCATCTGAAGACTCTATGTGGTCAACACGCCTAATTACGATCATCATAAAACAGATCAACTGTAACGATTCGTAATTACAGCATCCAGTCAAGATACTCTTCTAAATCAACAAACAAGCTTATTGTGCACTACACTAACTGTGGGCATAAGCACGCAAGAGATCTACAAGACTACAAGACATTACTTCAAAAATACGGCAGAGAGGCCGTCTAAACTATTGCGAATCAGCTGACGAGCAGAGCTACAACTCGAACGACACACACACACACTGACATGGAACGTGCATCGACGAGGGACGTGAAGCAGTTCTCGCAGAAAGCTGCAGACGTAAAAACTTCAACAAATAGCAGGAGAGGAGAGTGTTGCTGATTTCCGAGCTCACCGCCGAAACCCAGGACGCTCAAGTAGATCACTATCTCTAGCCGATTGGACAAGGACAGCGAGGGACATCTGGAGCATCTCTACAATCCACTTCAGTATCAGGAAAGTCAAAATCAAGTTATCTATTTTTCAACCGTTAAATTTTCTTTTTTTTTTAATTAAAATCATTGTAATATAAATTATTCAGGTGCCAGAAATCAAAGACTCTAGTTAAATAAGAATTATTCATGTGTGAAAATCTGTATAGCCAGTATAAGTAATTAATAAGCTTTAGTTAAGAATTAATAGTAGTTAAACAAAAAGCGCTATACAAATCTTAACAAAGAATTAAATAATTTGCTAATACTGCAGTATACGTGAGTCAAATCACTAGTAAATAAAGGGACGTGAACTAGATTGTCACGCCTAGTTTATTTTGGAGTATATTCAATTAACTTTAAAGTTTTTATTTCATTTGAATCAAATTTTAGAGACATTGAAATTAAATTAAATTAAAGTAAATTAATTAATTAAATTTTCAGTTAAAATTAACTCTTTCAAAATAACGAGCTCAACTTCTAAAATTATCAACCATTTAAAAAACATTATTCAAGATCTATTTATTGTTTAATGTGTAAGAATATTTGATCATATAAGCATTTCATTCTTGTGTCATTGGAGTAATAAACACCGTTTTATTACCCCATATTGTATTTTTTTATTGCTGTACTACGGAGCCTACCAACCTCACAAAACTCTTCACTTAAAATAACTTATTTAGTGTGCTGTTGTCATATATTTGAGTTTACATACTTGCGAAATCAAATCCAAAATCCACACGCCCTAGTCGGAAGAAAACCGCAAGATCGGACAGCAGGTAGGTGCTCATACATTCACACAACACAACAACACGCATTAAGTAGAGTTACATATGTCGCCCTGCATGTGGGGCCAGAAATTAAATTCATACTAAATTTAATTTACGTTAAAACAAAGTTTGCTGTTTTAACTTTTAAAACAGGTGGCGTCCAACTGAACAATCCCCAAAGAAAAGTTTTGTGATTGGTAGTGGTACAGCAGTCAAGTAGGCTATTTGAAATTACTGTGTATTTGAAATTGTTGTGTAAAAATCGATATGGAAAAAATACTTAAACAAATGCAGCAGATGAACGCGGACATGAAACAAGCAAACGCGGATTTAACTGCTAATATGAACGCGAAGTTTGAACAAATAACAGCCAATGCTGAAATGAATAACGCAGAAATAACGGCTAGAATTGACGCGCAAAAATCAAGCTTAACCGAAGCACTAGAACATAGCAACGCGGACATAAATGCCGAGATAAAACAAACTAATAAAGAATTAACTCTTAAAGTCACCGAAATCGGAGAAAGCAATAAAGAATTAACCGCTAAAATGACGGAAATCGGCCAAAGTAACAAAGAATTGACCGCGAAAATTACCGAAGTAGGAGAAAAAGTACATACGGTAGAAACGAAAATAAACGAACGGTTCAAGGTTTTTGAGACCACCATGCAAAAATCGTTTATCGAACAAGTTACGCGTGTGGAGGGCCGATTCAAAGAACACATCAGTAGGTGTGAAAAACAGACCGCTGATGTTGCGAAAAAAGTTGACTCGCTAGAAGTAAAAATTCAAGCGGATGCGACAGAAACTCAACACCAAGTAAGTAGACTTGATGCTTCTATTGTAGAAACGCGATCAAATATAGGTTCTAATAAAGAAAGTGTATTGCAAGCACTTAATGATGAGATCTTAAAAGTACGACAGGAAGTACGCAGGAGATCCGCTTCTAATATTCTAGTACAGTGTCCTGTCTATGAAAAGAATCGTGTATATTTTACAGGGGAAAATAATGAAAACCCTATTGAATTTTTGTTAGCCTGTGAAAATGAAATGGCGAGGGTAGGTTCGAGACTCGAAGATCAAGATAAAATACAATGGCTAGTAAACGCGATGCGTGATTCGGCGCGTAAATGGTATAATATTGTACGTGATAAAGTGACCACATACGCGGAATTCAAACAGAAATTCGAAAGCCGGTATTGGAATTCTCACACTCAAAGACTGTTACGGAATGAATTAGAATATGGACGTTATGACCGAAAATTAGGTATAACGCAGGAAAATTATATCATCCAGCAGGTCGAGCGCGCAAAGCATTTAACCCCAGCATTTTCAGAGATCGACATTGTCACTAAACTAGCCTATCATTTCAACCACAATATACGGGTAGCTGTGTTTACGCAAGGTATACGCACGGTTGATGAATTGCTCATTTTAGTGTCGCAAAGCGAGACAGTTTTTGATTTAGGCGGTTGGCGTTATAACCCAGATTTTCGTCGAAATAACAACGGTCAAAATACACGGGTGCAATACCATCCTCAATCTGATCAGAGACCAAGTACGAGTTCTACTCCACCCCAGACATCGTTAAAACCCCCAGATAAGACCTTTGAATACAAAGGTAAGCCAAATGTCGGCAGACCGAAAGGGCAATATAAAGGCAACGATGGGACGCAGATGAGAACTATACAGACAATCGAAATAGCGAAAAGTGATACGACTGCGCAAGACAGTGATACACAAAGCATTAAGGACCCCAGTGAAAAGAAAAAAAAAACGTAAGTTTCCAAAAAACTTGGAAACGGGCGCCTCCAGGGGGGGGGGGTGCGCCATAAATCATGCAAAATTATTTAAAGCTAAAATAGGTAGAAATAAAAAAAATACTAGGTTTAAGAAAGGTGATTTTTGTCCAGAAATTTGTGTGCCGGTTAATAAGGTATTCCAACCGGAAAGTACAGAACCATTGTTTGAGGTGAATACAATACAACAAAGCACTCCGACAATTGTATGTCTGGTAGAACAGGAACTTAGCGGTAGCGTTCCCACACAATCAGCCTGGGAAGAGGTTGTTGTAATGTCCGGTGACGCCGAAGGACTTAACGAGTGGCTAGAGGAATATTGTAGAACCACCCATAAAAACGGTTACGAAATATTAGACGCACTGTGAAAATAAATAATATTTAGAGTTAATAATAATTTAATTAAATAATAATTAGTATTAAAATAAATTAAATGTGTGTAATATAATATTAATAATAATTGTAAATAAGTTGTGTATGAATGATAGTTCGGTAGTTGCGCGGTAACTAACAAGCGTGCAGGCGTATAATAAAGCAAAGCCAGCGAACCCCAGCGACCGGAAATTGTTATGTAACGCGGTGTAGCGCTCAGCTGTTAGAATGTAGGTCAAGTAATTAATGTCGCGCGTTCTTTGATATCACTTTGTAAACAAAGTCAGCACATTCCTGGAGCGCGTGCGTGTCAGCTGTTGACTACCCCTTATCTCACATTCTTAAACGCTGCAATTAGCTACTAGCCGTACTACAAACATTTACTACACAATGATTTCAAGTATAATATTAATAGTGTTCAATTATAATTAAGTTATATATGTAAAGAACATAGAGACTAATGTATGTGTCCATAAATAAGTAATAAAATGTATAGTAGCAAGCATAATCAATTCAATGTACATTTATAATAATTGAAAAAAAAAAATTGTATATGCTACACTCATTTTTTTTTAAAGTGGGTGGAGGAGTATATAACAGGACCAAATATCATTAATTTGGAGTTATATGTTGAGGGTATACTATATTGATGTTTGAATAAATTTTAATAGTCGAAACTCCACTCACATGTTGTAGCGATCATAATAATGCATTGTAAAAGGCGCACACGCGGCTGTTACATAATCAACTCGCTGTGCAATGCATACGACCACACCCAAACATTCAATTATTAAAATTTCGGAAACCAGTAAATTCAGGCAAAATCCATTATAGCCAAAATGTTTGCCGAAATATTAATAATAGGGTGTGCGAATTTTACGCGATATAATTAAATAATAACCGAGTTAATTAATTTTATGTGAATAACTTCTGTAATAATTGAGCTACATAAAAGAGCTTCTAATAGCCATAAGAATTTACAACAAATTGTATATTTTGGAATTAGCACAACTTGGTTTGCAACCAAGATAATTGCAATAAAAAAGTGCCACAGGAAATCCGGAACGACAATTCAGTTCCGTTGTGTTAAGAATATTAATAATAATATAAATTCTCTGTCTGTGGGAAACTAGTTTCGTTCTCACGGACTAAGGTGATTCAAAATTTTGAGAGTAGGGAGAGTGTGTCAGCCAATCAAATCATTCGAAGAAATCCCAACCAGCGCGGAGTTTGGCGCTGATCAAACACTCTACTGCCAGTATTCAAGAAGAACAGACGTATATCTTCGATCGTCTCAAAACCATAGTTTTGTGAAGACCCATCTGAAGACTCCATGTGGTCAACACGCCTAATTACGATCATCATAAAACAGATCAACTGTAACGATTCGTAATTACAGCATCCAGTCAAGATACTCTTCTAAATCAACAAACAAGCTTATTGTGCACTACACTAACTGTGGGCATAAGCACGCAAGAGATCTACAAGACTACAAGACATTACTTCAAAAATACGGCAGAGAGGCCGTCTAAACTATTGCGAATCAGCTGACGAGCAGAGCTACAACTCGAACGACACACACACACACTGACATGGAACGTGCATCGACGAGGGACGTGAAGCAGTTCTCGCAGAAAGCCGCAGACGTAAAAACTTCAACAAATAGCAGGAGAGGAGAGTGTTGCTGATTTCCGAGCTCACCGCCGAAACCCAGGACGCTCAAGTAGATCACTATCTCTAGCCGATTGGACAAGGACAGCGAGGGACATCTGGAGCATCTCTACAATCCACTTCAGTATCAGGAAAGTCAAAATCAAGTTATCTATTTTTCAACCGTTAAATTTTCTTTTTTTTTTAATTAAAATCATTGTAATATAAATTATTCAGGTGCCAGAAATCAAAGACTCTAGTTAAATAAGAATTATTCATGTGTGAAAATCTGTATAGCCAGTATAAGTAATTAATAAGCTTTAGTTAAGAATTAATAGTAGTTAAACAAAAAGCGCTATACAAATCTTAACAAAGAATTAAATAATTTGCTAATACTGCAGTATACGTGAGTCAAATCACTAGTAAATAAAGGGACGTGAACTAGATTGTCACGCCTAGTTTATTTTGGAGTATATTCAATTAACTTTAAAGTTTTTATTTCATTTGAATCAAATTTTAGAGACATTGAAATTAAATTAAATTAAAGTAAATTAATTAATTAAATTTTCAGTTAAAATTAACTCTTTCAAAATAACGAGCTCAACTTCTAAAATTATCAACCATTTAAAAAACATTATTCAAGATCTATTTATTGTTTAATGTGTAAGAATATTTGATCATATAAGCATTTCATTCTTGTGTCATTGGAGTAATAAACACCGTTTTATTACCCCATATTGTATTTTTTTATTGCTGTACTACGGAGCCTACCAACCTCACAAAACTCTTCACTTAAAATAACTTATTTAGTGTGCTGTTGTCATATATTTGAGTTTACATACTTGCGAAATCAAATCCAAAATCCACACGCCCTAGTCGGAAGAAAACCGCAAGATCGGACAGCAGGTAGGTGCTCATACATTCACACAACACAACAACACGCATTAAGTAGAGTTACATATGTCGCCCTGCATGTGGGGCCAGAAATTAAATTCATACTAAATTTAATTTACGTTAAAACAAAGTTTGCTGTTTTAACTTTTAAAACAGGTGGCGTCCAACTGAACAATCCCCAAAGAAAAGTTTTGTGATTGGTAGTGGTACAGCAGTCAAGTAGGCTATTTGAAATTACTGTGTATTTGAAATTGTTGTGTAAAAATCGATATGGAAAAAATACTTAAACAAATGCAGCAGATGAACGCGGACATGAAACAAGCAAACGCGGATTTAACTGCTAATATGAACGCGAAGTTTGAACAAATAACAGCCAATGCTGAAATGAATAACGCAGAAATAACGGCTAGAATTGACGCGCAAAAATCAAGCTTAACCGAAGCACTAGAACATAGCAACGCGGACATAAATGCCGAGATAAAACAAACTAATAAAGAATTAACTCTTAAAGTCACCGAAATCGGAGAAAGCAATAAAGAATTAACCGCTAAAATGACGGAAATCGGCCAAAGTAACAAAGAATTGACCGCGAAAATTACCGAAGTAGGAGAAAAAGTACATACGGTAGAAACGAAAATAAACGAACGGTTCAAGGTTTTTGAGACCACCATGCAAAAATCGTTTATCGAACAAGTTACGCGTGTGGAGGGCCGATTCAAAGAACACATCAGTAGGTGTGAAAAACAGACCGCTGATGTTGCGAAAAAAGTTGACTCGCTAGAAGTAAAAATTCAAGCGGATGCGACAGAAACTCAACACCAAGTAAGTAGACTTGATGCTTCTATTGTAGAAACGCGATCAAATATAGGTTCTAATAAAGAAAGTGTATTGCAAGCACTTAATGATGAGATCTTAAAAGTACGACAGGAAGTACGCAGGAGATCCGCTTCTAATATTCTAGTACAGGGTCCTGTCTATGAAAAGAATCGTGTATATTTTACAGGGGAAAATAATGAAAACCCTATTGAATTTTTGTTAGCCTGTGAAAATGAAATGGCGAGGGTAGGTTCGAGACTCGAAGATCAAGATAAAATACAATGGCTAGTAAACGCGATGCGTGATTCGGCGCGTAAATGGTATAATATTGTACGCGATAAAGTGACCACATACGCGGAATTCAAACAGAAATTCGAAAGCCGGTATTGGAATTCTCACACTCAAAGACTGTTACGGAATGAATTAGAATATGGACGTTATGACCGAAAATTAGGTATAACGCTGGAAAATTATATCATCCAGCAGGTCGAGCGCGCAAAGCATTTAACCCCAGCATTTTCAGAGATCGACATTGTCACTAAACTAGCCTATCATTTCAACCACAATATACGGGTAGCTGTGTTTACGCAAGGTATACGCACGGTTGATGAATTGCTCATTTTAGTGTCGCAAAGCGAGACAGTTTTTGATTTAGGCGGTTGGCGTTATAACCCAGATTTTCGTCGAAATAACAACGGTCAAAATACACGGGTGCAATACCATCCTCAATCTGATCAGAGACCAAGTACGAGTTCTACTCCACCCCAGACATCGTTAAAACCCCCAGATAAGACCTTTGAATACAAAGGTAAGCCAAATGTCGGCAGACCGAAAGGGCAATATAAAGGCAACGATGGGACGCAGATGAGAACTATACAGACAATCGAAATAGCGAAAAGTGATACGACTGCGCAAGACAGTGATACACAAAGCATTAAGGACCCCAGTGAAAAGAAAAAAAAAAGTAAGTTTCCAAAAAACTTGGAAACGGGCGCCTCCAGGGGGGGGGGTGCGCCATAAATCATGCAAAATTATTTAAAGCTAAAATAGGTAGAAATAAAAAAAATACTAGGTTTAAGAAAGGTGATTTTTGTCCAGAAATTTGTGTGCCGGTTAATAAGGTATTCCAACCGGAAAGTACAGAACCATTGTTTGAGGTGAATACAATACAACAAAGCACTCCGACAATTGTATGTCTGGTAGAACAGGAACTTAGCGGTAGCGTTCCCACACAATCAGCCTGGGAAGAGGTTGTTGTAATATCCGGTGACGCCGAAGGACTTAACGAGTGGCTAGAGGAATATTGTAGAACCACCCATAAAAACGGTTACGAAATATTAGACGCACTGTGAAAATAAATAATATTTAGAGTTAATAATAATTTAATTAAATAATAATTAGTATTAAAATAAATTAAATGTGTGTAATATAATATTAATAATAATTGTAAATAAGTTGTGTATGAATGATAGTTCGGTAGTTGCGCGGTAACTAACAAGCGTGCAGGCGTATAATAAAGCAAAGCCAGCGAACCCCAGCGACCGGAAATTGTTATGTAACGCGGTGTAGCGCTCAGCTGTTAGAATGTAGGTCAAGTAATTAATGTCGCGCGTTCTTTGATATCACTTTGTAAACAAAGTCAGCACATTCCTGGAGCGCGTGCGTGTCAGCTGTTGACTACCCCTTATCTCACATTCTTAAACGCTGCAATTAGCTACTAGCCGTACTACAAACATTTACTACACAATGATTTCAAGTATAATATTAATAGTGTTCAATTATAATTAAGTTATATATGTAAAGAACATAGAGACTAATGTATGTGTCCATAAATAAGTAATAAAATGTATAGTAGCAAGCATAATCAATTCAATGTACATTTATAATAATTGAAAAAAAAAAAATTGTATATGCTACACTCATTTTTTTTTAAAGTGGGTGGAGGAGTATATAACAGGACCAAATATCATTAATTTGGAGTTATATGTTGAGGGTATACTATATTGATGTTTGAATAAATTTTAATAGTCGAAACTCCACTCACATGTTGTAGCGATCATAATAATGCATTGTAAAAGGCGCACACGCGGCTGTTACATAATCAACTCGCTGTGTAATGCATACGACCACACCCAAACTTTCAATTATTAAAATTTCGGAAACCAGTAAATTCAGGCGAAATCCATTATAGCCAAAATGTTTGCCGAAATATTAATAATAGGGTGTGCGAATTTTACGCGATATAATTAAATAATAACCGAGTTAATTAATTTTATGTGAATAACTTCTGTAATAATTGAGCTACATAAAAGAGCTTCTAATAGCCATAAGAATTTACAACAAATTGTATATTTTGGAATTAGCACAACTTGGTTTGCAACCAAGATAATTGCAATAAAAAAGTGCCACAGGAAATCCGGAACGACAATTCAGTTCCGTTGTGTTAAGAATATTAATAATAATATAAATTCTCTGTCTGTGGGAAACTAGTTTCGTTCTCACGGACTAAGGTGATTCAAAATTTTGAGAGTAGGGAGAGTGTGTCAGCCAATCAAATCATTCGAAGAAATTCCAACCAGCGCGGAGTTTGGGGCTGATCAAACACTCTACTGCCAGTATTAAAGAAGAACAGATGTATATCTTCGATCGTCTCAAAACCATAGTTTTGTGAAGACCCATCTGAAGACTCTACGTGGTCAACACGCCTAATTACGATCATCATAAAACAGATCAACTGTAACGATTCGTAATTACAGCATCCAGTCAAGATACTCTTCTAAATCAACAAACAAGCTTATTGTGCACTACACTAACTGTGGGCATAAGCACGCAAGAGATCTACAAGACATTACTTCAAGAATACGGCAGAGAGGCCGTCTAAACCATTGCGAATCAGCTGACGAGCAGAGCTACAACTCGAACGACACACACACACACTGACGTGGAACATGCATCGACGAGAACGTGAAGCACTTCTCGCAGAAAGCCGCAGACGTAAAAACTTCAACAAATAGCAGGAGAGGAGAGTGTTGCTGATTTCCGAGCTCACCGCCGAAACCCAGGACGCTCAAGTAGATCACTATCTCTAGCCGATTGGACAAGGACAGCGAGGGACATCTGGAGCATCTCTACAATCCACTTCAGTATCAGGAAAGTCAAAATCAAGTTATCTATTTTTCAACCGTTAAATTTTCTTTTTTTTTAATTAAAATCATTGTAATATAAATTATTCAGGTGCCAGAAATCAAAGACTCTAGTTAAATAAGAATTATTCATGTGTGAAAATCTGTATAGCCAGTATAAGTAATTAATAAGCTTTAGTTAAGAATTAATAGTAGTTAAACAAAAAGCGCTATACAAATCTTAACAAAGAATTAAATAATTTGCTAATACTGCAGTATACGTGAGTCAAATCACTAGTAAATAAAGGGACGTGAACTAGATTGTCACGCCTAGTTTATTTTGGAGTATATTCAATTAACTTTAGAGTTTTTATTTCATTTGAATCAAATTTTAGAGACATTGAAATTAAATTAAATTAAAGTAAATTAATTAATTAAATTTTCAGTTAAAATTAACTCTTTCAAAATAACGAGCTCAACTTCTAAAATTATCAACCATTTAAAAAACATTATTCAAGATCTATTTATTGTTTAGTGTGTAAGAATATTTGATCATATAAGCATTTCATTCTTGTGCGTCATTGGAGTAATAAACACCGTTTTATTACCCCATATTGTATTTTTTTATTGCTGTACTATGGAGCCTACCAACCTCACAAAACTCTTCACTTAAAATAACTTATTTAGTGTGCTGTTGTCATATATTTGAGTTTACATACTTGCGAAATCAAATCCAAAATCCACACGCTCTAGTCGGAAGAAAACCGCAAGATCGGACAGCAGGTAGGTGCTCATACATTCACACAACACAACAACACGCATTAAGTAGAGTTACATATGTCGCCCTGCATGTGGGGCCAGAAATTAAATTCAAACTAAATTTAATTTACGTTAAAACAAAGTTTGCTGTTTTAACTTTTAAAACAGCTGGCGTCCAACTGAACAATCCCCAAAGAAAAGTTTTGTGATTGGTAGTGGTACAGCAGTCAAGTATTTGAAATTACTGTGTATTTGAAATTGTTGTGTAAAAATCGATATGGAAAAAATACTTAAACAAATGCAGCAGATGAACGCGGACATGAAACAAGCAAACGCGGATTTAACTGCTAATATGAACGCGAAGTTTGAACAAATAACAGCCAATGCTGAAATGAATAACGCAGAAATAACGGCTAGAATTGACGCGCAAAAATCAAGCTTAACCGAAGCACTAGAACATAGCAACGCGGACATAAATGCCGAGATAAAACAAACTAATAAAGAATTAACTCTTAAAGTCACCGAAATCGGAGAAAGCAATAAAGAATTAACCGCTAAAATGACGGAAATCGGCCAAAGTAACAAAGAATTGACAGCGAAAATTACCGAAGTAGGAGAAAAAGTACATACGGTAGAAACGAAAATAAACGAACGGTTCAAGGTTTTTGAGACCACCATGCAAAAATCGTTTATCGAACAAGTTACGCGTATGGAGGGCCGATTCAAAGAACACATCAGTAGGTGTGAAAAACAGACCGCTGATGTTGCGAAAAAAGTTGACTCGCTAGAAGTAAAAATTCAAGCGGATGCGACAGAAACTCAACGCCAAGTAAGTAGACTTGATGCTTCTATTGTAGAAACGCGATCAAATATAGGTTCTAATAAAGAAAGTGTATTGCAAACACTTAATGATGAGATCTTAAAAGTACGACAGGAAGTACGCAGGAGATCCGCTTCTAATATTCTAGTACAGGGTCCTGTCTATGAAAAGAATCGTGTATATTTTACAGGGGAAAATAATGAAAACCCTATTGAATTTTTGTTAGCCTGTGAAAATGAAATGGCGAGGGTAGGTTCGAGACTCGAAGATCAAGATAAAATACAATGGCTAGTAAACGCGATGCGTGATTCGGCGCGTAAATGGTATAATATTGTACGCGATAAAGTGACCACATACGCGGAATTCAAACAGAAATTCGAAAGCCGGTATTGGAATTCTCACACTCAAAGACTGTTACGGAATGAATTAGAATATGGACGTTATGACCGAAAATTAGGTATAACGCCGGAAAATTATATCATCCAGCAGGTCGAGCGCGCAAAGCATTTAACCCCAGCATTTTCAGAGATCGACATTGTCACTAAACTAGCCTATCATTTCAACCACAATATACGGGTAGCTGTGTTTACGCAAGGTATACGCACGGTTGATGAATTGCTCATTTTAGTGTCGCAAAGCGAGACAGTTTTTGATTTAGGCGGTTGGCGTTATAACCCAGATTTTCGTCGAAATAACAACGGTCAAAATACACGGGTGCAATACCATCCTCAATCTGATCAGAGACCAAGTACGAGTTCTACTCCACCCCAGACATCGTTAAAACCCCCAAATAAGACCTTTGAATACAAAGGTAAGCCAAATGTCGGCAGACCGAAAGGGCAATATAAAGGCAACGATGGGACGCAGATGAGAACTATACAGACAATCGAAATAGCGAAAAGTGATACGACTGCGCAAGACAGTGATACACAAAGCATTAAGGACCCCAGTGAAAAGAAAAAAAAAACGTAAGTTTCCAAAAAACTTGGAAACGGGCGCCTCCAGGGGGGGGGGTGCGCCATAAATCATGCAAAATTATTTAAAGCTAAAATAGGTAGAAATAAAAAAAATACTAGGTTTAAGAAAGGTGATTTTTGTCCAGAAATTTGTGTGCCGGTTAATAAGGCATTCAAACCGGAAAGTACAGAACCATTGTTTGAGGTGAATACAATACAACAAAGCACTCCGACAATTGTATGTCTGGTAGAACAGGAACTTAGCGGTAGCGTTCCCACACAATCAGCCTGGGAAGAGGTTGTTGTAATATCCGGTGACGCCGAAGGACTTAACGAGTGGCTAGAGGAATATTGTAGAACCACCCATAAAAACGGTTACGAAATATTAGACGCACTGTGAAAATAAATAATATTTAGAGTTAATAATAATTTAATTAAATAATAATTAGTATTAAAATAAATTAAATGTGTGTAATATAATATTAATAATAATTGTAAATAAGTTGTGTATGAATGATAGTTCGGTAGTTGCGCGGTAACTAACAAGCGTGCAGGCGTATAATAAAGCAAAGCCAGCGAACCCCAGCGACCGGAAATTGTTATGTAACGCGGTGTAGCGCTCAGCTGTTAGAATGTAGGTCAAGTAATTAATGTCGCGCGTTCTTTGATATCACTTTGTAAACAAAGTCAGCACATTCCTGGAGCGCGTGCGTGTCAGCTGTTGACTACCCCTTATCTCACATTCTTAAACGCTGCAATTAGCTACTAGCCGTACTACAAACATTTACTACACAATGATTTCAAGTATAATATTAATAGTGTTCAATTATAATTAAGTTATATATGTAAAGAACATAGAGACTAATGTATGTGTCCATAAATAAGTAATAAAATGTATAGTAGCAAGCATAATCAATTCAATGTACATTTATAATAATTGAAAAAAAAAAAAATTGTATATGCTACACTCTTTTTTTTTTTAAGTGGGTGGAGGAGTATATAACAGGACCAAATATCATTAATTTGGAGTTATATGTTGAGGGTATACTATATTGATGTTTGAATAAATTTTAATAGTCGAAACTCCACTCACATGTTGTAGCGATCATAATAATGCATTGTAAAAGGCGCACACGCGGCTGTTACATAATCAACTCGCTGTGTAATGCATACGACCACACCCAAACTTTCAATTATTAAAATTTCGGAAACCAGTAAATTCAGGCAAAATCCATTATAGCCAAAATGTTTGCCGAAATATTAATAATAGGGTGTGCGAATTTTACGCGATATAATTAAATAATAACCGAGTTAATTAATTTTATGTGAATAACTTCTGTAATAATTGAGCTACATAAAAGAGCTTCTAATAGCCATAAGAATTTACAACAAATTGTATATTTTGGAATTAGCACAACTTGGTTTGCAACCAAGATAATTGCAATAAAAAAGTGCCACAGGAAATCCGGAACGACAATTCAGTTCCGTTGTGTTAAGAATATTAATAATAATATAAATTCTCTGTCTGTGGGAAACTAGTTTCGTTCTCACGGACTAAGGTGATTCAAAATTTTGAGAGTAGGGAGAGTGTGTCAGCCAATCAAATCATTCGAAGAAATCCCAACCAGCGCGGAGTTTGGGGCTGATCAAACACTCTACTGCCAGTATTCAAGAAGAACAGATGTATATCTTCGATCGTCTCAAAACCATAGTTTTGTGAAGACCCATCTGAAGACTCTACGTGGTCAACACGCCTAATTACGATCATCATAAAACAGATCAACTGTAACGATTCGTAATTACAGCATCCAGTCAAGATACTCTTCTAAATCAACAAACAAGCTTATTGTGCACTACACTAACTGTGGGCATAAGCACGCAAGAGATCTACAAGACTACAAGACATTACTTCAAAAATACGGCAGAGAGGCCGTCTAAACTATTGCGAATCAGCTGACGAGCAGAGCTACAACTCGAACGACACACACACACACTGACATGGAACGTGCATCGACGAGGGACGTGAAGCAGTTCTCGCAGAAAGCCGCAGACGTAAAAACTTCAACAAATAGCAGGAGAGGAGAGTGTTGCTGATTTCCGAGCTCACCGCCGAAACCCAGGACGCTCAAGTAGATCACTATCTCTAGCCGATTGGACAAGGACAGCGAGGGACATCTGGAGCATCTCTACAATCCACTTCAGTATCAGGAAAGTCAAAATCAAGTTATCTATTTTTCAACCGTTAAATTTTCTTTTTTTTTTAATTAAAATCATTGTAATATAAATTATTCAGGTGCCAGAAATCAAAGACTCTAGTTAAATAAGAATTATTCATGTGTGAAAATCTGTATAGCCAGTATAAGTAATTAATAAGCTTTAGTTAAGAATTAATAGTAGTTAAACAAAAAGCGCTATACAAATCTTAACAAAGAATTAAATAATTTGCTAATACTGCAGTATACGTGAGTCAAATCACTAGTAAATAAAGGGACGTGAACTAGATTGTCACGCCTAGTTTATTTTGGAGTATATTCAATTAACTTTAAAGTTTTTATTTCATTTGAATCAAATTTTAGAGACATTGAAATTAAATTAAATTAAAGTAAATTAATTAATTAAATTTTCAGTTAAAATTAACTCTTTCAAAATAACGAGCTCAACTTCTAAAATTATCAACCATTTAAAAAACATTATTCAAGATCTATTTATTGTTTAATGTGTAAGAATATTTGATCATATAAGCATTTCATTCTTGTGTCATTGGAGTAATAAACACCGTTTTATTACCCCATATTGTATTTTTTTATTGCTGTACTACGGAGCCTACCAACCTCACAAAACTCTTCACTTAAAATAACTTATTTAGTGTGCTGTTGTCATATATTTGAGTTTACATACTTGCGAAATCAAATCCAAAATCCACACGCCCTAGTCGGAAGAAAACCGCAAGATCGGACAGCAGGTAGGTGCTCATACATTCACACAACACAACAACACGTATTAAGTAGTGTTACATATGTCGCCCTACATGTGGGGCCAGAAATTAAATTCAAACTAAATTTAATTTACGTTAAAACAAAGTTTGCTGTTTTAACTTTTAAAACAGGTGGCGTCCAACTGAACAATCCCCAAAGAAAAGTTTTGTGATTGGTAGTGGTACAGCAGTCAAGTATTTGAAATTACTGTGTATTTGAAATTGTTGTGTAAAAATCGATATGGAAAAAATACTTAAACAAATGCAGCAGATGAACGCGGACATGAAACAAGCAAACGCGGATTTAACTGCTAATATGAACGCGAAGTTTGAACAAATAACAGCCAATGCTGAAATGAATAACGCAGAAATAACGGCTAGAATTGACGCGCAAAAATCAAGCTTAACCGAAGCACTAGAACATAGCAACGCGGACATAAATGCCGAGATAAAACAAACTAATAAAGAATTAACTCTTAAAGTCACCGAAATCGGAGAAAGCAATAAAGAATTAACCGCTAAAATGACGGAAATCGGCCAAAGTAACAAAGAATTGACCGCGAAAATTACCGAAGTAGGAGAAAAAGTACATACGGTAGAAACGAAAATAAACGAACGGTTCAAGGTTTTTGAGACCACCATGCAAAAATCGTTTATCGAACAAGTTACGCGTGTGGAGGGCCGATTCAAAGAACACATCAGTAGGTGTGAAAAACAGACCGCTGATGTTGCGAAAAAAGTTGACTCGCTAGAAGTAAAAATTCAAGCGGATGCGACAGAAACTCAACACCAAGTAAGTAGACTTGATGCTTCTATTGTAGAAACGCGATCAAATATAGGTTCTAATAAAGAAAGTGTATTGCAAGCACTTAATGATGAGATCTTAAAAGTACGACAGGAAGTACGCAGGAGATCCGCTTCTAATATTCTAGTACAGGGTCCTGTCTATGAAAAGAATCGTGTATATTTTACAGGGGAAAATAATGAAAACCCTATTGAATTTTTGTTAGCCTGTGAAAATGAAATGGCGAGGGTAGGTTCGAGACTCGAAGATCAAGATAAAATACAATGGCTAGTAAACGCGATGCGTGATTCGGCGCGTAAATGGTATAATATTGTACGCGATAAAGTGACCACATACGCGGAATTCAAACAGAAATTCGAAAGCCGGTATTGGAATTCTCACACTCAAAGACTGTTACGGAATGAATTAGAATATGGACGTTATGACCGAAAATTAGGTATAACGCCGGAAAATTATATCATCCAGCAGGTCGAGCGCGCAAAGCATTTAACCCCAGCATTTTCAGAGATCGACATTGTCACTAAACTAGCCTATCATTTCAACCACAATATACGGGTAGCTGTGTTTACGCAAGGTATACGCACGGTTGATGAATTGCTCATTTTAGTGTCGCAAAGCGAGACAGTTTTTGATTTAGGCGGTTGGCGTTATAACCCAGATTTTCGTCGAAATAACAACGGTCAAAATACACGGGTGCAATACCATCCTCAATCTGATCAGAGACCAAGTACGAGTTCTACTCCACCCCAGACATTGTTAAAACCCCCAGATAAGACCTTTGAATACAAAGGTAAGCCAAATGTCGGCAGACCGAAAGGGCAATATAAAGGCAACGATGGGACGCAGATGAGAACTATACAGACAATCGAAATAGCGAAAAGTGATACGACTGCGCAAGACAGTGATACACAAAGCATTAAGGACCCCAGTGAAAAGAAAAAAAAACGTAAGTTTCCAAAAAACTTGGAAACGGGCGCCTCCAGGGGGGGGTGCGCCATAAATCATGCAAAATTATTTAAAGCTAAAATAGGTAGAAATAAAAAAAATACTAGGTTTAAGAAAGGTGATTTTTGTCCAGAAATTTGTGTGCCGGTTAATAAGGTATTCCAACCGGAAAGTACAGAACCATTGTTTGAGGTAAATACAATACAACAAAGCACTCCGACAATTTTATGTCTGGTAGAACAGGAACTTAGCGGTAGCGTTCCCACACAATCAGCCTGGGAAGAGGTTGTTGTAATATCCGGTGACGCCGAAGGACTTAACGAGTGGCTAGAGGAATATTGTAGAACCACCCATAAAAACGGTTACGAAATATTAGACGCACTGTGAAAATAAATAATATTTAGAGTTAATAATAATTTAATTAAATAATAATTAGTATTAAAATAAATTAAATGTGTGTAATATAATATTAATAATAATTGTAAATAAGTTGTGTATGAATGATAGTTCGGTAGTTGCGCGGTAACTAACAAGCGTGCAGGCGTATAATAAAGCAAAGCCAGCGAACCCCAGCGACCGGAAATTGTTATGTAACGCGGTGTAGCGCTCAGCTGTTAGAATGTAGGTCAAGTAATTAATGTCGCGCGTTCTTTGATATCACTTTGTAAACAAAGTCAGCACATTCCTGGAGCGCGTGCGTGTCAGCTGTTGACTACCCCTTATCTCACATTCTTAAACGCTGCAATTAGCTACTAGCCGTACTACAAACATTTACTACACAATGATTTCAAGTATAATATTAATAGTGTTCAATTATAATTAAGTTATATATGTAAAGAACATAGAGACTAATGTATGTGTCCATAAATAAGTAATAAAATGTATAGTAGCAAGCATAATCAATTCAATGTACATTTATAATAATTGAAAAAAAAAAAATTGTATATGCTACACTCATTTTTTTTTAAAGTGGGTGGAGGAGTATATAACAGGACCAAATATCATTAATTTGGAGTTATATGTTGAGGGTATACTATATTGATGTTTGAATAAATTTTAATAGTCGAAACTCCACTCACATGTTGTAGCGATCATAATAATGCATTGTAAAAGGCGCACACGCGGCTGTTACATAATCAACTCGCTGTGTAATGCATACGACCACACCCAAACTTTCAATTATTAAAATTTCGGAAACCAGTAAATTCAGGCAAAATCCATTATAGCCAAAATGTTTGCCGAAATATTAATAATAGGGTGTGCGAATTTTACGCGATATAATTAAATAATAACCGAGTTAATTAATTTTATGTGAATAACTTCTGTAATAATTGAGCTACATAAAAGAGCTTCTAATAGCCATAAGAATTTACAACAAATTGTATATTTTGGAATTAGCACAACTTGGTTTGCAACCAAGATAATTGCAATAAAAAAGTGCCACAGGAAATCCGGAACGACAATTCAGTTCCGTTGTGTTAAGAATATTAATAATAATATAAATTCTCTGTCTGTGGGAAACTAGTTTCGTTCTCACGGACTAAGGTGATTCAAAATTTTGAGAGTAGGGAGAGTGTGTCAGCCAATCAAATCATTCGAAGAAATCCCAACCAGCGCGGAGTTTGGGGCTGATCAAACACTCTACTGCCAGTATTCAAGAAGAACAGACGTATATCTTCGATCGTCTCAAAACCATAGTTTTGTGAAGACCCATCTGAAGACTTCATGTGGTCAACACGCCTAATTACGATCATCATAAAACAGATCAACTGTAACGATTCGTAATTACAGCATCCAGTCAAGATACTCTTCTAAATCAACAAACAAGCTTATTGTGCACTACACTAACTGTGGGCATAAGCACGCAAGAGATCTACAAGACTACAAGACATTACTTCAAAAATACGGCAGAGAGGCCGTCTAAACTATTGCGAATCAGCTGACGAGCAGAGCTACAACTCGAACGACACACACACACACTGACATGGAAACGTGCATCGACGAGGGACGTGAAGCAGTTCTCGCAGAAAACCGCAGACGTAAAAACTTCAACAAATAGCAGGAGAGGAGAGTGTTGCTGATTTCCGAGCTCACCGCCGAAACCCAGGACGCTCAAGTAGATCACTATCTCTAGCCGATTGGACAAGGACAGCGAGGGACATCTGGAGCATCTCTACAATCCACTTCAGTATCAGGAAAGTCAAAATCAAGTTATCTATTTTTCAACCGTTAAATTTTCTTTTTTTTTAATTAAAATCATTGTAATATAAATTATTCAGGTGCCAGAAATCAAAGACTCTAGTTAAATAAGAATTATTCATGTGTGAAAATCTGTATAGCCAGTATAAGTAATTAATAAGCTTTAGTTAAGAATTAATAGTAGTTAACAAAAAGCGCTATACAAATCTTAACAAAGAATTAAATAATTTGCTAATACTGCAGTATACGTGAGTCAAATCACTAGTAAATAAAGGGACGTGAACTAGATTGTCACGCCTAGTTTATTTTGGAGTATATTCAATTAACTTTAAAGTTTTTATTTCATTTGAATCAAATTTTAGAGACATTGAAATTAAATTAAATTAAAGTAAATTAATTAATTAAATTTTCAGTTAAAATTAACTCTTTCAAAATAACGAGCTCAACTTCTAAAATTATCAACCATTTAAAAAACATTATTCAAGATCTATTTATTGTTTAATGTGTAAGAATATTTGATCATATAAGCATTTCATTCTTGTGTCATTGGAGTAATAAACACCGTTTTATTACCCCATATTGTATTTTTTTATTGCTGTACTACGGAGCCTACCAACCTCACAAAACTCTTCACTTAAAATAACTTATTTAGTGTGCTGTTGTCATATATTTGAGTTTACATACTTGCGAAATCAAATCCAAAATCCACACGCCCTAGTCGGAAGAAAACCGCAAGATCGGACAGCAGGTAGGTGCTCATACATTCACACAACACAACAACACCCATTAAGTAGAGTTACATATGTCGCCCTGCATGTGGGGCCAGAAATTAAATTCAAACTAAATTTAATTTACGTTAAAACAAAGTTTGCTGTTTTAACTTTTAAAACAGCTGGCGTCCAACTGAACAATCCCCAAAGAAAAGTTTTGTGATTGGTAGTGGTACAGCAGTCAAGTATTTGAAATTACTGTGTATTTGAAATTGTTGTGTAAAAATCGATATGGAAAAAATACTTAAACAAATGCAGCAGATGAACGCGGACATGAAACAAGCAAACGCGGATTTAACTGCTAATATGAACGCGAAGTTTGAACAAATAACAGCCAATGCTGAAATGAATAACGCAGAAGTAACGGCTAGAATTGACGCGCAAAAATCAAGCTTAACCGAAGCACTAGAACATAGCAACGCGGACATAAATGCCGAGATAAAACAAACTAATAAAGAATTAACTCTTAAAGTCACCGAAATCGGAGAAAGCAATAAAGAATTAACCGCTAAAATGACGGAAATCGGCCAAAGTAACAAAGAATTGACCGCGAAAATTACCGAAGTAGGAGAAAAAGTACATACGGTAGAAACGAAAATAAACGAACGGTTCAAGGTTTTTGAGACCACCATGCAAAAATCGTTTATCGAACAAGTTACGCGTGTGGAGGGCCGATTCAAAGAACACATCAGTAGGTGTGAAAAACAGACCGCTGATGTTGCGAAAAAAGTTGACTCGCTAGAAGTAAAAATTCAAGCGGATGCGACAGAAACTCAACACCAAGTAAGTAGACTTGATGCTTCTATTGTAGAAACGCGATCAAATATAGGTTCTAATAAAGAAAGTGTATTGCAAGCACTTAATGATGAGATCTTAAAAGTACGACAGGAAGTACGCAGGAGATCCGCTTCTAATATTCTAGTACAGGGTCCTGTCTATGAAAAGAATCGTGTATATTTTACAGGGGAAAATAATGAAAACCCTATTGAATTTTTGTTAGCCTGTGAAAATGAAATGGCGAGGGTAGGTTCGAGACTCGAAGATCAAGATAAAATACAATGGCTAGTAAACGCGATGCGTGATTCGGCGCGTAAATGGTATAATATTGTACGCGATAAAGTGACCACATACGCGGAATTCAAACAGAAATTCGAAAGCCGGTATTGGAATTCTCACACTCAAAGACTGTTACGGAATGAATTAGAATATGGACGTTATGACCGAAAATTAGGTATAACGCCGGAAAATTATATCATCCAGCAGGTCGAGCGCGCAAAGCATTTAACCCCAGCATTTTCAGAGATCGACATTGTCACTAAACTAGCCTATCATTTCAACCACAATATACGGGTAGCTGTGTTTACGCAAGGTATACGCACGGTTGATGAATTGCTCATTTTAGTGTCGCAAAGCGAGACAGTTTTTGATTTAGGCGGTTGGCGTTATAACCCAGATTTTCGTCGAAATAACAACGGTCAAAATACATGGGTGCAATACCATCCTCAATCTGATCAGAGACCAAGTACGAGTTCTACTCCACCCCAGACATTGTTAAAACCCCCAGATAAGACCTTTGAATACAAAGGTAAGCCAAATGTCGGCAGACCGAAAGGGCAATATAAAGGCAACGATGGGACGCAGATGAGAACTATACAGACAATCGAAATAGCGAAAAGTGATACGACTGCGCAAGACAGTGATACACAAAGCATTAAGGACCCCAGTGAAAAGAAAAAAAAACGTAAGTTTCCAAAAAACTTGGAAACGGGCGCCTCCAGGGGGGGGGTGCGCCATAAATCATGCAAAATTATTTAAAGCTAAAATAGGTAGAAATAAAAAAAATACTAGGTTTAAGAAAGGTGATTTTTGTCCAGAAATTTGTGTGCCGGTTAATAAGGTATTCCAACCGGAAAGTACAGAACCATTGTTTGAGGTAAATACAATACAACAAAGCACTCCGACAATTTTATGTCTGGTAGAACAGGAACTTAGCGGTAGCGTTCCCACACAATCAGCCTGGGAAGAGGTTGTTGTAATATCCGGTGACGCCGAAGGACTTAACGAGTGGCTAGAGGAATATTGTAGAACCACCCATAAAAACGGTTACGAAATATTAGACGCACTGTGAAAATAAATAATATTTAGAGTTAATAATAATTTAATTAAATAATAATTAGTATTAAAATAAATTAAATGTGTGTAATATAATATTAATAATAATTGTAAATAAGTTGTGTATGAATGATAGTTCGGTAGTTGCGCGGTAACTAACAAGCGTGCAGGCGTATAATAAAGCAAAGCCAGCGAACCCCAGCGACCGGAAATTGTTATGTAACGCGGTGTAGCGCTCAGCTGTTAGAATGTAGGTCAAGTAATTAATGTCGCGCGTTCTTTGATATCACTTTGTAAACAAAGTCAGCACATTCCTGGAGCGCGTGCGTGTCAGCTGTTGACTACCCCTTATCTCACATTCTTAAACGCTGCAATTAGCTACTAGCCGTACTACAAACATTTACTACACAATGATTTCAAGTATAATATTAATAGTGTTCAATTATAATTAAGTTATATATGTAAAGAACATAGAGACTAATGTATGTGTCCATAAATAAGTAATAAAATGTATAGTAGCAAGCATAATCAATTCAATGTACATTTATAATAATTGAAAAAAAAAAATTGTATATGCTACACTCATTTTTTTTTAAAGTGGGTGGAGGAGTATATAACAGGACCAAATATCATTAATTTGGAGTTATATGTTGAGGGTATACTATATTGATGTTTGAATAAATTTTAATAGTCGAAACTCCACTCACATGTTGTAGCGATCATAATAATGCATTGTAAAAGGCGCACACGCGGCTGTTACATAATCAACTCGCTGTGTAATGCATACGACCACACCCAAACTTTCAATTATTAAAATTTCGGAAACCAGTAAATTCAGGCAAAATCCATTATAGCCAAAATGTTTGCCGAAATATTAATAATAGGGTGTGCGAAGTTTACGCGATATAATTAAATAATAACCGAGTTAATTAATTTTATGTGAATAACTTCTGTAATAATTGAGCTACATAAAAGAGCTTCTAATAGCCATAAGAATTTACAACAAATTGTATATTTTGGAATTAGCACAACTTGGTTTGCAACCAAGATAATTGCAATAAAAAAGTGCCACAGGAAATCCGGAACGACAATTCAGTTCCGTTGTGTTAAGAATATTAATAATAATATAAATTCTCTGTCTGTGGGAAACTAGTTTCGTTCTCACGGACTAAGGTGATTCAAAATTTTGAGAGTAGGGAGAGTGTGTCAGCCAATCAAATCATTCGAAGAAATCCCAACCAGCGCGGAGTTTGGGGCTGATCAAACACTCTACTGCCAGTATTCAAGAAGAACAGACGTATATCTTCGATCGTCTCAAAACCATAGTTTTGTGAAGACCCATCTGAAGACTTCATGTGGTCAACACGCCTAATTACGATCATCATAAAACAGATCAACTGTAACGATTCGTAATTACAGCATCCAGTCAAGATACTCTTCTAAATCAACAAACAAGCTTATTGTGCACTACACTAACTGTGGGCATAAGCACGCAAGAGATCTACAAGACTACAAGACATTACTTCAAAAATACGGCAGAGAGGCCGTCTAAACTATTGCGAATCAGCTGACGAGCAGAGCTACAACTCGAACGACACACACACACACTGACATGGAACGTGCATCGACGAGGGACGTGAAGCAGTTCTCGCAGAAAGCCGCAGACGTAAAAACTTCAACAAATAGCAGGAGAGGAGAGTGTTGCTGATTTCCGAGCTCACCGCCGAAACCCAGGACGCTCAAGTAGATCACTATCTCTAGCCGATTGGACAAGGACAGCGAGGGACATCTGGAGCATCTCTACAATCCACTTCAGTATCAGGAAAGTCAAAATCAAGTTATCTATTTTTCAACCGTTAAATTTTCTTTTTTTTTTAATTAAAATCATTGTAATATAAATTATTCAGGTGCCAGAAATCAAAGACTCTAGTTAAATAAGAATTATTCATGTGTGAAAATCTGTATAGCCAGTATAAGTAATTAATAAGCTTTAGTTAAGAATTAATAGTAGTTAAACAAAAAGCGCTATACAAATCTTAACAAAGAATTAAATAATTTGCTAATACTGCAGTATACGTGAGTCAAATCACTAGTAAATAAAGGGACGTGAACTAGATTGTCACGCCTAGTTTATTTTGGAGTATATTCAATTAACTTTAAAGTTTTTATTTCATTTGAATCAAATTTTAGAGACATTGAAATTAAATTAAATTAAAGTAAATTAATTAATTAAATTTTCAGTTAAAATTAACTCTTTCAAAATAACGAGCTCAACTTCTAAAATTATCAACCATTTAAAAAACATTATTCAAGATCTATTTATTGTTTAATGTGTAAGAATATTTGATCATATAAGCATTTCATTCTTGTGTCATTGGAGTAATAAACACCGTTTTATTACCCCATATTGTATTTTTTTATTGCTGTACTACGGAGCCTACCAACCTCACAAAACTCTTCACTTAAAATAACTTATTTAGTGTGCTGTTGTCATATATTTGAGTTTACATACTTGCGAAATCAAATCCAAAATCCACACGCCCTAGTCGGAAGAAAACCGCAAGATCGGACAGCAGGTAGGTGCTCATACATTCACACAACACAACAACACCCATTAAGTAGAGTTACATATGTCGCCCTGCATGTGGGGCCAGAAATTAAATTCAAACTAAATTTAATTTACGTTAAAACAAAGTTTGCTGTTTTAACTTTTAAAACAGCTGGCGTCCAACTGAACAATCCCCAAAGAAAAGTTTTGTGATTGGTAGTGGTACAGCAGTCAAGTATTTGAAATTACTGTGTATTTGAAATTGTTGTGTAAAAATCGATATGGAAAAAATACTTAAACAAATGCAGCAGATGAACGCGGACATGAAACAAGCAAACGCGGATTTAACTGCTAATATGAACGCGAAGTTTGAACAAATAACAGCCAATGCTGAAATGAATAACGCAGAAGTAACGGCTAGAATTGACGCGCAAAAATCAAGCTTAACCGAAGCACTAGAACATAGCAACGCGGACATAAATGCCGAGATAAAACAAACTAATAAAGAATTAACTCTTAAAGTCACCGAAATCGGAGAAAGCAATAAAGAATTAACCGCTAAAATGACGGAAATCGGCCAAAGTAACAAAGAATTGACCGCGAAAATTACCGAAGTAGGAGAAAAAGTACATACGGTAGAAACGAAAATAAACGAACGGTTCAAGGTTTTTGAGACCACCATGCAAAAATCGTTTATCGAACAAGTTACGCGTGTGGAGGGCCGATTCAAAGAACACATCAGTAGGTGTGAAAAACAGACCGCTGATGTTGCGAAAAAAGTTGACTCGCTAGAAGTAAAAATTCAAGCGGATGCGACAGAAACTCAACACCAAGTAAGTAGACTTGATGCTTCTATTGTAGAAACGCGATCAAATATAGGTTCTAATAAAGAAAGTGTATTGCAAGCACTTAATGATGAGATCTTAAAAGTACGACAGGAAGTACGCAGGAGATCCGCTTCTAATATTCTAGTACAGGGTCCTGTCTATGAAAAGAATCGTGTATATTTTACAGGGGAAAATAATGAAAACCCTATTGAATTTTTGTTAGCCTGTGAAAATGAAATGGCGAGGGTAGGTTCGAGACTCGAAGATCAAGATAAAATACAATGGCTAGTAAACGCGATGCGTGATTCGGCGCGTAAATGGTATAATATTGTACGCGATAAAGTGACCACATACGCGGAATTCAAACAGAAATTCGAAAGCCGGTATTGGAATTCTCACACTCAAAGACTGTTACGGAATGAATTAGAATATGGACGTTATGACCGAAAATTAGGTATAACGCCGGAAAATTATATCATCCAGCAGGTCGAGCGCGCAAAGCATTTAACCCCAGCATTTTCAGAGATCGACATTGTCACTAAACTAGCCTATCATTTCAACCACAATATACGGGTAGCTGTGTTTACGCAAGGTATACGCACGGTTGATGAATTGCTCATTTTAGTGTCGCAAAGCGAGACAGTTTTTGATTTAGGCGGTTGGCGTTATAACCCAGATTTTCGTCGAAATAACAACGGTCAAAATACATGGGTGCAATACCATCCTCAATCTGATCAGAGACCAAGTACGAGTTCTACTCCACCCCAGACATTGTTAAAACCCCCAGATAAGACCTTTGAATACAAAGGTAAGCCAAATGTCGGCAGACCGAAAGGGCAATATAAAGGCAACGATGGGACGCAGATGAGAACTATACAGACAATCGAAATAGCGAAAAGTGATACGACTGCGCAAGACAGTGATACACAAAGCATTAAGGACCCCAGTGAAAAGAAAAAAAAACGTAAGTTTCCAAAAAACTTGGAAACGGGCGCCTCCAGGGGGGGGGGTGCGCCATAAATCATGCAAAATTATTTAAAGCTAAAATAGGTAGAAATAAAAAAAATACTAGGTTTAAGAAAGGTGATTTTTGTCCAGAAATTTGTGTGCCGGTTAATAAGGTATTCCAACCGGAAAGTACAGAACCATTGTTTGAGGTGAATACAATACAACAAAGCACTCCGACAATTGTATGTCTGGTAGAACAGGAACTTAGCGGTAGCGTTCCCACACAATCAGCCTGGGAAGAGGTTGTTGTAATATCCGGTGACGCCGAAGGACTTAACGAGTGGCTAGAGGAATATTGTAGAACCACCCATAAAAACGGTTACGAAATATTAGACGCACTGTGAAAATAAATAATATTTAGAGTTAATAATAATTTAATTAAATAATAATTAGTATTAAAATAAATTAAATGTGTGTAATATAATATTAATAATAATTGTAAATAAGTTGTGTATGAATGATAGTTCGGTAGTTGCGCGGTAACTAACAAGCGTGCAGGCGTATAATAAAGCAAAGCCAGCGAACCCCAGCGACCGGAAATTGTTATGTAACGCGGTGTAGCGCTCAGCTGTTAGAATGTAGGTCAAGTAATTAATGTCGCGCGTTCTTTGATATCACTTTGTAAACAAAGTCAGCACATTCCTGGAGCGCGTGCGTGTCAGCTGTTGACTACCCCTTATCTCACATTCTTAAACGCTGCAATTAGCTACTAGCCGTACTACAAACATTTACTACACAATGATTTCAAGTATAATATTAATAGTGTTCAATTATAATTAAGTTATATATGTAAAGAACATAGAGACTAATGTATGTGTCCATAAATAAGTAATAAAATGTATAGTAGCAAGCATAATCAATTCAATGTACATTTATAATAATTGAAAAAAAAAAAATTGTATATGCTACACTCATTTTTTTTTAAAGTGGGTGGAGGAGTATATAACAGGACCAAATATCATTAATTTGGAGTTATATGTTGAGGGTATACTATATTGATGTTTGAATAAATTTTAATAGTCGAAACTCCACTCACATGTTGTAGCGATCATAATAATGCATTGTAAAAGGCGCACACGCGGCTGTTACATAATCAACTCGCTGTGTAATGCATACGACCACACCCAAACTTTCAATTATTAAAATTTCGGAAACCAGTAAATTCAGGCAAAATCCATTATAGCCAAAATGTTTGCCGAAATATTAATAATAGGGTGTGCGAATTTTACGCGATATAATTAAATAATAACCGAGTTAATTAATTTTATGTGAATAACTTCTGTAATAATTGAGCTACATAAAAGAGCTTCTAATAGCCATAAGAATTTACAACAAATTGTATATTTTGGAATTAGCACAACTTGGTTTGCAACCAAGATAATTGCAATAAAAAAGTGCCACAGGAAATCCGGAACGACAATTCAGTTCCGTTGTGTTAAGAATATTAATAATAATATAAATTCTCTGTCTGTGGGAAACTAGTTTCGTTCTCACGGACTAAGGTGATTCAAAATTTTGAGAGTAGGGAGAGTGTGTCAGCCAATCAAATCATTCGAAGAAATCCCAACCAGCGCGGAGTTTGGCGCTGATCAAACACTCTACTGCCAGTATTCAAGAAGAACAGACGTATATCTTCGATCGTCTCAAAACCATAGTTTTGTGAAGACCCATCTGAAGACTCCATGTGGTCAACACGCCTAATTACGATCATCATAAAACAGATCAACTGTAACGATTCGTAATTACAGCATCCAGTCAAGATACTCTTCTAAATCAACAAACAAGCTTATTGTGCACTACACTAACTGTGGGCATAAGCACGCAAGAGATCTACAAGACTACAAGACATTACTTCAAAAATACGGCAGAGAGGCCGTCTAAACTATTGCGAATCAGCTGACGAGCAGAGCTACAACTCGAACGACACACACACACACTGACATGGAACGTGCATCGACGAGGGACGTGAAGCAGTTCTCGCAGAAAGCCGCAGACGTAAAAACTTCAACAAATAGCAGGAGAGGAGAGTGTTGCTGATTTCCGAGCTCACCGCCGAAACCCAGGACGCTCAAGTAGATCACTATCTCTAGCCGATTGGACAAGGACAGCGAGGGACATCTGGAGCATCTCTACAATCCACTTCAGTATCAGGAAAGTCAAAATCAAGTTATCTATTTTTCAACCGTTAAATTTTCTTTTTTTTTTAATTAAAATCATTGTAATATAAATTATTCAGGTGCCAGAAATCAAAGACTCTAGTTAAATAAGAATTATTCATGTGTGAAAATCTGTATAGCCAGTATAAGTAATTAATAAGCTTTAGTTAAGAATTAATAGTAGTTAAACAAAAAGCGCTATACAAATCTTAACAAAGAATTAAATAATTTGCTAATACTGCAGTATACGTGAGTCAAATCACTAGTAAATAAAGGGACGTGAACTAGATTGTCACGCCTAGTTTATTTTGGAGTATATTCAATTAACTTTAAAGTTTTTATTTCATTTGAATCAAATTTTAGAGACATTGAAATTAAATTAAATTAAAGTAAATTAATTAATTAAATTTTCAGTTAAAATTAACTCTTTCAAAATAACGAGCTCAACTTCTAAAATTATCAACCATTTAAAAAACATTATTCAAGATCTATTTATTGTTTAATGTGTAAGAATATTTGATCATATAAGCATTTCATTCTTGTGTCATTGGAGTAATAAACACCGTTTTATTACCCCATATTGTATTTTTTTATTGCTGTACTACGGAGCCTACCAACCTCACAAAACTCTTCACTTAAAATAACTTATTTAGTGTGCTGTTGTCATATATTTGAGTTTACATACTTGCGAAATCAAATCCAAAATCCACACGCCCTAGTCGGAAGAAAACCGCAAGATCGGACAGCAGGTAGGTGCTCATACATTCACACAACACAACAACACCCATTAAGTAGAGTTACATATGTCGCCCTGCATGTGGGGCCAGAAATTAAATTCAAACTAAATTTAATTTACGTTAAAACAAAGTTTGCTGTTTTAACTTTTAAAACAGCTGGCGTCCAACTGAACAATCCCCAAAGAAAAGTTTTGTGATTGGTAGTGGTACAGCAGTCAAGTATTTGAAATTACTGTGTATTTGAAATTGTTGTGTAAAAATCGATATGGAAAAAATACTTAAACAAATGCAGCAGATGAACGCGGACATGAAACAAGCAAACGCGGATTTAACTGCTAATATGAACGCGAAGTTTGAACAAATAACAGCCAATGCTGAAATGAATAACGCAGAAGTAACGGCTAGAATTGACGCGCAAAAATCAAGCTTAACCGAAGCACTAGAACATAGCAACGCGGACATAAATGCCGAGATAAAACAAACTAATAAAGAATTAACTCTTAAAGTCACCGAAATCGGAGAAAGCAATAAAGAATTAACCGCTAAAATGACGGAAATCGGCCAAAGTAACAAAGAATTGACCGCGAAAATTACCGAAGTAGGAGAAAAAGTACATACGGTAGAAACGAAAATAAACGAACGGTTCAAGGTTTTTGAGACCACCATGCAAAAATCGTTTATCGAACAAGTTACGCGTGTGGAGGGCCGATTCAAAGAACACATCAGTAGGTGTGAAAAACAGACCGCTGATGTTGCGAAAAAAGTTGACTCGCTAGAAGTAAAAATTCAAGCGGATGCGACAGAAACTCAACACCAAGTAAGTAGACTTGATGCTTCTATTGTAGAAACGCGATCAAATATAGGTTCTAATAAAGAAAGTGTATTGCAAGCACTTAATGATGAGATCTTAAAAGTACGACAGGAAGTACGCAGGAGATCCGCTTCTAATATTCTAGTACAGGGTCCTGTCTATGAAAAGAATCGTGTATATTTTACAGGGGAAAATAATGAAAACCCTATTGAATTTTTGTTAGCCTGTGAAAATGAAATGGCGAGGGTAGGTTCGAGACTCGAAGATCAAGATAAAATACAATGGCTAGTAAACGCGATGCGTGATTCGGCGCGTAAATGGTATAATATTGTACGCGATAAAGTGACCACATACGCGGAATTCAAACAGAAATTCGAAAGCCGGTATTGGAATTCTCACACTCAAAGACTGTTACGGAATGAATTAGAATATGGACGTTATGACCGAAAATTAGGTATAACGCCGGAAAATTATATCATCCAGCAGGTCGAGCGCGCAAAGCATTTAACCCCAGCATTTTCAGAGATCGACATTGTCACTAAAGTATCCTATCATTTCAACCACAATATACGGGTAGCTGTGTTTACGCAAGGTATACGCACGGTTGATGAATTGCTCATTTTAGTGTCGCAAAGCGAGACAGTTTTTGATTTAGGCGGTTGGCGTTATAACCCAGATTTTCGTCGAAATAACAACGGTCAAAATACATGGGTGCAATACCATCCTCAATCTGATCAGAGACCAAGTACGAGTTCTACTCCACCCCAGACATTGTTAAAACCCCCAGATAAGACCTTTGAATACAAAGGTAAGCCAAATGTCGGCAGACCGAAAGGGCAATATAAAGGCAACGATGGGACGCAGATGAGAACTATACAGACAATCGAAATAGCGAAAAGTGATACGACTGCGCAAGACAGTGATACACAAAGCATTAAGGACCCCAGTGAAAAGAAAAAAAAACGTAAGTTTCCAAAAAACTTGGAAACGGGCGCCTCCAGGGGGGGGGTGCGCCATAAATCATGCAAAATTATTTAAAGCTAAAATAGGTAGAAATAAAAAAAATACTAGGTTTAAGAAAGGTGATTTTTGTCCAGAAATTTGTGTGCCGGTTAATAAGGTATTCCAACCGGAAAGTACAGAACCATTGTTTGAGGTGAATACAATACAACAAAGCACTCCGACAATTGTATGTCTGGTAGAACAGGAACTTAGCGGTAGCGTTCCCACACAATCAGCCTGGGAAGAGGTTGTTGTAATATCCGGTGACGCCGAAGGACTTAACGAGTGGCTAGAGGAATATTGTAGAACCACCCATAAAAACGGTTACGAAATATTAGACGCACTGTGAAAATAAATAATATTTAGAGTTAATAATAATTTAATTAAATAATAATTAGTATTAAAATAAATTAAATGTGTGTAATATAATATTAATAATAATTGTAAATAAGTTGTGTATGAATGATAGTTCGGTAGTTGCGCGGTAACTAACAAGCGTGCAGGCGTATAATAAAGCAAAGCCAGCGAACCCCAGCGACCGGAAATTGTTATGTAACGCGGTGTAGCGCTCAGCTGTTAGAATGTAGGTCAAGTAATTAATATCGCGCGTTCTTTGATATCACTTTGTAAACAAAGTCAGCACATTCCTGGAGCGCGTGCGTGTCAGCTGTTGACTATCCCTTATCTCACATTCTTAAACGCTGCAATTAGCTACTAGCCGTACTACAAACATTTACTACACAATGATTTCAAGTATAATATTATTAATAGTGTTCAATTATAATTAAGTTATATATGTAAAGAACATAGAGACTAATGTATGTGTCCATAAATAAGTAATAAAATGTATAGTAGCAAGCATAATCAATTCAATGTACATTTATAATAATTGAAAAAAAAAAAAAATTGTATATGCTACACTCTTTTTTTTTTTAAGTAGGTGGAGGAGTATATAACAGGACCAAATATCATTAATTTGGAGTTATATGTTGAGGGTATACTATATTGATGTTTGAATAAATTTTAATAGTCGAAACTCCACTCACATGTTGTAGCGATCATAATAATGCATTGTAAAAGGCGCACACGCGGCTGTTACATAATCAACTCGCTGTGTAACGCATACGACCACACCCAAACTTTCAATTATTAAAATTTCGGAAACCAGTAAATTCAGGCGAAATCCATTATAGCCAAAATGTTTGCCGAAATATTAATAATAGGGTGTGCGAATTTTACGCGATATAATTAAATAATAACCGAGTTAATTAATTTTATGTGAATAACTTCTGTAATAATTGAGCTACATAAAAGAGCTTCTAATAGCCATAAGAATTTACAACAAATTGTATATTTTGGAATTAGCACAACTTGGTTTGCAACCAAGATAATTGCAATAAAAAAGTGCCACAGGAAATCCGGAACGACAATTCAGTTCCGTTGTGTTAAGAATATTAATAATAATATAAATTCTCTGTCTGTGGGAAACTAGTTTCGTTCTCACGGACTAAGGTGATTCAAAATTTTGAGAGTAGGGAGAGTGTGTCAGCCAATCAAATCATTCGAAGAAATTCCAACCAGCGCGGAGTTTGGGGCTGATCAAACACTCTACTGCCAGTATTAAAGAAGAACAGATGTATATCTTCGATCGTCTCAAAACCATAGTTTTGTGAAGACCCATCTGAAGACTCTACGTGGTCAACACGCCTAATTACGATCATCATAAAACAGATCAACTGTAACGATTCGTAATTACAGCATCCAGTCAAGATACTCTTCTAAATCAACAAACAAGCTTATTGTGCACTACACTAACTGTGGGCATAAGCACGCAAGAGATCTACAAGACTACAAGACATTACTTCAAGAATACGGCAGAGAGGCCGTCTAAACCATTGCGAATCAGCTGACGAGCAGAGCTACAACTCGAACGACACACACACACACTGACGTGGAACATGCATCGACGAGAACGTGAAGCAGTTCTCGCAGAAAGCCGCAGACGTAAAAACTTCAACAAATAGCAGGAGAGGAGAGTGTTGCTGATTTCCGAGCTCACCGCCGAAACCCAGGACGCTCAAGTAGATCACTATCTCTAGCCGATTGGACAAGGACAGCGAGGGACATCTGGAGCATCTCTACAATCCACTTCAGTATCAGGAAAGTCAAAATCAAGTTATCTATTTTTCAACCGTTAAATTTTCTTTTTTTTTTAATTAAAATCATTGTAATATAAATTATTCAGGTGCCAGAAATCAAAGACTCTAGTTAAATAAGAATTATTCATGTGTGAAAATCTGTATAGCCAGTATAAGTAATTAATAAGCTTTAGTTAAGAATTAATAGTAGTTAAACAAAAAGCGCTATACAAATCTTAACAAAGAATTAAATAATTTGCTAATACTGCAGTATACGTGAGTCAAATCACTAGTAAATAAAGGGACGTGAACTAGATTGTCACGCCTAGTTTATTTTGGAGTATATTCAATTAACTTTAGAGTTTTTATTTCATTTGAATCAAATTTTAGAGACATTGAAATTAAATTAAATTAAAGTAAATTAATTAATTAAATTTTCAGTTAAAATTAACTCTTTCAAAATAACGAGCTCAACTTCTAAAATTATCAACCATTTAAAAAACATTATTCAAGATCTATTTATTGTTTAGTGTGTAAAAATATTTGATCATATAAGCATTTCATTCTTGTGCGTCATTGGAGTAATAAACACCGTTTTATTACCCCATATTGTATTTTTTTATTGCTGTACTATGGAGCCTACCAACCTCACAAAACTCTTCACTTAAAATAACTTATTTAGTGTGCTGTTGTCATATATTTGAGTTTACATACTTGCGAAATCAAATCCAAAATCCACACGCCCTAGTCGGAAGAAAACCGCAAGATCGGACAGCAGGTAGGTGCTCATACATTCACACAACACAACAACACGCATTAAGTAGAGTTACATATGTCGCCCTGCATGTGGGGCCAGAAATTAAATTCAAACTAAATTTAATTTACGTTAAAACAAAGTTTGCTGTTTTAACTTTTAAAACAGCTGGCGTCCAACTGAACAATCCCCAAAGAAAAGTTTTGTGATTGGTAGTGGTACAGCAGTCAAGTATTTGAAATTACTGTGTATTTGAAATTGTTGTGTAAAAATCGATATGGAAAAAATACTTAAACAAATGCAGCAGATGAACGCGGACATGAAACAAGCAAACGCGGATTTAACTGCTAATATGAACGCGGAGTTTGAACAAATAACAGCCAATGCTGAAATGAATAACGCAGAAATAACGGCTAGAATTGACGCGCAAAAATCAAGCTTAACCGAAGCACTAGAACATAGCAACGCGGACATAAATGCCGAGATAAAACAAACTAATAAAGAATTAACTGTTAAAGTCACCGAAATCGGAGAAAGCAATAAAGAATTAACCGCTAAAATGACGGAAATCGGCCAAAGTAACAAAGAATTGACAGCGAAAATTACCGAAGTAGGAGAAAAGTACATACGGTAGAAACGAAAATAAACGAACGGTTCAAGGTTTTTGAGACCACCATGCAAAAATCGTTTATCGAACAAGTTACGCGTATGGAGGGCCGATTCAAAGAACACATCAGTAGGTGTGAAAAACAGACCGCTGATGTTGCGAAAAAAGTTGACTCGCTAGAAGTAAAAATTCAAGCGGATGCGACAGAAACTCAACGCCAAGTAAGTAGACTTGATGCTTCTATTGTAGAAACGCGATCAAATATAGGTTCTAATAAAGAAAGTGTATTGCAAGCACTTAATGATGAGATCTTAAAAGTACGACAGGAAGTACGCAGGAGATCCGCTTCTAATATTCTAGTACAGGGTCCTGTCTATGAAAAGAATCGTGTATATTTTACAGGGGAAAATAATGAAAACCCTATTGAATTTTTGTTAGCCTGTGAAAATGAAATGGCGAGGGTAGGTTCGAGACTCGAAGATCAAGATAAAATACAATGGGTAGTAAACGCGATGCGTGATTCGGCGCGTAAATGGTATAATATTGTACGTGATAAAGTGACCACATACGCGGAATTCAAACAGAAATTCGAAAGCCGGTATTGGAATTCTCACACTCAAAGACTGTTACGGAATGAATTAGAATATGGACGTTATGACCGAAAATTAGGTATAACGCCGGAAAATTATATCATCCAGCAGGTCGAGCGCGCAAAGCATTTAACCCCAGCATTTTCAGAGATCGACATTGTCACTAAACTAGCCTATCATTTCAACCACAATATACGGGTAGCTGTGTTTACGCAAGGTATACGCACGGTTGATGAATTGCTCATTTTAGTGTCGCAAAGCGAGACAGTTTTTGATTTAGGCGGTTGGCGTTATAACCCAGATTTTCGTCGAAATAACAACGGTCAAAATACACGGGTGCAATACCATCCTCAATCTGATCAGAGACCAAGTACGAGTTCTACTCCACCCCAGACACCGTTAAAACCCCCAGATAAGACCTTTGAATACAAAGGTAAGCCAAATGTCGGCAGACCGAAAGGGCAATATAAAGGCAACGATGGGACGCAGATGAGAACTATACAGACAATCGAAATAGCGAAAAGTGATACGACTGCGCAAGACAGTGATACACAAAGCATTAAGGACCCCAGTGAAAAGAAAAAAAAAACGTAAGTTTCCAAAAAACTTGGAAACGGGCGCCTCCAGGGGGGGGGGGGTGCGCCATAAATCATGCAAAATTATTTAAAGCTAAAATAGGTAGAAATAAAAAAAATACTAGGTTTAAGAAAGGTGATTTTTGTCCAGAAATTTGTGTGCCGGTTAATAAGGTATTCCAACCGGAAAGTACAGAACCATTGTTTGAGGTGAATACAATACAACAAAGCACTCCGACAATTGTATGTCTGGTAGAACAGGAACTTAGCGGTAGCATTCCCACACAATCAGCCTGGGAAGAGGTTGTTGTAATATCCGGTGACGCCGAAGGACTTAACGAGTGGCTAGAGGAATATTGTAGAACCACCCATAAAAACGGTTACGAAATATTAGACGCACTGTGAAAATAAATAATATTTAGAGTTAATAATAATTTAACTAAATAATAATTAGTATTAAAATAAATTAAATGTGTGTAATATAATATTAATAATAATTGTAAATAAGTTGTGTATGAATGATAGTTCGGTAGTTGCGCGGTAACTAACAAGCGTGCAGGCGTATAATAAAGCAAAGCCAGCGAACCCCAGCGACCGGAAATTGTTATGTAACGCGGTGTAGCGCTCAGCTGTTAGAATGTAGGACAAGTAATTAATGTCGCGCGTTCTTTGATATCACTTTGTAAACAAAGTCAGCACATTCCTGGAGCGCGTGCGTGTCAGCTGTTGACTACCCCTTATCTCACATTCTTAAACGCTGCAATTAGCTACTAGCCGTACTACAAACATTTACTACACAATGATTTCAAGTATAATATTAATAGTGTTCAATTATAATTAAGTTATATATGTAAAGAACATAGAGACTAATGTATGTGTCCATAAATAAGTAATAAAATGTATAGTAGCAAGCATAATCAATTCAATGTACATTTATAATAATTGAAAAAAAAAAAATTGTATATGCTACACTCATTTTTTTTTAAAGTGGGTGGAGGAGTATATAACAGGACCAAATATCATTAATTTGGAGTTATATGTTGAGGGTATACTATATTGATGTTTGAATAAATTTTAATAGTCGAAACTCCACTCACATGTTGTAGCGATCATAATAATGCATTGTAAAAGGCGCACACACGGCTGTTACATAATCAACTCGCTGTGTAATGCATACGACCACACCCAAACTTTCAATTATTAAAATTTCGGAAACCAGTAAATTCAGGCAAAATCCACTATAGCCAAAATGTTTGCCGAAATATTAATAATAGGGTGTGCGAATTTTACGCGATATAATTAAATAATAACCGAGTTAATTAATTTTATGTGAATAACTTCTGTAATAATTGAGCTACATAAAAGAGCTTCTAATAGCCATAAGAATTTACAACAAATTGTATATTTTGGAATTAGCACAACTTGGTTTGCAACCAAGATAATTGCAATAAAAAAGTGCCACAGGAAATCCGGAACGACAATTCAGTTCCGTTGTGTTAAGAATATTAATAATAATATAAATTCTCTGTCTGTGGGAAACTAGTTTCGTTCTCACGGACTAAGGTGATTCAAAATTTTGAGAGTAGGGAGAGTGTGTCAGCCAATCAAATCATTCGAAGAAATCCCAACCAGCGCGGAGTTTGGGGCTGATCAAACACTCTACTGCCAGTATTCAAGAAGAACAGACGTATATCTTCGATCGTCTCAAAACCATAGTTTTGTGAAGACCCATCTGAAGACTCTATGTGGTCAACACGCCTAATTACGATCATCATAAAACAGATCAACTGTAACGATTCGTAATTACAGCATCCAGTCAAGATACTCTTCTAAATCAACAAACAAGCTTATTGTGCACTACACTAACTGTGGGCATAAGCACGCAAGAGATCTACAAGACTACAAGACATTACTTCAAAAATACGGCAGAGAGGCCGTCTAAACTATTGCGAATCAGCTGACGAGCAGAGCTACAACTCGAACGACACACACACACACTGACATGGAACGTGCATCGACGAGGGACGTGAAGCAGTTCTCGCAGAAAGCCGCAGACGTAAAAACTTCAACAAATAGCAGGAGAGGAGAGTGTTGCTGATTTCCGAGCTCACCGCCGAAACCCAGGACGCTCAAGTAGATCACTATCTCTAGCCGATTGGACAAGGACAGCGAGGGACATCTGGAGCATCTCTACAATCCACTTCAGTATCAGGAAAGTCAAAATCAAGTTATCTATTTTTCAACCGTTAAATTTTCTTTTTTTTTAATTAAAATCATTGTAATATAAATTATTCAGGTGCCAGAAATCAAAGACTCTAGTTAAATAAGAATTATTCATGTGTGAATATCTGTATAGCCAGTATAAGTAATTAATAAGCTTTAGTTAAGAATTAATAGTAGTTAAACAAAAAGCGCTATACAAATCTTAACAAAGAATTAAATAATTTGCTAATACTGCAGTATACGTGAGTCAAATCACTAGTAAATAAAGGGACGTGAACTAGATTGTCACGCCTAGTTTATTTTGGAGTATATTCAATTAACTTTAGAGTTTTTATTTCATTTGAATCAAATTTTAGAGACATTGAAATTAAATTAAATTAAAGTAAATTAATTAATTAAATTTTCAGTTAAAATTAACTCTTTCAAAATAACGAGCTCAACTTCTAAAATTATCAACCATTTAAAAAACATTATTCAAGATCTATTTATTGTTTAGTGTGTAAGAATATTTGATCATATAAGCATTTCATTCTTGTGCGTCATTGGAGTAATAAACACCGTTTTATTACCCCATATTGTATTTTTTTATTGCTGTACTATGGAGCCTACCAACCTCACAAAACTCTTCACTTAAAATAACTTATTTAGTGTGCTGTTGTCATATATTTGAGTTTACATACTTGCGAAATCAAATCCAAAATCCACACGCTCTCGTCGGAAGAAAACCGCAAGATCGGACAGCAGGTAGGTGCTCATACATTCACACAACACAACAACACGCATTAAGTAGAGTTACATATGTCGCCCTGCATGTGGGGCCAGAAATTAAATTCAAACTAAATTTAATTTACGTTAAAACAAAGTTTGCTGTTTTAACTTTTAAAACAGCTGGCGTCCAACTGAACAATCCCCAAAGAAAAGTTTTGTGATTGGTAGTGGTACAGCAGTCAAGTATTTGAAATTACTGTGTATTTGAAATTGTTGTGTAAAAATCGATATGGAAAAAATACTTAAACAAATGCAGCAGATGAACGCGGACATGAAACAAGCAAACGCGGATTTAACTGCTAATATGAACGCGAAGTTTGAACAAATAACAGCCAATGCTGAAATGAATAACGCAGAAATAACGGCTAGAATTGACGCGCAAAAATCAAGCTTAACCGAAGCACTAGAACATAGCAACGCGGACATAAATGCCGAGATAAAACAAACTAATAAAGAATTAACTCTTAAAGTCACCGAAATCGGAGAAAGCAATAAAGAATTAACCGCTAAAATGACGGAAATCGGCCAAAGTAACAAAGAATTGACAGCGAAAATTACCGAAGTAGGAGAAAAAGTACATACGGTAGAAACGAAAATAAACGAACGGTTGAAGGTTTTTGAGACCACCATGCAAAAATCGTTTATCGAACAAGTTACGCGTATGGAGGGCCGATTCAAAGAACACATCAGTAGGTGTGAAAAACAGACCGCTGATGTTGCGAAAAAAGTTGACTCGCTAGAAGTAAAAATTCAAGCGGATGCGACAGAAACTCAACGCCAAGTAAGTAGACTTGATGCTTCTATTGTAGAAACGCGATCAAATATAGGTTCTAATAAAGAAAGTGTATTGCAAGCACTTAATGATGAGATCTTAAAAGTACGACAGGAAGTACGCAGGAGATCCGCTTCTAATATTCTAGTACAGGGTCCTGTCTATGAAAAGAATCGTGTATATTTTACAGGGGAAAATAATGAAAACCCTATTGAATTTTTGTTAGCCTGTGAAAATGAAATGGCGAGGGTAGGTTCGAGACTCGAAGATCAAGATAAAATACAATGGCTAGTAAACGCGATGCGTGATTCGGCGCGTAAATGGTATAATATTGTACGTGATAAAGTGACTACATACGCGGAATTCAAACAGAAATTCGAAAGCCGGTATTGGAATTCTCACACTCAAAGACTGTTACGGAATGAATTAGAATATGGACGTTATGACCGAAAATTAGGTATAACGCCGGAAAATTATATCATCCAGCAGGTCGAGCGCGCAAAGCATTTAACCCCAGCATTTTCAGAGATCGACATTGTCACTAAACTAGCCTATCATTTCAACCACAATATACGGGTAGCTGTGTTTACGCAAGGTATACGCACGGTTGATGAATTGCTCATTTTAGTGTCGCAAAGCGAGACAGTTTTTGATTTAGGCGGTTGGCGTTATAACCCAGATTTTCGTCGAAATAACAACGGTCAAAATACACGGGTGCAATACCATCCTCAATCTGATCAGAGACCAAGTACGAGTTCTACTCCACCCCAGACACCGTTAAAACCCCCAGATAAGACCTTTGAATACAAAGGTAAGCCAAATGTCGGCAGACCGAAAGGGCAATATAAAGGCAACGATGGGACGCAGATGAGAACTATACAGACAATCGAAATAGCGAAAAGTGATACGACTGCGCAAGACAGTGATACACAAAGCATTAAGGACCCCAGTGAAAAGAAAAAAAAAACGTAAGTTTCCAAAAAACTTGGAAACGGGCGCCTCCAGGGGGGGGGGTGCGCCATAAATCATGCAAAATTATTTAAAGCTAAAATAGGTAGAAATAAAAAAAATACTAGGTTTAAGAAAGGTGATTTTTGTCCAGAAATTTGTGTGCCGGTTAATAAGGTATTCCAACCGGAAAGTACAGAACCATTGTTTGAGGTGAATACAATACAACAAAGCACTCCGACAATTGTATGTCTGGTAGAACAGGAACTTAGCGGTAGCATTCCCACACAATCAGCCTGGGAAGAGGTTGTTGTAATATCCGGTGACGCCGAAGGACTTAACGAGTGGCTAGAGGAATATTGTAGAACCACCCATAAAAACGGTTACGAAATATTAGACGCACTGTGAAAATAAATAATATTTAGAGTTAATAATAATTTAACTAAATAATAATTAGTATTAAAATAAATTAAATGTGTGTAATATAATATTAATAATAATTGTAAATAAGTTGTGTATGAATGATAGTTCGGTAGTTGCGCGGTAACTAACAAGCGTGCATGCGTATAATAAAGCAAAGCCAGCGAACCCCAGCGACCGGAAATTGTTATGTAACGCGGTGTAGCGCTCAGCTGTTAGAATGTAGGTCAAGTAATTAATGTCGCGCGTTCTTTGATATCACTTTGTAAACAAAGTCAGCACATTCCTGGAGCGCGTGCGTGTCAGCTGTTGACTACCCCTTATCTCACATTCTTAAACGCTGCAATTAGCTACTAGCCGTACTACAAACATTTACTACACAATGATTTCAAGTATAATATTAATAGTGTTCAATTATAATTAAGTTATATATGTAAAGAACATAGAGATTAATGTATGTGTCCATAAATAAGTAATAAAATGTATAGTAGCAAGCATAATCAATTCAATGTACATTTATAATAATTGAAAAAAAAAAAAATTGTATATGCTACACTCTTTTTTTTTTTAAGTGGGTGGAGGAGTATATAACAGGACCAAATATCATTAATTTGGAGTTATATGTTGAGGGTATACTATATTGATGTTTGAATAAATTTTAATAGTCGAAACTCCACTCACATGTTGTAGCGATCATAATAATGCATTGTAAAAGGCGCACACGCGGCTGTTACATAATCAACTCGCTGTGTAATGCATACGACCACACCCAAACTTTCAATTATTAAAATTTCGGAAACCAGTAAATTCAGGCAAAATCCATTATAGCCAAAATGTTTGCCGAAATATTAATAATAGGGTGTGCGAATTTTACGCGATATAATTAAATAATAACCGAGTTAATTAATTTTATGTGAATAACTTCTGTAATAATTGAGCTACATAAAAGAGCTTCTAATAGCCATAAGAATTTACAACAAATTGTATATTTTGGAATTAGCACAACTTGGTTTGCAACCAAGATAATTGCAATAAAAAAGTGCCACAGGAAATCCGGAACGACAATTCAGTTCCGTTGTGTTAAGAATATTAATAATAATATAAATTCTCTGTCTGTGGGAAACTAGTTTCGTTCTCACGGACTAAGGTGATTCAAAATTTTGAGAGTAGGGAGAGTGTGTCAGCCAATCAAATCATTCGAAGAAATCCCAACCAGCGCGGAGTTTGGGGCTGATCAAACACTCTACTGCCAGTATTCAAGAAGAACAGACGTATATCTTCGATCGTCTCAAAACCATAGTTTTGTGAAGACCCATCTGAAGACTCCATGTGGTCAACACGCCTAATTACGATCATCATAAAACAGATCAACTGTAACGATTCGTAATTACAGCATCCAGTCAAGATACTCTTCTAAATCAACAAACAAGCTTATTGTGCACTACACTAACTGTGGGCATAAGCACGCAAGAGATCTACAAGACTACAAGACATTACTTCAAAAATACGGCAGAGAGGCCGTCTAAACTATTGCGAATCAGCTGACGAGCAGAGCTACAACTCGAACGACACACACACACACTGACATGGAACGTGCATCGACGAGGGACGTGAAGCAGTTCTCGCAGAAAGCCGCAGACGTAAAAACTTCAACAAATAGCAGGAGAGGAGAGTGTTGCTGATTTCCGAGCTCACCGCCGAAACCCAGGACGCTCAAGTAGATCACTATCTCTAGCCGATTGGACAAGGACAGCGAGGGACATCTGGAGCATCTCTACAATCCACTTCAGTATCAGGAAAGTCAAAATCAAGTTATCTATTTTTCAACCGTTAAATTTTCTTTTTTTTTTAATTAAAATCATTGTAATATAAATTATTCAGGTGCCAGAAATCAAAGACTCTAGTTAAATAAGAATTATTCATGTGTGAAAATCTGTATAGCCAGTATAAGTAATTAATAAGCTTTAGTTAAGAATTAATAGTAGTTAAACAAAAAGCGCTATACAAATCTTAACAAAGAATTAAATAATTTGCTAATACTGCAGTATACGTGAGTCAAATCACTAGTAAATAAAGGGACGTGAACTAGATTGTCACGCCTAGTTTATTTTGGAGTATATTCAATTAACTTTAAAGTTTTTATTTCATTTGAATCAAATTTTAGAGACATTGAAATTAAATTAAATTAAAGTAAATTAATTAATTAAATTTTCAGTTAAAATTAACTCTTTCAAAATAACGAGCTCAACTTCTAAAATTATCAACCATTTAAAAAACATTATTCAAGATCTATTTATTGTTTAATGTGTAAGAATATTTGATCATATAAGCATTTCATTCTTGTGTCATTGGAGTAATAAACACCGTTTTATTACCCCATATTGTATATTTTTATTGCTGTACTACGGAGCCTACCAACCTCACAAAACTCTTCACTTAAAATAACTTATTTAGTGTGCTGTTGTCATATATTTGAGTTTACATACTTGCGAAATCAAATCCAAAATCCACACGCCCTAGTCGGAAGAAAACCGCAAGATCGGACAGCAGGTAGGTGCTCATACATTCACACAACACAACAACACGCATTAAGTAGAGTTACATATGTCGCCCTGCATGTGGGGCCAGAAGTTAAATTCAAACTAAATTTAATTTACGTTAAAACAAAGTTTGCTGTTTTAACTTTTAAAACAGGTGGCGTCCAACTGAACAATCCCCAAAGAAAAGTTTTGTGATTGGTAGTGGTACAGCAGTCAAGTAGGCTATTTGAAATTACTGTGTATTTGAAATTGTTGTGTAAAAATCGATATGGAAAAAATACTTAAACAAATGCAGCAGATGAACGCGGACATGAAACAAGCAAACGCGGATTTAACTGCTAATATGAACGCGAAGTTTGAACAAATAACAGCCAATGCTGAAATGAATAACGCAGAAATAACGGCTAGAATTGACGCGCAAAAATCAAGCTTAACCGAAGCACTAGAACATAGCAACGCGGACATAAATGCCGAGATAAAACAAACTAATAAAGAATTAACTCTTAAAGTCACCGAAATCGGAGAAAGCAATAAAGAATTAACCGCTAAAATGACGGAAATCGGCCAAAGTAACAAAGAAATGACCGCGAAAATTACCGAAGTAGGAGAAAAAGTACATACGGTAGAAACGAAAATAAACGAACGGTTGAAGGTTTTTGAGACCACCATGCAAAAATCGTTTATCGAACAAGTTACGCGTGTGGAGGGCCGATTCAAAGAACACATCAGTAGGTGTGAAAAACAGACCGCTGATGTTGCGAAAAAAGTTGACTCGCTAGAAGTAAAAATTCAAGCGGATGCGACAGAAACTCAACACCAAGTAAGTAGACTTGATGCTTCTATTGTAGAAACGCGATCAAATATAGGTTCTAATAAAGAAAGTGTATTGCAAGCACTTAATGATGAGATCTTAAAAGTACGACAGGAAGTACGCAGGAGATCCGCTTCTAATATTCTAGTACAGGGTCCTGTCTATGAAAAGAATCGTGTATATTTTACAGGGGAAAATAATGAAAACCCTATTGAATTTTTGTTAGCCTGTGAAAATGAAATGGCGAGGGTAGGTTCGAGACTCGAAGATCAAGATAAAATACAATGGCTAGTAAACGCGATGCGTGATTCGGCGCGTAAATGGTATAATATTGTACGTGATAAAGTGACTACATACGCGGAATTCAAACAGAAATTCGAAAGCCGGTATTGGAATTCTCACACTCAAAGACTGTTACGGAATGAATTAGAATATGGACGTTATGACCGAAAATTAGGTATAACGCCGGAAAATTATATCATCCAGCAGGTCGAGCGCGCAAAGCATTTAACCCCAGCATTTTCAGAGATCGACATTGTCACTAAACTAGCCTATCATTTCAACCACAATATACGGGTAGCTGTGTTTACGCAAGGTATACGCACGGTTGATGAATTGCTCATTTTAGTGTCGCAAAGCGAGACAGTTTTTGATTTAGGCGGTTGGCGTTATAACCCAGATTTTCGTCGAAATAACAACGGTCAAAATACACGGGTGCAATACCATCCTCAATCTGATCAGAGACCAAGTACGAGTTCTACTCCACCCCAGACACCGTTAAAACCCCCAGATAAGACCTTTGAATACAAAGGTAAGCCAAATGTCGGCAGACCGAAAGGGCAATATAAAGGCAACGATGGGACGCAGATGAGAACTATACAGACAATCGAAATAGCGAAAAGTGATACGACTGCGCAAGACAGTGATACACAAAGCATTAAGGACCCCAGTGAAAAGAAAAAAAAAACGTAAGTTTCCAAAAAACTTGGAAACGGGCGCCTCCAGGGGGGGGGGTGCGCCATAAATCATGCAAAATTATTTAAAGCTAAAATAGGTAGAAATAAAAAAAATACTAGGTTTAAGAAAGGTGATTTTTGTCCAGAAATTTGTGTGCCGGTTAATAAGGTATTCCAACCGGAAAGTACAGAACCATTGTTTGAGGTGAATACAATACAACAAAGCACTCCGACAATTGTATGTCTGGTAGAACAGGAACTTAGCGGTAGCATTCCCACACAATCAGCCTGGGAAGAGGTTGTTGTAATATCCGGTGACGCCGAAGGACTTAACGAGTGGCTAGAGGAATATTGTAGAACCACCCATAAAAACGGTTACGAAATATTAGACGCACTGTGAAAATAAATAATATTTAGAGTTAATAATAATTTAACTAAATAATAATTAGTATTAAAATAAATTAAATGTGTGTAATATAATATTAATAATAATTGTAAATAAGTTGTGTATGAATGATAGTTCGGTAGTTGCGCGGTAACTAACAAGCGTGCAGGCGTATAATAAAGCAAAGCCAGCGAACCCCAGCGACCGGAAATTGTTATGTAACGCGGTGTAGCGCTCAGCTGTTAGAATGTAGGTCAAGTAATTAATGTCGCGCGTTCTTTGATATCACTTTGTAAACAAAGTCAGCACATTCCTGGAGCGCGTGCGTGTCAGCTGTTGACTACCCCTTATCTCACATTCTTAAACGCTGCAATTAGCTACTAGCCGTACTACAAACATTTACTACACAATGATTTCAAGTATAATATTAATAGTGTTCAATTATAATTAAGTTATATATGTAAAGAACATAGAGATTAATGTATGTGTCCATAAATAAGTAATAAAATGTATAGTAGCAAGCATAATCAATTCAATGTACATTTATAATAATTGAAAAAAAAAAAAATTGTATATGCTACACTCTTTTTTTTTTTAAGTGGGTGGAGGAGTATATAACAGGACCAAATATCATTAATTTGGAGTTATATGTTGAGGGTATACTATATTGATGTTTGAATAAATTTTAATAGTCGAAACTCCACTCACATGTTGTAGCGATCATAATAATGCATTGTAAAAGGCGCACACGCGGCTGTTACATAATCAACTCGCTGTGTAATGCATACGACCACACCCAAACTTTCAATTATTAAAATTTCGGAAACCAGTAAATTCAGGCAAAATCCATTATAGCCAAAATGTTTGCCGAAATATTAATAATAGGGTGTGCGAATTTTACGCGATATAATTAAATAATAACCGAGTTAATTAATTTTATGTGAATAACTTCTGTAATAATTGAGCTACATAAAAGAGCTTCTAATAGCCATAAGAATTTACAACAAATTGTATATTTTGGAATTAGCACAACTTGGTTTGCAACCAAGATAATTGCAATAAAAAAGTGCCACAGGAAATCCGGAACGACAATTCAGTTCCGTTGTGTTAAGAATATTAATAATAATATAAATTCTCTGTCTGTGGGAAACTAGTTTCGTTCTCACGGACTAAGGTGATTCAAAATTTTGAGAGTAGGGAGAGTGTGTCAGCCAATCAAATCATTCGAAGAAATCCCAACCAGCGCGGAGTTTGGGGCTGATCAAACACTCTACTGCCAGTATTCAAGAAGAACAGACGTATATCTTCGATCGTCTCAAAACCATAGTTTTGTGAAGACCCATCTGAAGACTCCATGTGGTCAACACGCCTAATTACGATCATCATAAAACAGATCAACTGTAACGATTCGTAATTACAGCATCCAGTCAAGATACTCTTCTAAATCAACAAACAAGCTTATTGTGCACTACACTAACTGTGGGCATAAGCACGCAAGAGATCTACAAGACTACAAGACATTACTTCAAAAATACGGCAGAGAGGCCGTCTAAACTATTGCGAATCAGCTGACGAGCAGAGCTACAACTCGAACGACACACACACACACTGACATGGAACGTGCATCGACGAGGGACGTGAAGCAGTTCTCGCAGAAAGCCGCAGACGTAAAAACTTCAACAAATAGCAGGAGAGGAGAGTGTTGCTGATTTCCGAGCTCACCGCCGAAACCCAGGACGCTCAAGTAGATCACTATCTCTAGCCGATTGGACAAGGACAGCGAGGGACATCTGGAGCATCTCTACAATCCACTTCAGTATCAGGAAAGTCAAAATCAAGTTATCTATTTTTCAACCGTTAAATTTTCTTTTTTTTTTAATTAAAATCATTGTAATATAAATTATTCAGGTGCCAGAAATCAAAGACTCTAGTTAAATAAGAATTATTCATGTGTGAAAATCTGTATAGCCAGTATAAGTAATTAATAAGCTTTAGTTAAGAATTAATAGTAGTTAAACAAAAAGCGCTATACAAATCTTAACAAAGAATTAAATAATTTGCTAATACTGCAGTATACGTGAGTCAAATCACTAGTAAATAAAGGGACGTGAACTAGATTGTCACGCCTAGTTTATTTTGGAGTATATTCAATTAACTTTAAAGTTTTTATTTCATTTGAATCAAATTTTAGAGACATTGAAATTAAATTAAATTAAAGTAAATTAATTAATTAAATTTTCAGTTAAAATTAACTCTTTCAAAATAACGAGCTCAACTTCTAAAATTATCAACCATTTAAAAAACATTATTCAAGATCTATTTATTGTTTAATGTGTAAGAATATTTGATCATATAAGCATTTCATTCTTGTGTCATTGGAGTAATAAACACCGTTTTATTACCCCATATTGTATATTTTTATTGCTGTACTACGGAGCCTACCAACCTCACAAAACTCTTCACTTAAAATAACTTATTTAGTGTGCTGTTGTCATATATTTGAGTTTACATACTTGCGAAATCAAATCCAAAATCCACACGCCCTAGTCGGAAGAAAACCGCAAGATCGGACAGCAGGTAGGTGCTCATACATTCACACAACACAACAACACGCATTAAGTAGAGTTACATATGTCGCCCTGCATGTGGGGCCAGAAGTTAAATTCAAACTAAATTTAATTTACGTTAAAACAAAGTTTGCTGTTTTAACTTTTAAAACAGGTGGCGTCCAACTGAACAATCCCCAAAGAAAAGTTTTGTGATTGGTAGTGGTACAGCAGTCAAGTAGGCTATTTGAAATTACTGTGTATTTGAAATTGTTGTGTAAAAATCGATATGGAAAAAATACTTAAACAAATGCAGCAGATGAACGCGGACATGAAACAAGCAAACGCGGATTTAACTGCTAATATGAACGCGAAGTTTGAACAAATAACAGCCAATGCTGAAATGAATAACGCAGAAATAACGGCTAGAATTGACGCGCAAAAATCAAGCTTAACCGAAGCACTAGAACATAGCAACGCGGACATAAATGCCGAGATAAAACAAACTAATAAAGAATTAACTCTTAAAGTCACCGAAATCGGAGAAAGCAATAAAGAATTAACCGCTAAAATGACGGAAATCGGCCAAAGTAACAAAGAAATGACCGCGAAAATTACCGAAGTAGGAGAAAAAGTACATACGGTAGAAACGAAAATAAACGAACGGTTGAAGGTTTTTGAGACCACCATGCAAAAATCGTTTATCGAACAAGTTACGCGTGTGGAGGGCCGATTCAAAGAACACATCAGTAGGTGTGAAAAACAGACCGCTGATGTTGCGAAAAAAGTTGACTCGCTAGAAGTAAAAATTCAAGCGGATGCGACAGAAACTCAACACCAAGTAAGTAGACTTGATGCTTCTATTGTAGAAACGCGATCAAATATAGGTTCTAATAAAGAAAGTGTATTGCAAGCACTTAATGATGAGATCTTAAAAGTACGACAGGAAGTACGCAGGAGATCCGCTTCTAATATTCTAGTACAGGGTCCTGTCTATGAAAAGAATCGTGTATATTTTACAGGGGAAAATAATGAAAACCCTATTGAATTTTTGTTAGCCTGTGAAAATGAAATGGCGAGGGTAGGTTCGAGACTCGAAGATCAAGATAAAATACAATGGCTAGTAAACGCGATGCGTGATTCGGCGCGTAAATGGTATAATATTGTACGTGATAAAGTGACTACATACGCGGAATTCAAACAGAAATTCGAAAGCCGGTATTGGAATTCTCACACTCAAAGACTGTTACGGAATGAATTAGAATATGGACGTTATGACCGAAAATTAGGTATAACGCCGGAAAATTATATCATCCAGCAGGTCGAGCGCGCAAAGCATTTAACCCCAGCATTTTCAGAGATCGACATTGTCACTAAACTAGCCTATCATTTCAACCACAATATACGGGTAGCTGTGTTTACGCAAGGTATACGCACGGTTGATGAATTGCTCATTTTAGTGTCGCAAAGCGAGACAGTTTTTGATTTAGGCGGTTGGCGTTATAACCCAGATTTTCGTCGAAATAACAACGGTCAAAATACACGGGTGCAATACCATCCTCAATCTGATCAGAGACCAAGTACGAGTTCTACTCCACCCCAGACACCGTTAAAACCCCCAGATAAGACCTTTGAATACAAAGGTAAGCCAAATGTCGGCAGACCGAAAGGGCAATATAAAGGCAACGATGGGACGCAGATGAGAACTATACAGACAATCGAAATAGCGAAAAGTGATACGACTGCGCAAGACAGTGATACACAAAGCATTAAGGACCCCAGTGAAAAGAAAAAAAAAACGTAAGTTTCCAAAAAACTTGGAAACGGGCGCCTCCAGGGGGGGGGGTGCGCCATAAATCATGCAAAATTATTTAAAGCTAAAATAGGTAGAAATAAAAAAAATACTAGGTTTAAGAAAGGTGATTTTTGTCCAGAAATTTGTGTGCCGGTTAATAAGGTATTCCAACCGGAAAGTACAGAACCATTGTTTGAGGTGAATACAATACAACAAAGCACTCCGACAATTGTATGTCTGGTAGAACAGGAACTTAGCGGTAGCATTCCCACACAATCAGCCTGGGAAGAGGTTGTTGTAATATCCGGTGACGCCGAAGGACTTAACGAGTGGCTAGAGGAATATTGTAGAACCACCCATAAAAACGGTTACGAAATATTAGACGCACTGTGAAAATAAATAATATTTAGAGTTAATAATAATTTAACTAAATAATAATTAGTATTAAAATAAATTAAATGTGTGTAATATAATATTAATAATAATTGTAAATAAGTTGTGTATGAATGATAGTTCGGTAGTTGCGCGGTAACTAACAAGCGTGCAGGCGTATAATAAAGCAAAGCCAGCGAACCCCAGCGACCGGAAATTGTTATGTAACGCGGTGTAGCGCTCAGCTGTTAGAATGTAGGTCAAGTAATTAATGTCGCGCGTTCTTTGATATCACTTTGTAAACAAAGTCAGCACATTCCTGGAGCGCGTGCGTGTCAGCTGTTGACTACCCCTTATCTCACATTCTTAAACGCTGCAATTAGCTACTAGCCGTACTACAAACATTTACTACACAATGATTTCAAGTATAATATTAATAGTGTTCAATTATAATTAAGTTATATATGTAAAGAACATAGAGATTAATGTATGTGTCCATAAATAAGTAATAAAATGTATAGTAGCAAGCATAATCAATTCAATGTACATTTATAATAATTGAAAAAAAAAAAAATTGTATATGCTACACTCTTTTTTTTTTTAAGTGGGTGGAGGAGTATATAACAGGACCAAATATCATTAATTTGGAGTTATATGTTGAGGGTATACTATATTGATGTTTGAATAAATTTTAATAGTCGAAACTCCACTCACATGTTGTAGCGATCATAATAATGCATTGTAAAAGGCGCACACGCGGCTGTTACATAATCAACTCGCTGTGTAATGCATACGACCACACCCAAACTTTCAATTATTAAAATTTCGGAAACCAGTAAATTCAGGCAAAATCCATTATAGCCAAAATGTTTGCCGAAATATTAATAATAGGGTGTGCGAATTTTACGCGATATAATTAAATAATAACCGAGTTAATTAATTTTATGTGAATAACTTCTGTAATAATTGAGCTACATAAAAGAGCTTCTAATAGCCATAAGAATTTACAACAAATTGTATATTTTGGAATTAGCACAACTTGGTTTGCAACCAAGATAATTGCAATAAAAAAGTGCCACAGGAAATCCGGAACGACAATTCAGTTCCGTTGTGTTAAGAATATTAATAATAATATAAATTCTCTGTCTGTGGGAAACTAGTTTCGTTCTCACGGACTAAGGTGATTCAAAATTTTGAGAGTAGGGAGAGTGTGTCAGCCAATCAAATCATTCGAAGAAATCCCAACCAGCGCGGAGTTTGGGGCTGATCAAACACTCTACTGCCAGTATTCAAGAAGAACAGACGTATATCTTCGATCGTCTCAAAACCATAGTTTTGTGAAGACCCATCTGAAGACTCCATGTGGTCAACACGCCTAATTACGATCATCATAAAACAGATCAACTGTAACGATTCGTAATTACAGCATCCAGTCAAGATACTCTTCTAAATCAACAAACAAGCTTATTGTGCACTACACTAACTGTGGGCATAAGCACGCAAGAGATCTACAAGACTACAAGACATTACTTCAAAAATACGGCAGAGAGGCCGTCTAAACTATTGCGAATCAGCTGACGAGCAGAGCTACAACTCGAACGACACACACACACACTGACATGGAACGTGCATCGACGAGGGACGTGAAGCAGTTCTCGCAGAAAGCCGCAGACGTAAAAACTTCAACAAATAGCAGGAGAGGAGAGTGTTGCTGATTTCCGAGCTCACCGCCGAAACCCAGGACGCTCAAGTAGATCACTATCTCTAGCCGATTGGACAAGGACAGCGAGGGACATCTGGAGCATCTCTACAATCCACTTCAGTATCAGGAAAGTCAAAATCAAGTTATCTATTTTTCAACCGTTAAATTTTCTTTTTTTTTTAATTAAAATCATTGTAATATAAATTATTCAGGTGCCAGAAATCAAAGACTCTAGTTAAATAAGAATTATTCATGTGTGAAAATCTGTATAGCCAGTATAAGTAATTAATAAGCTTTAGTTAAGAATTAATAGTAGTTAAACAAAAAGCGCTATACAAATCTTAACAAAGAATTAAATAATTTGCTAATACTGCAGTATACGTGAGTCAAATCACTAGTAAATAAAGGGACGTGAACTAGATTGTCACGCCTAGTTTATTTTGGAGTATATTCAATTAACTTTAAAGTTTTTATTTCATTTGAATCAAATTTTAGAGACATTGAAATTAAATTAAATTAAAGTAAATTAATTAATTAAATTTTCAGTTAAAATTAACTCTTTCAAAATAACGAGCTCAACTTCTAAAATTATCAACCATTTAAAAAACATTATTCAAGATCTATTTATTGTTTAATGTGTAAGAATATTTGATCATATAAGCATTTCATTCTTGTGTCATTGGAGTAATAAACACCGTTTTATTACCCCATATTGTATATTTTTATTGCTGTACTACGGAGCCTACCAACCTCACAAAACTCTTCACTTAAAATAACTTATTTAGTGTGCTGTTGTCATATATTTGAGTTTACATACTTGCGAAATCAAATCCAAAATCCACACGCCCTAGTCGGAAGAAAACCGCAAGATCGGACAGCAGGTAGGTGCTCATACATTCACACAACACAACAACACGCATTAAGTAGAGTTACATATGTCGCCCTGCATGTGGGGCCAGAAATTAAATTCAAACTAAATTTAATTTACGTTAAAACAAAGTTTGCTGTTTTAACTTTTAAAACAGGTGGCGTCCAACTGAACAATCCCCAAAGAAAAGTTTTGTGATTGGTAGTGGTACAGCAGTCAAGTATTTGAAATTACTGTGTATTTGAAATTGTTGTGTAAAAATCGATATGGAAAAAATACTTAAACAAATGCAGCAGATGAACGCGGACATGAAACAAGCAAACGCGGATTTAACTGCTAATATGAACGCGAAGTTTGAACAAATAACAGCCAATGCTGAAATGAATAACGCAGAAATAACGGCTAGAATTGACGCGCAAAAATCAAGCTTAACCGAAGCACTAGAACATAGCAACGCGGACATAAATGCCGAGATAAAACAAACTAATAAAGAATTAACTCTTAAAGTCACCGAAATCGGAGAAAGCAATAAAGAATTAACCGCTAAAATGACGGAAATCGGCCAAAGTAACAAAGAAATGACCGCGAAAATTACCGAAGTAGGAGAAAAAGTACATACGGTAGAAACGAAAATAAACGAACGGTTGAAGGTTTTTGAGACCACCATGCAAAAATCGTTTATCGAACAAGTTACGCGTGTGGAGGGCCGATTCAAAGAACACATCAGTAGGTGTGAAAAACAGACCGCTGATGTTGCGAAAAAAGTTGACTCGCTAGAAGTAAAAATTCAAGCGGATGCGACAGAAACTCAACACCAAGTAAGTAGACTTGATGCTTCTATTGTAGAAACGCGATCAAATATAGGTTCTAATAAAGAAAGTGTATTGCAAGCACTTAATGATGAGATCTTAAAAGTACGACAGGAAGTACGCAGGAGATCCGCTTCTAATATTCTAGTACAGGGTCCTGTCTATGAAAAGAATCGTGTATATTTTACAGGGGAAAATAATGAAAACCCTATTGAATTTTTGTTAGCCTGTGAAAATGAAATGGCGAGGGTAGGTTCGAGACTCGAAGATCAAGATAAAATACAATGGCTAGTAAACGCGATGCGTGATTCGGCGCGTAAATGGTATAATATTGTACGTGATAAAGTGACCACATACGCGGAATTCAAACAGAAATTCGAAAGCCGGTATTGGAATTCTCACACTCAAAGACTGTTACGGAATGAATTAGAATATGGACGTTATGACCGAAAATTAGGTATAACGCCGGAAAATTATATCATCCAGCAGGTCGAGCGCGCAAAGCATTTAACCCCAGCATTTTCAGAGATCGACATTGTCACTAAACTAGCCTATCATTTCAACCACAATATACGGGTAGCTGTGTTTACGCAAGGTATACGCACGGTTGATGAATTGCTCATTTTAGTGTCGCAAAGCGAGACAGTTTTTGATTTAGGCGGTTGGCGTTATAACCCAGATTTTCGTCGAAATAACAACGGTCAAAATACACGGGTGCAATACCATCCTCAATCTGATCAGAGACCAAGTACGAGTTCTACTCCACCCCAGACACCGTTAAAACCCCCAGATAAGACCTTTGAATACAAAGGTAAGCCAAATGTCGGCAGACCGAAAGGGCAATATAAAGGCAACGATGGGACGCAGATGAGAACTATACAGACAATCGAAATAGCGAAAAGTGATACGACTGCGCAAGACAGTGATACACAAAGCATTAAGGACCCCAGTGAAAAGAAAAAAAAAACGTAAGTTTCCAAAAAACTTGGAAACGGGCGCCTCCAGGGGGGGGGTGCGCCATAAATCATGCAAAATTATTTAAAGCTAAAATAGGTAGAAATAAAAAAAATACTAGGTTTAAGAAAGGTGATTTTTGTCCAGAAATTTGTGTGCCGGTTAATAAGGTATTCCAACCGGAAAGTACAGAACCATTGTTTGAGGTGAATACAATACAACAAAGCACTCCGACAATTGTATGTCTGGTAGAACAGGAACTTAGCGGTAGCATTCCCACACAATCAGCCTGGGAAGAGGTTGTTGTAATATCCGGTGACGCCGAAGGACTTAACGAGTGGCTAGAGGAATATTGTAGAACCACTCATAAAAACGGTTACGAAATATTAGACGCACTGTGAAAATAAATAATATTTAGAGTTAATAATAATTTAACTAAATAATAATTAGTATTAAAATAAATTAAATGTGTGTAATATAATATTAATAATAATTGTAAATAAGTTGTGTATGAATGATAGTTCGGTAGTTGCGCGGTAACTAACAAGCGTGCAGGCGTATAATAAAGCAAAGCCAGCGAACCCCAGCGACCGGAAATTGTTATGTAACGCGGTGTAGCGCTCAGCTGTTAGAATGTAGGTCAAGTAATTAATGTCGCGCGTTCTTTGATATCACTTTGTAAACAAAGTCAGCACATTCCTGGAGCGCGTGCGTGTCAGCTGTTGACTACCCCTTATCTCACATTCTTAAACGCTGCAATTAGCTACTAGCCGTACTACAAACATTTACTACACAATGATTTCAAGTATAATATTAATAGTGTTCAATTATAATTAAGTTATATATGTAAAGAACATAGAGATTAATGTATGTGTCCATAAATAAGTAATAAAATGTATAGTAGCAAGCATAATCAATTCAATGTACATTTATAATAATTGAAAAAAAAAAAAATTGTATATGCTACACTCTTTTTTTTTTTAAGTGGGTGGAGGAGTATATAACAGGACCAAATATCATTAATTTGGAGTTATATGTTGAGGGTATACTATATTGATGTTTGAATAAATTTTAATAGTCGAAACTCCACTCACATGTTGTAGCGATCATAATAATGCATTGTAAAAGGCGCACACGCGGCTGTTACATAATCAACTCGCTGTGTAATGCATACGACCACACCCAAACTTTCAATTATTAAAATTTCGGAAACCAGTAAATTCAGGCAAAATCCATTATAGCCAAAATGTTTGCCGAAATATTAATAATAGGGTGTGCGAATTTTACGCGATATAATTAAATAATAACCGAGTTAATTAATTTTATGTGAATAACTTCTGTAATAATTGAGCTACATAAAAGAGCTTCTAATAGCCATAAGAATTTACAACAAATTGTATATTTTGGAATTAGCACAACTTGGTTTGCAACCAAGATAATTGCAATAAAAAAGTGCCACAGGAAATCCGGAACGACAATTCAGTTCCGTTGTGTTAAGAATATTAATAATAATATAAATTCTCTGTCTGTGGGAAACTAGTTTCGTTCTCACGGACTAAGGTGATTCAAAATTTTGAGAGTAGGGAGAGTGTGTCAGCCAATCAAATCATTCGAAGAAATCCCAACCAGCGCGGAGTTTGGGGCTGATCAAACACTCTACTGCCAGTATTCAAGAAGAACAGACGTATATCTTCGATCGTCTCAAAACCATAGTTTTGTGAAGACCCATCTGAAGACTCCATGTGGTCAACACGCCTAATTACGATCATCATAAAACAGATCAACTGTAACGATTCGTAATTACAGCATCCAGTCAAGATACTCTTCTAAATCAACAAACAAGCTTATTGTGCACTACACTAACTGTGGGCATAAGCACGCAAGAGATCTACAAGACTACAAGACATTACTTCAAAAATACGGCAGAGAGGCCGTCTAAACTATTGCGAATCAGCTGACGAGCAGAGCTACAACTCGAACGACACACACACACACTGACATGGAACGTGCATCGACGAGGGACGTGAAGCAGTTCTCGCAGAAAGCCGCAGACGTAAAAACTTCAACAAATAGCAGGAGAGGAGAGTGTTGCTGATTTCCGAGCTCACCGCCGAAACCCAGGACGCTCAAGTAGATCACTATCTCTAGCCGATTGGACAAGGACAGCGAGGGACATCTGGAGCATCTCTACAATCCACTTCAGTATCAGGAAAGTCAAAATCAAGTTATCTATTTTTCAACCGTTAAATTTTCTTTTTTTTTTAATTAAAATCATTGTAATATAAATTATTCAGGTGCCAGAAATCAAAGACTCTAGTTAAATAAGAATTATTCATGTGTGAAAATCTGTATAGCCAGTATAAGTAATTAATAAGCTTTAGTTAAGAATTAATAGTAGTTAAACAAAAAGCGCTATACAAATCTTAACAAAGAATTAAATAATTTGCTAATACTGCAGTATACGTGAGTCAAATCACTAGTAAATAAAGGGACGTGAACTAGATTGTCACGCCTAGTTTATTTTGGAGTATATTCAATTAACTTTAAAGTTTTTATTTCATTTGAATCAAATTTTAGAGACATTGAAATTAAATTAAATTAAAGTAAATTAATTAATTAAATTTTCAGTTAAAATTAACTCTTTCAAAATAACGAGCTCAACTTCTAAAATTATCAACCATTTAAAAAACATTATTCAAGATCTATTTATTGTTTAATGTGTAAGAATATTTGATCATATAAGCATTTCATTCTTGTGTCATTGGAGTAATAAACACCGTTTTATTACCCCATATTGTATTTTTTTATTGCTGTACTACGGAGCCTACCAACCTCACAAAACTCTTCACTTAAAATAACTTATTTAGTGTGCTGTTGTCATATATTTGAGTTTACATACTTGCGAAATCAAATCCAAAATCCACACGCCCTAGTCGGAAGAAAACCGCAAGATCGGACAGCAGGTAGGTGCTCATACATTCACACAACACAACAACACGCATTAAGTAGAGTTACATATGTCGCCCTGCATGTGGGGCCAGAAATTAAATTCAAACTAAATTTAATTTACGTTAAAACAAAGTTTGCTGTTTTAACTTTTAAAACAGGTGGCGTCCAACTGAACAATCCCCAAAGAAAAGTTTTGTGATTGGTAGTGGTACAGCAGTCAAGTATTTGAAATTACTGTGTATTTGAAATTGTTGTGTAAAAATCGATATGGAAAAAATACTTAAACAAATGCAGCAGATGAACGCGGACATGAAACAAGCAAACGCGGATTTAACTGCTAATATGAACGCGAAGTTTGAACAAATAACAGCCAATGCTGAAATGAATAACGCAGAAATAACGGCTAGAATTGACGCGCAAAAATCAAGCTTAACCGAAGCACTAGAACATAGCAACGCGGACATAAATGCCGAGATAAAACAAACTAATAAAGAATTAACTCTTAAAGTCACCGAAATCGGAGAAAGCAATAAAGAATTAACCGCTAAAATGACGGAAATCGGCCAAAGTAACAAAGAATTGACCGCGAAAATTACCGAAGTAGGAGAAAAAGTACATACGGTAGAAACGAAAATAAACGAACGGTTCAAGGTTTTTGAGACCACCATGCAAAAATCGTTTATCGAACAAGTTACGCGTGTGGAGGGCCGATTCAAAGAACACATCAGTAGGTGTGAAAAACAGACCGCTGATGTTGCGAAAAAAGTTGACTCGCTAGAAGTAAAAATTCAAGCGGATGCGACAGAAACTCAACACCAAGTAAGTAGACTTGATGCTTCTATTGTAGAAACGCGATCAAATATAGGTTCTAATAAAGAAAGTGTATTGCAAGCACTTAATGATGAGATCTTAAAAGTACGACAGGAAGTACGCAGGAGATCCGCTTCTAATATTCTAGTACAGGGTCCTGTCTATGAAAAGAATCGTGTATATTTTACAGGGGAAAATAATGAAAACCCTATTGAATTTTTGTTAGCCTGTGAAAATGAAATGGCGAGGGTAGGTTCGAGACTCGAAGATCAAGATAAAATACAATGGCTAGTAAACGCGATGCGTGATTCGGCGCGTAAATGGTATAATATTGTACGCGATAAAGTGACCACATACGCGGAATTCAAACAGAAATTCGAAAGCCGGTATTGGAATTCTCACACTCAAAGACTGTTACGGAATGAATTAGAATATGGACGTTATGACCGAAAATTAGGTATAACGCCGGAAAATTATATCATCCAGCAGGTCGAGCGCGCAAAGCATTTAACCCCAGCATTTTCAGAGATCGACATTGTCACTAAACTAGCCTATCATTTCAACCACAATATACGGGTAGCTGTGTTTACGCAAGGTATACGCACGGTTGATGAATTGCTCATTTTAGTGTCGCAAAGCGAGACAGTTTTTGATTTAGGCGGTTGGCGTTATAACCCAGATTTTCGTCGAAATAACAACGGTCAAAATACACGGGTGCAATACCATCCTCAATCTAATCAGAGACCAAGTACGAGTTCTACTCCACCCCAGACATTGTTCAAACCCCCAGATAAGACCTTTGAATACAAAGGTAAGCCAAATGTCGGCAGACCGAAAGGGCAATATAAAGGCAACGATGGGACGCAGATGAGAACTATACAGACAATCGAAATAGCGAAAAGTGATACGACTGCGCAAGACAGTGATACACAAAGCATTAAGGACCCCAGTGAAAAGAAAAAAAAACGTAAGTTTCCAAAAAACTTGGAAACGGGCGCCTCCAGGGGGGGGTGCGCCATAAATCATGCAAAATTATTTAAAGCTAAAATAGGTAGAAATAAAAAAAATACTAGGTTTAAGAAAGGTGATTTTTGTCCAGAAATTTGTGTGCCGGTTAATAAGGTATTCCAACCGGAAAGTACAGAACCATTGTTTGAGGTGAATACAATACAACAAAGCACTCCGACAATTGTATGTCTGGTAGAACAGGAACTTAGCGGTAGCGTTCCCACACAATCAGCCTGGGAAGAGGTTGTTGTAATATCCGGTGACGCCGAAGGACTTAACGAGTGGCTAGAGGAATATTGTAGAACCACCCATAAAAACGGTTACGAAATATTAGACGCACTGTGAAAATAAATAATATTTAGAGTTAATAATAATTTAATTAAATAATAATTAGTATTAAAATAAATTAAATGTGTGTAATATAATATTAATAATAATTGTAAATAAGTTGTGTATGAATGATAGTTCGGTAGTTGCGCGGTAACTAACAAGCGTGCAGGCGTATAATAAAGCAAAGCCAGCGAACCCCAGCGACCGGAAATTGTTATGTAACGCGGTGTAGCGCTCAGCTGTTAGAATGTAGGTCAAGTAATTAATGTCGCGCGTTCTTTGATATCACTTTGTAAACAAAGTCAGCACATTCCTGGAGCGCGTGCGTGTCAGCTGTTGACTATCCCTTATCTCACATTCTTAAACGCTGCAATTAGCTACTAGCCGTACTACAAACATTTACTACACAATGATTTCAAGTATAATATTATTAATAGTGTTCAATTATAATTAAGTTATATATGTAAAGAACATAGAGACTAATGTATGTGTCCATAAATAAGTAATAAAATGTATAGTAGCAAGCATAATCAATTCAATGTACATTTATAATAATTGAAAAAAAAAAAAAATTGTATATGCTACACTCTTTTTTTTTTTAAGTGGGTGGAGGAGTATATAACAGGACCAAATATCATTAATTTGGAGTTATATGTTGAGTGTATACTATATTGATGTTTGAATAAATTTTAATAGTCGAAACTCCACTCACATGTTGTAGCGATCATAATAATGCATTGTAAAAGGCGCACACGCGGCTGTTACATAATCAACTCGCTGTGTAACGCATACGACCACACCCAAACTTTCAATTATTAAAATTTCGGAAACCAGTAAATTCAGGCGAAATCCATTATAGCCAAAATGTTTGCCGAAATATTAATAATAGGGTGTGCGAATTTTACGCGATATAATTAAATAATAACCGAGTTAATTAATTTTATGTGAATAACTTCTGTAATAATTGAGCTACATAAAAGAGCTTCTAATAGCCATAAGAATTTACAACAAATTGTATATTTTGGAATTAGCACAACTTGGTTTGCAACCAAGATAATTGCAATAAAAAAGTGCCACAGGAAATCCGGAACGACAATTCAGTTCCGTTGTGTTAAGAATATTAATAATAATATAAATTCTCTGTCTGTGGGAAACTAGTTTCGTTCTCACGGACTAAGGTGATTCAAAATTTTGAGAGTAGGGAGAGTGTGTCAGCCAATCAAATCATTCGAAGAAATTCCAACCAGCGCGGAGTTTGGGGCTGATCAAACACTCTACTGCCAGTATTCAAGAAGAACAGACGTATATCTTCGATCGTCTCAAAACCATAGTTTTGTGAAGACCCATCTGAAGACTCCATGTGGTCAACACGCCTAATTACGATCATCATAAAACAGATCAACTGTAACGATTCGTAATTACAGCATCCAGTCAAGATACTCTTCTAAATCAACAAACAAGCTTATTGTGCACTACACTAACTGTGGGCATAAGCACGCAAGAGATCTACAAGACTACAAGACATTACTTCAAAAATACGGCAGAGAGGCCGTCTAAACTATTGCGAATCAGCTGACGAGCAGAGCTACAACTCGAACGACACACACACACACTGACATGGAACGTGCATCGACGAGGGACGTGAAGCAGTTCTCGCAGAAAGCCGCAGACGTAAAAACTTCAACAAATAGCAGGAGAGGAGAGTGTTGCTGATTTCCGAGCTCACCGCCGAAACCCAGGACGCTCAAGTAGATCACTATCTCTAGCCGATTGGACAAGGACAGCGAGGGACATCTGGAGCATCTCTACAATCCACTTCAGTATCAGGAAAGTCAAAATCAAGTTATCTATTTTTCAACCGTTAAATTTTCTTTTTTTTTTAATTAAAATCATTGTAATATAAATTATTCAGGTGCCAGAAATCAAAGACTCTAGTTAAATAAGAATTATTCATGTGTGAAAATCTGTATAGCCAGTATAAGTAATTAATAAGCTTTAGTTAAGAATTAATAGTAGTTAAACAAAAAGCGCTATACAAATCTTAACAAAGAATTAAATAATTTGCTAATACTGCAGTATACGTGAGTCAAATCACTAGTAAATAAAGGGACGTGAACTAGATTGTCACGCCTAGTTTATTTTGGAGTATATTCAATTAACTTTAAAGTTTTTATTTCATTTGAATCAAATTTTAGAGACATTGAAATTAAATTAAATTAAAGTAAATTAATTAATTAAATTTTCAGTTAAAATTAACTCTTTCAAAATAACGAGCTCAACTTCTAAAATTATCAACCATTTAAAAAACATTATTCAAGATCTATTTATTGTTTAATGTGTAAGAATATTTGATCATATAAGCATTTCATTCTTGTGTCATTGGAGTAATAAACACCGTTTTATTACCCCATATTGTATTTTTTTATTGCTGTACTACGGAGCCTACCAACCTCACAAAACTCTTCACTTAAAATAACTTATTTAGTGTGCTGTTGTCATATATTTGAGTTTACATACTTGCGAAATCAAATCCAAAATCCACACGCCCTAGTCGGAAGAAAACCGCAAGATCGGACAGCAGGTAGGTGCTCATACATTCACACAACACAACAACACGCATTAAGTAGAGTTACATATGTCGCCCTGCATGTGGGGCCAGAAATTAAATTCAAACTAAATTTAATTTACGTTAAAACAAAGTTTGCTGTTTTAACTTTTAAAACAGGTGGCGTCCAACTGAACAATCCCCAAAGAAAAGTTTTGTGATTGGTAGTGGTACAGCAGTCAAGTATTTGAAATTACTGTGTATTTGAAATTGTTGTGTAAAAATCGATATGGAAAAAATACTTAAACAAATGCAGCAGATGAACGCGGACATGAAACAAGCAAACGCGGATTTAACTGCTAATATGAACGCGAAGTTTGAACAAATAACAGCCAATGCTGAAATGAATAACGCAGAAATAACGGCTAGAATTGACGCGCAAAAATCAAGCTTAACCGAAGCACTAGAACATAGCAACGCGGACATAAATGCCGAGATAAAACAAACTAATAAAGAATTAACTCTTAAAGTCACCGAAATCGGAGAAAGCAATAAAGAATTAACCGCTAAAATGACGGAAATCGGCCAAAGTAACAAAGAATTGACCGCGAAAATTACCGAAGTAGGAGAAAAAGTACATACGGTAGAAACGAAAATAAACGAACGGTTCAAGGTTTTTGAGACCACCATGCAAAAATCGTTTATCGAACAAGTTACGCGTGTGGAGGGCCGATTCAAAGAACACATCAGTAGGTGTGAAAAACAGACCGCTGATGTTGCGAAAAAAGTTGACTCGCTAGAAGTAAAAATTCAAGCGGATGCGACAGAAACTCAACACCAAGTAAGTAGACTTGATGCTTCTATTGTAGAAACGCGATCAAATATAGGTTCTAATAAAGAAAGTGTATTGCAAGCACTTAATGATGAGATCTTAAAAGTACGACAGGAAGTACGCAGGAGATCCGCTTCTAATATTCTAGTACAGGGTCCTGTCTATGAAAAGAATCGTGTATATTTTACAGGGGAAAATAATGAAAACCCTATTGAATTTTTGTTAGCCTGTGAAAATGAAATGGCGAGGGTAGGTTCGAGACTCGAAGATCAAGATAAAATACAATGGCTAGTAAACGCGATGCGTGATTCGGCGCGTAAATGGTATAATATTGTACGCGATAAAGTGACCACATACGCGGAATTCAAACAGAAATTCGAAAGCCGGTATTGGAATTCTCACACTCAAAGACTGTTACGGAATGAATTAGAATATGGACGTTATGACCGAAAATTAGGTATAACGCCGGAAAATTATATCATCCAGCAGGTCGAGCGCGCAAAGCATTTAACCCCAGCATTTTCAGAGATCGACATTGTCACTAAACTAGCCTATCATTTCAACCACAATATACGGGTAGCTGTGTTTACGCAAGGTATACGCACGGTTGATGAATTGCTCATTTTAGTGTCGCAAAGCGAGACAGTTTTTGATTTAGGCGGTTGGCGTTATAACCCAGATTTTCGTCGAAATAACAACGGTCAAAATACACGGGTGCAATACCATCCTCAATCTAATCAGAGACCAAGTACGAGTTCTACTCCACCCCAGACATTGTTCAAACCCCCAGATAAGACCTTTGAATACAAAGGTAAGCCAAATGTCGGCAGACCGAAAGGGCAATATAAAGGCAACGATGGGACGCAGATGAGAACTATACAGACAATCGAAATAGCGAAAAGTGATACGACTGCGCAAGACAGTGATACACAAAGCATTAAGGACCCCAGTGAAAAGAAAAAAAAACGTAAGTTTCCAAAAAACTTGGAAACGGGCGCCTCCAGGGGGGGGTGCGCCATAAATCATGCAAAATTATTTAAAGCTAAAATAGGTAGAAATAAAAAAAATACTAGGTTTAAGAAAGGTGATTTTTGTCCAGAAATTTGTGTGCCGGTTAATAAGGTATTCCAACCGGAAAGTACAGAACCATTGTTTGAGGTGAATACAATACAACAAAGCACTCCGACAATTGTATGTCTGGTAGAACAGGAACTTAGCGGTAGCGTTCCCACACAATCAGCCTGGGAAGAGGTTGTTGTAATATCCGGTGACGCCGAAGGACTTAACGAGTGGCTAGAGGAATATTGTAGAACCACCCATAAAAACGGTTACGAAATATTAGACGCACTGTGAAAATAAATAATATTTAGAGTTAATAATAATTTAATTAAATAATAATTAGTATTAAAATAAATTAAATGTGTGTAATATAATATTAATAATAATTGTAAATAAGTTGTGTATGAATGATAGTTCGGTAGTTGCGCGGTAACTAACAAGCGTGCAGGCGTATAATAAAGCAAAGCCAGCGAACCCCAGCGACCGGAAATTGTTATGTAACGCGGTGTAGCGCTCAGCTGTTAGAATGTAGGTCAAGTAATTAATGTCGCGCGTTCTTTGATATCACTTTGTAAACAAAGTCAGCACATTCCTGGAGCGCGTGCGTGTCAGCTGTTGACTATCCCTTATCTCACATTCTTAAACGCTGCAATTAGCTACTAGCCGTACTACAAACATTTACTACACAATGATTTCAAGTATAATATTATTAATAGTGTTCAATTATAATTAAGTTATATATGTAAAGAACATAGAGACTAATGTATGTGTCCATAAATAAGTAATAAAATGTATAGTAGCAAGCATAATCAATTCAATGTACATTTATAATAATTGAAAAAAAAAAAAAATTGTATATGCTACACTCTTTTTTTTTTTAAGTGGGTGGAGGAGTATATAACAGGACCAAATATCATTAATTTGGAGTTATATGTTGAGTGTATACTATATTGATGTTTGAATAAATTTTAATAGTCGAAACTCCACTCACATGTTGTAGCGATCATAATAATGCATTGTAAAAGGCGCACACGCGGCTGTTACATAATCAACTCGCTGTGTAACGCATACGACCACACCCAAACTTTCAATTATTAAAATTTCGGAAACCAGTAAATTCAGGCGAAATCCATTATAGCCAAAATGTTTGCCGAAATATTAATAATAGGGTGTGCGAATTTTACGCGATATAATTAAATAATAACCGAGTTAATTAATTTTATGTGAATAACTTCTGTAATAATTGAGCTACATAAAAGAGCTTCTAATAGCCATAAGAATTTACAACAAATTGTATATTTTGGAATTAGCACAACTTGGTTTGCAACCAAGATAATTGCAATAAAAAAGTGCCACAGGAAATCCGGAACGACAATTCAGTTCCGTTGTGTTAAGAATATTAATAATAATATAAATTCTCTGTCTGTGGGAAACTAGTTTCGTTCTCACGGACTAAGGTGATTCAAAATTTTGAGAGTAGGGAGAGTGTGTCAGCCAATCAAATCATTCGAAGAAATTCCAACCAGCGCGGAGTTTGGGGCTGATCAAACACTCTACTGCCAGTATTCAAGAAGAACAGATGTATATCTTCGATCGTCTCAAAACCATAGTTTTGTGAAGACCCATCTGAAGACTCTACGTGGTCAACACGCCTAATTACGATCATCATAAAACAGATCAACTGTAACGATTCGTAATTACAGCATCCAGTCAAGATACTCTTCTAAATCAACAAACAAGCTTATTGTGCACTACACTAACTGTGGGCATAAGCACGCAAGAGATCTACAAGACTACAAGACATTACTTCAAGAATACGGCAGAGAGGCCGTCTAAACCATTGCGAATCAGCTGACGAGCAGAGCTACAACTCGAACGACACACACACACACTGACGTGGAACATGCATCGACGAGAACGTGAAGCAGTTCTCGCAGAAAGCCGCAGACGTAAAAACTTCAACAAATAGCAGGAGAGGAGAGTGTTGCTGATTTCAGAGCTCACCGCCGAAACCCAGGACGCTCAAGTAGATCACTATCTCTAGCCGATTGGACAAGGACAGCGAGGGACATCTGGAGCATCTCTACAATCCACTTCAGTATCAGGAAAGTCAAAATCAAGTTATCTATTTTTCAACCGTTAAATTTTCTTTTTTTTTAATTAAAATCATTGTAATATAAATTATTCAGGTGCCAGAAATCAAAGACTCTAGTTAAATAAGAATTATTCATGTGTGAAAATCTGTATAGCCAGTATAAGTAATTAATAAGCTTTAGTTAAGAATTAATAGTAGTTAAACAAAAAGCGCTATACAAATCTTAACAAAGAATTAAATAATTTGCTAATACTGCAGTATACGTGAGTCAAATCACTAGTAAATAAAGGGACGTGAACTAGATTGTCACGCCTAGTTTATTTTGGAGTATATTCAATTAACTTTAGAGTTTTTATTTCATTTGAATCAAATTTTAGAGACATTGAAATTAAATTAAATTAAAGTAAATTAATTAATTAAATTTTCAGTTAAAATTAACTCTTTCAAAATAACGAGCTCAACTTCTAAAATTATCAACCATTTAAAAAACATTATTCAAGATCTATTTATTGTTTAGTGTGTAAGAATATTTGATCATATAAGCATTTCATTCTTGTGCGTCATTGGAGTAATAAACACCGTTTTATTACCCCATATTGTATTTTTTTATTGCTGTACTATGGAGCCTACCAACCTCACAAAACTCTTCACTTAAAATAACTTATTTAGTGTGCTGTTGTCATATATTTGAGTTTACATACTTGCGAAATCAAATCCAAAATCCACACGCTCTAGTCGGAAGAAAACCGCAAGATCGGACAGCAGGTAGGTGCTCATACATTCACACAACACAACAACACGCATTAAGTAGAGTTACATATGTCGCCCTGCATGTGGGGCCAGAAATTAAATTCAAACTAAATTTAATTTACGTTAAAACAAAGTTTGCTGTTTTAACTTTTAAAACAGCTGGCGTCCAACTGAACAATCCCCAAAGAAAAGTTTTGTGATTGGTAGTGGTACAGCAGTCAAGTATTTGAAATTACTGTGTATTTGAAATTGTTGTGTAAAAATCGATATGGAAAAAATACTTAAACAAATGCAGCAGATGAACGCGGACATGAAACAAGCAAACGCGGATTTAACTGCTAATATGAACGCGAAGTTTGAACAAATAACAGCCAATGCTGAAATGAATAACGCAGAAATAACGGCTAGAATTGACGCGCAAAAATCAAGCTTAACCGAAGCACTAGAACATAGCAACGCGGACATAAATGCCGAGATAAAACAAACTAATAAAGAATTAACTCTTAAAGTCACCGAAATCGGAGAAAGCAATAAAGAATTAACCGCTAAAATGACGGAAATCGGCCAAAGTAACAAAGAATTGACCGCGAAAATTACCGAAGTAGGAGAAAAAGTACATACGGTAGAAACGAAAATAAACGAACGGTTCAAGGTTTTTGAGACCACCATGCAAAAATCGTTTATCGAACAAGTTACGCGTGTGGAGGGCCGATTCAAAGAACACATCAGTAGGTGTGAAAAACAGACCGCTGATGTTGCGAAAAAAGTTGACTCGCTAGAAGTAAAAATTCAAGCGGATGCGACAGAAACTCAACGCCAAGTAAGTAGACTTGATGCTTCTATTGTAGAAACGCGATCAAATATAGGTTCTAATAAAGAAAGTGTATTGCAAGCACTTAATGATGAGATCTTAAAAGTACGACAGGAAGTACGCAGGAGATCCGCTTCTAATATTCTAGTACAGGGTCCTGTCTATGAAAAGAATCGTGTATATTTTACAGGGGAAAATAATGAAAACCCTATTGAATTTTTGTTAGCCTGTGAAAATGAAATGGCGAGGGTAGGTTCGAGACTCGAAGATCAAGATAAAATACAATGGGTAGTAAACGCGATGCGTGATTCGGCGCGTAAATGGTATAATATTGTACGTGATAAAGTGACCACATACGCGGAATTCAAACAGAAATTCGAAAGCCGGTATTGGAATTCTCACACTCAAAGACTGTTACGGAATGAATTAGAATATGGACGTTATGACCGAAAATTAGGTATAACGCCGGAAAATTATATCATCCAGCAGGTCGAGCGCGCAAAGCATTTAACCCCAGCATTTTCAGAGATCGACATTGTCACTAAACTAGCCTATCATTTCAACCACAATATACGGGTAGCTGTGTTTACGCAAGGTATACGCACGGTTGATGAATTGCTCATTTTAGTGTCGCAAAGCGAGACAGTTTTTGATTTAGGCGGTTGGCGTTATAACCCAGATTTTCGTCGAAATAACAACGGTCAAAATACACGGGTGCAATACCATCCTCAATCTGATCAGAGACCAAGTACGAGTTCTACTCCACCCCAGACATCGTTAAAACCCCCAGATAAGACCTTTGAATACAAAGGTAAGCCAAATGTCGGCAGACCGAAAGGGCAATATAAAGGCAACGATGGGACGCAGATGAGAACTATACAGACAATCGAAATAGCGAAAAGTGATACGACTGCGCAAGACAGTGATACACAAAGCATTAAGGACCCCAGTGAAAAGAAAAAAAAACGTAAGTTTCCAAAAAACTTGGAAACGGGCGCCTCCAGGGGGGGGTGCGCCATAAATCATGCAAAATTATTTAAAGCTAAAATAGGTAGAAATAAAAAAAATACTAGGTTTAAGAAAGGTGATTTTTGTCCAGAAATTTGTGTGCCGGTTAATAAGGTATTCCAACCGGAAAGTACAGAACCATTGTTTGAGGTGAATACAATACAACAAAGCACTCCGACAATTGTATGTCTGGTAGAACAGGAACTTAGCGGTAGCGTTCCCACACAATCAGCCTGGGAAGAGGTTGTTGTAATATCCGGTGACGCCGAAGGACTTAACGAGTGGCTAGAGGAATATTGTAGAACCACCCATAAAAACGGTTACGAAATATTAGACGCACTGTGAAAATAAATAATATTTAGAGTTAATAATAATTTAATTAAATAATAATTAGTATTAAAATAAATTAAATGTGTGTAATATAATATTAATAATAATTGTAAATAAGTTGTGTATGAATGATAGTTCGGTAGTTGCGCGGTAACTAACAAGCGTGCAGGCGTATAATAAAGCAAAGCCAGCGAACCCCAGCGACCGGAAATTGTTATGTAACGCGGTGTAGCGCTCAGCTGTTAGAATGTAGGTCAAGTAATTAATGTCGCGCGTTCTTTGATATCACTTTGTAAACAAAGTCAGCACATTCCTGGAGCGCGTGCGTGTCAGCTGTTGACTATCCCTTATCTCACATTCTTAAACGCTGCAATTAGCTACTAGCCGTACTACAAACATTTACTACACAATGATTTCAAGTATAATATTATTAATAGTGTTCAATTATAATTAAGTTATATATGTAAAGAACATAGAGACTAATGTATGTGTCCATAAATAAGTAATAAAATGTATAGTAGCAAGCATAATCAATTCAATGTACATTTATAATAATTGAAAAAAAAAAAAAATTGTATATGCTACACTCTTTTTTTTTTTAAGTGGGTGGAGGAGTATATAACAGGACCAAATATCATTAATTTGGAGTTATATGTTGAGTGTATACTATATTGATGTTTGAATAAATTTTAATAGTCGAAACTCCACTCACATGTTGTAGCGATCATAATAATGCATTGTAAAAGGCGCACACGCGGCTGTTACATAATCAACTCGCTGTGTAACGCATACGACCACACCCAAACTTTCAATTATTAAAATTTCGGAAACCAGTAAATTCAGGCGAAATCCATTATAGCCAAAATGTTTGCCGAAATATTAATAATAGGGTGTGCGAATTTTACGCGATATAATTAAATAATAACCGAGTTAATTAATTTTATGTGAATAACTTCTGTAATAATTGAGCTACATAAAAGAGCTTCTAATAGCCATAAGAATTTACAACAAATTGTATATTTTGGAATTAGCACAACTTGGTTTGCAACCAAGATAATTGCAATAAAAAAGTGCCACAGGAAATCCGGAACGACAATTCAGTTCCGTTGTGTTAAGAATATTAATAATAATATAAATTCTCTGTCTGTGGGAAACTAGTTTCGTTCTCACGGACTAAGGTGATTCAAAATTTTGAGAGTAGGGAGAGTGTGTCAGCCAATCAAATCATTCGAAGAAATTCCAACCAGCGCGGAGTTTGGGGCTGATCAAACACTCTACTGCCAGTATTCAAGAAGAACAGATGTATATCTTCGATCGTCTCAAAACCATAGTTTTGTGAAGACCCATCTGAAGACTCTACGTGGTCAACACGCCTAATTACGATCATCATAAAACAGATCAACTGTAACGATTCGTAATTACAGCATCCAGTCAAGATACTCTTCTAAATCAACAAACAAGCTTATTGTGCACTACACTAACTGTGGGCATAAGCACGCAAGAGATCTACAAGACTACAAGACATTACTTCAAGAATACGGCAGAGAGGCCGTCTAAACCATTGCGAATCAGCTGACGAGCAGAGCTACAACTCGAACGACACACACACACACTGACGTGGAACATGCATCGACGAGAACGTGAAGCAGTTCTCGCAGAAAGCCGCAGACGTAAAAACTTCAACAAATAGCAGGAGAGGAGAGTGTTGCTGATTTCCGAGCTCACCGCCGAAACCCAGGACGCTCAAGTAGATCACTATCTCTAGCCGATTGGACAAGGACAGCGAGGGACATCTGGAGCATCTCTACAATCCACTTCAGTATCAGGAAAGTCAAAATCAAGTTATCTATTTTTCAACCGTTAAATTTTCTTTTTTTTTAATTAAAATCATTGTAATATAAATTATTCAGGTGCCAGAAATCAAAGACTCTAGTTAAATAAGAATTATTCATGTGTGAAAATCTGTATAGCCAGTATAAGTAATTAATAAGCTTTAGTTAAGAATTAATAGTAGTTAAACAAAAAGCGCTATACAAATCTTAACAAAGAATTAAATAATTTGCTAATACTGCAGTATACGTGAGTCAAATCACTAGTAAATAAAGGGACGTGAACTAGATTGTCACGCCTAGTTTATTTTGGAGTATATTCAATTAACTTTAGAGTTTTTATTTCATTTGAATCAAATTTTAGAGACATTGAAATTAAATTAAATTAAAGTAAATTAATTAATTAAATTTTCAGTTAAAATTAACTCTTTCAAAATAACGAGCTCAACTTCTAAAATTATCAACCATTTAAAAAACATTATTCAAGATCTATTTATTGTTTAGTGTGTAAGAATATTTGATCATATAAGCATTTCATTCTTGTGCGTCATTGGAGTAATAAACACCGTTTTATTACCCCATATTGTATTTTTTTATTGCTGTACTATGGAGCCTACCAACCTCACAAAACTCTTCACTTAAAATAACTTATTTAGTGTGCTGTTGTCATATATTTGAGTTTACATACTTGCGAAATCAAATCCAAAATCCACACGCTCTAGTCGGAAGAAAACCGCAAGATCGGACAGCAGGTAGGTGCTCATACATTCACACAACACAACAACACGCATTAAGTAGAGTTACATATGTCGCCCTGCATGTGGGGCCAGAAATTAAATTCAAACTAAATTTAATTTACGTTAAAACAAAGTTTGCTGTTTTAACTTTTAAAACAGCTGGCGTCCAACTGAACAATCCCCAAAGAAAAGTTTTGTGATTGGTAGTGGTACAGCAGTCAAGTATTTGAAATTACTGTGTATTTGAAATTGTTGTGTAAAAATCGATATGGAAAAAATACTTAAACAAATGCAGCAGATGAACGCGGACATGAAACAAGCAAACGCGGATTTAACTGCTAATATGAACGCGAAGTTTGAACAAATAACAGCCAATGCTGAAATGAATAACGCAGAAATAACGGCTAGAATTGACGCGCAAAAATCAAGCTTAACCGAAGCACTAGAACATAGCAACGCGGACATAAATGCCGAGATAAAACAAACTAATAAAGAATTAACTCTTAAAGTCACCGAAATCGGAGAAAGCAATAAAGAATTAACCGCTAAAATGACGGAAATCGGCCAAAGTAACAAAGAATTGACCGCGAAAATTACCGAAGTAGGAGAAAAAGTACATACGGTAGAAACGAAAATAAACGAACGGTTCAAGGTTTTTGAGACCACCATGCAAAAATCGTTTATCGAACAAGTTACGCGTGTGGAGGGCCGATTCAAAGAACACATCAGTAGGTGTGAGAAACAGACCGCTGATGTTGCGAAAAAAGTTGACTCGCTAGAAGTAAAAATTCAAGCGGATGCGACAGAAACTCAACGCCAAGTAAGTAGACTTGATGCTTCTATTGTAGAAACGCGATCAAATATAGGTTCTAATAAAGAAAGTGTATTGCAAGCACTTAATGATGAGATCTTAAAAGTACGACAGGAAGTACGCAGGAGATCCGCTTCTAATATTCTAGTACAGGGTCCTGTCTATGAAAAGAATCGTGTATATTTTACAGGGGAAAATAATGAAAACCCTATCTGTCTATGAAAAGAATCGTGTATATTTTACAGGGGAAAATAATGAAAACCCTATTGAATTTTCGTTAGCCTGTGAAAATGAAATGGCGAGGGTAGGTTCGAGACTCGAAGATCAAGATAAAATACAATGGGTAGTAAACGCGATGCGTGATTCGGCGCGTAAATGGTATAATATTGTACGTGATAAAGTGACCACATACGCGGAATTCAAACAGAAATTCGAAAGCCGGTATTGGAATTCTCACACTCAAAGACTGTTACGGAATGAATTAGAATATGGACGTTATGACCGAAAATTAGGTATAACGCCGGAAAATTATATCATCCAGCAGGTCGAGCGCGCAAAGCATTTAACCCCAGCATTTTCAGAGATCGACATTGTCACTAAACTAGCCTATCATTTCAACCACAATATACGGGTAGCTGTGTTTACGCAAGGTATACGCACGGTTGATGAATTGCTCATTTTAGTGTCGCAAAGCGAGACAGTTTTTGATTTAGGCGGTTGGCGTTATAACCCAGATTTTCGTCGAAATAACAACGGTCAAAATACACGGGTGCAATACCATCCTCAATCTGATCAGAGACCAAGTACGAGTTCTACTCCACCCCAGACATCGTTAAAACCCCCAGATAAGACCTTTGAATACAAAGGTAAGCCAAATGTCGGCAGACCGAAAGGGCAATATAAAGGCAACGATGGGACGCAGATGAGAACTATACAGACAATCGAAATAGCGAAAAGTGATACGACTGCGCAAGACAGTGATACACAAAGCATTAAGGACCCCAGTGAAAAGAAAAAAAAACGTAAGTTTCCAAAAAACTTGGAAACGGGCGCCTCCAGGGGGGGGGGTGCGCCATAAATCATGCAAAATTATTTAAAGCTAAAATAGGTAGAAATAAAAAAAATACTAGGTTTAAGAAAGGTGATTTTTGTCCAGAAATTTGTGTGCCGGTTAATAAGGTATTCCAACCGGAAAGTACAGAACCATTGTTTGAGGTGAATACAATACAACAAAGCACTCCGACAATTGTATGTCTGGTAGAACAGGAACTTAGCGGTAGCATTCCCACACAATCAGCCTGGGAAGAGGTTGTTGTAATATCCGGTGACGCCGAAGGACTTAACGAGTGGCTAGAGGAATATTGTAGAACCACCCATAAAAACGGTTACGAAATATTAGACGCACTGTGAAAATAAATAATATTTAGAGTTAATAATAATTTAATTAAATAATAATTAGTATTAAAATAAATTAAATGTGTGTAATATAATATTAGTAATAATTGTAAATAAGTTGTGTATGAATGATAGTTCGGTAGTTGCGCGGTAACTAACAAGCGTGCAGGCGTATAATAAAGCAAAGCCAGCGAACCCCAGCGACCGGAAATTGTTATGTAACGCGGTGTAGCGCTCAGCTGTTAGAATGTAGGTCAAGTAATTAATGTCGCGCGTTCTTTGATATCACTTTGTAAACAAAGTCAGCACATTCCTGGAGCGCGTGCGTGTCAGCTCTTGACTACCCCTTATCTCACATTCTTAAACGCTGCAATTAGCTACTAGCCGTACTACAAACATTTACTACACAATGATTTCAAGTATAATATTAATAGTGTTCAATTATAATTAAGTTATATATGTAAAGAACATAGAGACTAATGTATGTGTCCATAAATAAGTAATAAAATGTATAGTAGCAAGCATAATCAATTCAATGTACATTTATAATAATTGAAAAAAAAAATTGTATATGCTACACTCATTTTTTTTTAAAGTGGGTGGAGGAGTATATAACAGGACCAAATATCATTAATTTGGAGTTATATGTTGAGGGTATACTATATTGATGTTTGAATAAATTTTAATAGTCGAAACTCCACTCACATGTTGTAGCGATCATAATAATGCATTGTAAAAGGCGCACACGCGGCTGTTACATAATCAACTCGCTGTGCAATGCATACGACCACACCCAAACTTTCAATTATTAAAATTTCGGAAACCAGTAAATTCAGGCAAAATCCATTATAGCCAAAATGTTTGCCGAAATATTAATAATAGGGTGTGCGAATTTTACGCGATATAATTAAATAATAACCGAGTTAATTAATTTTATGTGAATAACTTCTGTAATAATTGAGCTACATAAAAGAGCTTCTAATAGCCATAAGAATTTACAACAAATTGTATATTTTGGAATTAGCACAACTTGGTTTGCAACCAAGATAATTGCAATAAAAAAGTGCCACAGGAAATCCGGAACGACAATTCAGTTCCGTTGTGTTAAGAATATTAATAATAATATAAATTCTCTGTCTGTGGGAAACTAGTTTCGTTCTCACGGACTAAGGTGATTCAAAATTTTGAGAGTAGGGAGAGTGTGTCAGCCAATCAAATCATTCGAAGAAATCCCAACCAGCGCGGAGTTTGGCGCTGATCAAACACTCTACTGCCAGTATTCAAGAAGAACAGACGTATATCTTCGATCGTCTCAAAACCATAGTTTTGTGAAGACCCATCTGAAGACTCCATGTGGTCAACACGCCTAATTACGATCATCATAAAACAGATCAACTGTAACGATTCGTAATTACAGCATCCAGTCAAGATACTCTTCTAAATCAACAAACAAGCTTATTGTGCACTACACTAACTGTGGGCATAAGCACGCAAGAGATCTACAAGACTACAAGACATTACTTCAAAAATACGGCAGAGAGGCCGTCTAAACTATTGCGAATCAGCTGACGAGCAGAGCTACAACTCGAACGACACACACACACACTGACATGGAACGTGCATCGACGAGGGACGTGAAGCAGTTCTCGCAGAAAGCCGCAGACGTAAAAACTTCAACAAATAGCAGGAGAGGAGAGTGTTGCTGATTTCCGAGCTCACCGCCGAAACCCAGGACGCTCAAGTAGATCACTATCTCTAGCCGATTGGACAAGGACAGCGAGGGACATCTGGAGCATCTCTACAATCCACTTCAGTATCAGGAAAGTCAAAATCAAGTTATCTATTTTTCAACCGTTAAATTTTCTTTTTTTTTTAATTAAAATCATTGTAATATAAATTATTCAGGTGCCAGAAATCAAAGACTCTAGTTAAATAAGAATTATTCATGTGTGAAAATCTGTATAGCCAGTATAAGTAATTAATAAGCTTTAGTTAAGAATTAATAGTAGTTAAACAAAAAGCGCTATACAAATCTTAACAAAGAATTAAATAATTTGCTAATACTGCAGTATACGTGAGTCAAATCACTAGTAAATAAAGGGACGTGAACTAGATTGTCACGCCTAGTTTATTTTGGAGTATATTCAATTAACTTTAAAGTTTTTATTTCATTTGAATCAAATTTTAGAGACATTGAAATTAAATTAAATTAAAGTAAATTAATTAATTAAATTTTCAGTTAAAATTAACTCTTTCAAAATAACGAGCTCAACTTCTAAAATTATCAACCATTTAAAAAACATTATTCAAGATCTATTTATTGTTTAGTGTGTAAGAATATTTGATCATATAAGCATTTCATTCTTGTGCGTCATTGGAGTAATAAACACCGTTTTATTACCCCATATTGTATTTTTTTATTGCTGTACTATGGAGCCTACCAACCTCACAAAACTCTTCACTTAAAATAACTTATTTAGTGTGCTGTTGTCATATATTTGAGTTGACATACTTGCGAAATCAAATCCAAAATCCACACGCTCTAGTCGGAAGAAAACCGCAAGATCGGACAGCAGGTAGGTGCTCATACATTCACACAACACAACAACACGCATTAAGTAGAGTTACATATGTCGCCCTGCATGTGGGGCCAGAAATTAAATTCAAACTAAATTTAATTTACGTTAAAACAAAGTTTGCTGTTTTAACTTTTAAAACAGCTGGCGTCCAACTGAACAATCCCCAAAGAAAAGTTTTGTGATTGGTAGTGGTACAGCAGTCAAGTATTTGAAATTACTGTGTATTTGAAATTGTTGTGTAAAAATCGATATGGAAAAAATACTTAAACAAATGCAGCAGATGAACGCGGACATGAAACAAGCAAACGCGGATTTAACTGCTAATATGAACGCGAAGTTTGAACAAATAACAGCCAATGCTGAAATGAATAACGCAGAAATAACGGCTAGAATTGACGCGCAAAAATCAAGCTTAACCGAAGCACTAGAACATAGCAACGCGGACATAAATGCCGAGATAAAACAAACTAATAAAGAATTAACTCTTAAAGTCACCGAAATCGGAGAAAGCAATAAAGAATTAACCGCTAAAATGACGGAAATCGGCCAAAGTAACAAAGAATTGACCGCGAAAATTACCGAAGTAGGAGAAAAAGTACATACGGTAGAAACGAAAATAAACGAACGGTTCAAGGTTTTTGAGACCACCATGCAAAAATCGTTTATCGAACAAGTTACGCGTGTGGAGGGCCGATTCAAAGAACACATCAGTAGGTGTGAAAAACAGACCGCTGATGTTGCGAAAAAAGTTGACTCGCTAGAAGTAAAAATTCAAGCGGATGCGACAGAAACTCAACGCCAAGTAAGTAGACTTGATGCTTCTATTGTAGAAACGCGATCAAATATAGGTTCTAATAAAGAAAGTGTATTGCAAGCACTTAATGATGAGATCTTAAAAGTACGACAGGAAGTACGCAGGAGATCCGCTTCTAATATTCTAGTACAGGGTCCTGTCTATGAAAAGAATCGTGTATATTTTACAGGGGAAAATAATGAAAACCCTATCTGTCTATGAAAAGAATCGTGTATATTTTACAGGGGAAAATAATGAAAACCCTATTGAATTTTCGTTAGCCTGTGAAAATGAAATGGCGAGGGTAGGTTCGAGACTCGAAGATCAAGATAAAATACAATGGGTAGTAAACGCGATGCGTGATTCGGCGCGTAAATGGTATAATATTGTACGTGATAAAGTGACCACATACGCGGAATTCAAACAGAAATTCGAAAGCCGGTATTGGAATTCTCACACTCAAAGACTGTTACGGAATGAATTAGAATATGGACGTTATGACCGAAAATTAGGTATAACGCCGGAAAATTATATCATCCAGCAGGTCGAGCGCGCAAAGCATTTAACCCCAGCATTTTCAGAGATCGACATTGTCACTAAACTAGCCTATCATTTCAACCACAATATACGGGTAGCTGTGTTTACGCAAGGTATACGCACGGTTGATGAATTGCTCATTTTAGTGTCGCAAAGCGAGACAGTTTTTGATTTAGGCGGTTGGCGTTATAACCCAGATTTTCGTCGAAATAACAACGGTCAAAATACACGGGTGCAATACCATCCTCAATCTGATCAGAGACCAAGTACGAGTTCTACTCCACCCCAGACATCGTTAAAACCCCCAGATAAGACCTTTGAATACAAAGGTAAGCCAAATGTCGGCAGACCGAAAGGGCAATATAAAGGCAACGATGGGACGCAGATGAGAACTATACAGACAATCGAAATAGCGAAAAGTGATACGACTGCGCAAGACAGTGATACACAAAGCATTAAGGACCCCAGTGAAAAGAAAAAAAAACGTAAGTTTCCAAAAAACTTGGAAACGGGCGCCTCCAGGGGGGGGGGGTGCGCCATAAATCATGCAAAATTATTTAAAGCTAAAATAGGTAGAAATAAAAAAAATACTAGGTTTAAGAAAGGTGATTTTTGTCCAGAAATTTGTGTGCCGGTTAATAAGGTATTCCAACCGGAAAGTACAGAACCATTGTTTGAGGTGAATACAATACAACAAAGCACTCCGACAATTGTATGTCTGGTAGAACAGGAACTTAGCGGTAGCATTCCCACACAATCAGCCTGGGAAGAGGTTGTTGTAATATCCGGTGACGCCGAAGGACTTAACGAGTGGCTAGAGGAATATTGTAGAACCACCCATAAAAACGGTTACGAAATATTAGACGCACTGTGAAAATAAATAATATTTAGAGTTAATAATAATTTAATTAAATAATAATTAGTATTAAAATAAATTAAATGTGTGTAATATAATATTAATAATAATTGTAAATAAGTTGTGTATGAATGATAGTTCGGTAGTTGCGCGGTAACTAACAAGCGTGCAGGCGTATAATAAAGCAAAGCCAGCGAACCCCAGCGACCGGAAATTGTTATGTAACGCGGTGTAGCGCTCAGCTGTTAGAATGTAGGTCAAGTAATTAATGTCGCGCGTTCTTTGATATCACTTTGTAAACAAAGTCAGCACATTCCTGGAGCGCGTGCGTGTCAGCTGTTGACTACCCCTTATCTCACATTCTTAAACGCTGCAATTAGCTACTAGCCGTACTACAAACATTTACTACACAATGATTTCAAGTATAATATTAATAGTGTTCAATTATAATTAAGTTATATATGTAAAGAACATAGAGACTAATGTATGTGTCCATAAATAAGTAATAAAATGTATAGTAGCAAGCATAATCAATTCAATGTACATTTACAATAATTGAAAAAAAAAAAATTGTATATGCTACACTCATTTTTTTTTAAAGTGGGTGGAGGAGTATATAACAGGACCAAATATCATTAATTTGGAGTTATATGTTGAGGGTATACTATATTGATGTTTGAATAAATTTTAATAGTCGAAACTCCACTCACATGTTGTAGCGATCATAATAATGCATTGTAAAAGGCGCACACGCGGCTGTTACATAATCAACTCGCTGTGCAATGCATACGACCACACCCAAACTTTCAATTATTAAAATTTCGGAAACCAGTAAATTCAGGCAAAATCCATTATAGCCAAAATGTTTGCCGAAATATTAATAATAGGGTGTGCGAATTTTACGCGATATAATTAAATAATAACCGAGTTAATTAATTTTATGTGAATAACTTCTGTAATAATTGAGCTACATAAAAGAGCTTCTAATAGCCATAAGAATTTACAACAAATTGTATATTTTGGAATTAGCACAACTTGGTTTGCAACCAAGATAATTGCAATAAAAAAGTGCCACAGGAAATCCGGAACGACAATTCAGTTCCGTTGTGTTAAGAATATTAATAATAATATAAATTCTCTGTCTGTGGGAAACTAGTTTCGTTCTCACGGACTAAGGTGATTCAAAATTTTGAGAGTAGGGAGAGTGTGTCAGCCAATCAAATCATTCGAAGAAATCCCAACCAGCGCGGAGTTTGGCGCTGATCAAACACTCTACTGCCAGTATTCAAGAAGAACAGACGTATATCTTCGATCGTCTCAAAACCATAGTTTTGTGAAGACCCATCTGAAGACTCCATGTGGTCAACACGCCTAATTACGATCATCATAAAACAGATCAACTGTAACGATTCGTAATTACAGCATCCAGTCAAGATACTCTTCTAAATCAACAAACAAGCTTATTGTGCACTACACTAACTGTGGGCATAAGCACGCAAGAGATCTACAAGACTACAAGACATTACTTCAAAAATACGGCAGAGAGGCCGTCTAAACTATTGCGAATCAGCTGACGAGCAGAGCTACAACTCGAACGACACACACACACACTGACATGGAACGTGCATCGACGAGGGACGTGAAGCAGTTCTCGCAGAAAGCCGCAGACGTAAAAACTTCAACAAATAGCAGGAGAGGAGAGTGTTGCTGATTTCCGAGCTCACCGCCGAAACCCAGGACGCTCAAGTAGATCACTATCTCTAGCCGATTGGACAAGGACAGCGAGGGACATCTGGAGCATCTCTACAATCCACTTCAGTATCAGGAAAGTCAAAATCAAGTTATCTATTTTTCAACCGTTAAATTTTCTTTTTTTTTTAATTAAAATCATTGTAATATAAATTATTCAGGTGCCAGAAATCAAAGACTCTAGTTAAATAAGAATTATTCATGTGTGAAAATCTGTATAGCCAGTATAAGTAATTAATAAGCTTTAGTTAAGAATTAATAGTAGTTAAACAAAAAGCGCTATACAAATCTTAACAAAGAATTAAATAATTTGCTAATACTGCAGTATACGTGAGTCAAATCACTAGTAAATAAAGGGACGTGAACTAGATTGTCACACCTAGTTTATTTTGGAGTATATTCAATTAACTTTAAAGTTTTTATTTCATTTGAATCAAATTTTAGAGACATTGAAATTAAATTAAATTAAAGTAAATTAATTAATTAAATTTTCAGTTAAAATTAACTCTTTCAAAATAACGAGCTCAACTTCTAAAATTATCAACCATTTAAAAAACATTATTCAAGATCTATTTATTGTTTAATGTGTAAGAATATTTGATCATATAAGCATTTCATTCTTGTGTCATTGGAGTAATAAACACCGTTTTATTACCCCATATTGTATTTTTTTATTGCTGTACTACGGAGCCTACCAACCTCACAAAACTCTTCACTTAAAATAACTTATTTAGTGTGCTGTTGTCATATATTTGAGTTTACATACTTGCGAAATCAAATCCAAAATCCACACGCCCTAGTCGGAAGAAAACCGCAAGATCGGACAGCAGGTAGGTGCTCATACATTCACACAACACAACAACACGCATTAAGTAGAGTTACATATGTCGCCCTGCATGTGGGGCCAGAAATTAAATTCAAACTAAATTTAATTTACGTTAAAACAAAGTTTGCTGTTTTAACTTTTAAAACAGCTGGCGTCCAACTGAACAATCCCCAAAGAAAAGTTTTGTGATTGGTAGTGGTACAGCAGTCAAGTATTTGAAATTACTGTGTATTTGAAATTGTTGTGTAAAAATCGATATGGAAAAAATACTTAAACAAATGCAGCAGATGAACGCGGACATGAAACAAGCAAACGCGGATTTAACTGCTAATATGAACGCGAAGTTTGAACAAATAACAGCCAATGCTGAAATGAATAACGCAGAAATAACGGCTAGAATTGACGCGCAAAAATCAAGCTTAACCGAAGCACTAGAACATAGCAACGCCGACATAAATGCCGAGATAAAACAAACTAATAAAGAATTAACTCTTAAAGTCACCGAAATCGGAGAAAGCAATAAAGAATTAACCGCTAAAATGACGGAAATCGGCCAAAGTAACAAAGAATTGACCGCGAAAATTACCGAAGTAGGAGAAAAAGTACATACGGTAGAAACGAAAATAAACGAACGGTTCAAGGTTTTTGAGACCACCATGCAAAAATCGTTTATCGAACAAGTTACGCGTGTGGAGGGCCGATTCAAAGAACACATCAGTAGGTGTGAAAAACAGACCGTTGATGTTGCGAAAAAAGTTGACTCGCTAGAAGTAAAAATTCAAGCGGATGCGACAGAAACTCAACACCAAGTAAGTAGACTTGATGCTTCTATTGTAGAAACGCGATCAAATATAGGTTCTAATAAAGAAAGTGTATTGCAAGCACTTAATGATGAGATCTTAAAAGTACGACAGGAAGTACGCAGGAGATCCGCTTCTAATATTCTAGTACAGGGTCCTGTCTATGAAAAGAATCGTGTATATTTTACAGGGGAAAATAATGAAAACCCTATCTGTCTATGAAAAGAATCGTGTATATTTTACAGGGGAAAATAATGAAAACCCTATTGAATTTTCGTTAGCCTGTGAAAATGAAATGGCGAGGGTAGGTTCGAGACTCGAAGATCAAGATAAAATACAATGGGTAGTAAACGCGATGCGTGATTCGGCGCGTAAATGGTATAATATTGTACGTGATAAAGTGACCACATACGCGGAATTCAAACAGAAATTCGAAAGCCGGTATTGGAATTCTCACACTCAAAGACTGTTACGGAATGAATTAGAATATGGACGTTATGACCGAAAATTAGGTATAACGCCGGAAAATTATATCATCCAGCAGGTCGAGCGCGCAAAGCATTTAACCCCAGCATTTTCAGAGATCGACATTGTCACTAAACTAGCCTATCATTTCAACCACAATATACGGGTAGCTGTGTTTACGCAAGGTATACGCACGGTTGATGAATTGCTCATTTTAGTGTCGCAAAGCGAGACAGTTTTTGATTTAGGCGGTTGGCGTTATAACCCAGATTTTCGTCGAAATAACAACGGTCAAAATACACGGGTGCAATACCATCCTCAATCTGATCAGAGACCAAGTACGAGTTCTACTCCACCCCAGACATCGTTAAAACCCCCAGATAAGACCTTTGAATACAAAGGTAAGCCAAATGTCGGCAGACCGAAAGGGCAATATAAAGGCAACGATGGGACGCAGATGAGAACTATACAGACAATCGAAATAGCGAAAAGTGATACGACTGCGCAAGACAGTGATACACAAAGCATTAAGGACCCCAGTGAAAAGAAAAAAAAACGTAAGTTTCCAAAAAACTTGGAAACGGGCGCCTCCAGGGGGGGGGGTGCGCCATAAATCATGCAAAATTATTTAAAGCTAAAATAGGTAGAAATAAAAAAAATACTAGGTTTAAGAAAGGTGATTTTTGTCCAGAAATTTGTGTGCCGGTTAATAAGGTATTCCAACCGGAAAGTACAGAACCATTGTTTGAGGTGAATACAATACAACAAAGCACTCCGACAATTGTATGTCTGGTAGAACAGGAACTTAGCGGTAGCATTCCCACACAATCAGCCTGGGAAGAGGTTGTTGTAATATCCGGTGACGCCGAAGGACTTAACGAGTGGCTAGAGGAATATTGTAGAACCACCCATAAAAACGGTTACGAAATATTAGACGCACTGTGAAAATAAATAATATTTAGAGTTAATAATAATTTAATTAAATAATAATTAGTATTAAAATAAATTAAATGTGTGTAATATAATATTAATAATAATTGTAAATAAGTTGTGTATGAATGATAGTTCGGTAGTTGCGCGGTAACTAACAAGCGTGCAGGCGTATAATAAAGCAAAGCCAGCGAACCCCAGCGACCGGAAATTGTTATGTAACGCGGTGTAGCGCTCAGCTGTTAGAATGTAGGTCAAGTAATTAATGTCGCGCGTTCTTTGATATCACTTTGTAAACAAAGTCAGCACATTCCTGGAGCTCGTGCGTGTCATCTGTTGACTACCCCTTATCTCACATTCTTAAACGCTGCAATTAGCTACTAGCCGTACTACAAACATTTACTACACAATGATTTCAAGTATAATATTAATAGTGTTCAATTATAATTAAGTTATATATGTAAAGAACATAGAGACTAATGTATGTGTCCATAAATAAGTAATAAAATGTATAGTAGCAAGCATAATCAATTCAATGTACATTTATAATAATTGAAAAAAAAAAAAAATTGTATATGCTACACTCATTTTTTTTTAAAGTGGGTGGAGGAGTATATAACAGGACCAAATATCATTAATTTGGAGTTATATGTTGAGGGTATACTATATTGATGTTTGAATAAATTTTAATAGTCGAAACTCCACTCACATGTTGTAGCGATCATAATAATGCATTGTAAAAGGCGCACACGCGGCTGTTACATAATCAACTCGCTGTGCAATGCATACGACCACACCCAAACTTTCAATTATTAAAATTTCGGAAACCAGTAAATTCAGGCAAAATCCATTATAGCCAAAATGTTTGCCGAAATATTAATAATAGGGTGTGCGAATTTTACGCGATATAATTAAATAATAACCGAGTTAATTAATTTTATGTGAATAACTTCTGTAATAATTGAGCTACATAAAAGAGCTTCTAATAGCCATAAGAATTTACAACAAATTGTATATTTTGGAATTAGCACAACTTGGTTTGCAACCAAGATAATTGCAATAAAAAAGTGCCACAGGAAATCCGGAACGACAATTCAGTTCCGTTGTGTTAAGAATATTAATAATAATATAAATTCTCTGTCTGTGGGAAACTAGTTTCGTTCTCACGGACTAAGGTGATTCAAAATTTTGAGAGTAGGGAGAGTGTGTCAGCCAATCAAATCATTCGAAGAAATCCCAACCAGCGCGGAGTTTGGCGCTGATCAAACACTCTACTGCCAGTATTCAAGAAGAACAGACGTATATCTTCGATCGTCTCAAAACCATAGTTTTGTGAAGACCCATCTGAAGACTCCATGTGGTCAACACGCCTAATTACGATCATCATAAAACAGATCAACTGTAACGATTCGTAATTACAGCATCCAGTCAAGATACTCTTCTAAATCAACAAACAAGCTTATTGTGCACTACACTAACTGTGGGCATAAGCACGCAAGAGATCTACAAGACTACAAGACATTACTTCAAAAATACGGCAGAGAGGCCGTCTAAACTATTGCGAATCAGCTGACGAGCAGAGCTACAACTCGAACGACACACACACACACTGACATGGAACGTGCATCGACGAGGGACGTGAAGCAGTTCTCGCAGAAAGCCGCAGACGTAAAAACTTCAACAAATAGCAGGAGAGGAGAGTGTTGCTGATTTCCGAGCTCACCGCCGAAACCCAGGACGCTCAAGTAGATCACTATCTCTAGCCGATTGGACAAGGACAGCGAGGGACATCTGGAGCATCTCTACAATCCACTTCAGTATCAGGAAAGTCAAAATCAAGTTATCTATTTTTCAACCGTTAAATTTTCTTTTTTTTTTAATTAAAATCATTGTAATATAAATTATTCAGGTGCCAGAAATCAAAGACTCTAGTTAAATAAGAATTATTCATGTGTGAAAATCTGTATAGCCAGTATAAGTAATTAATAAGCTTTAGTTAAGAATTAATAGTAGTTAAACAAAAAGCGCTATACAAATCTTAACAAAGAATTAAATAATTTGCTAATACTGCAGTATACGTGAGTCAAATCACTAGTAAATAAAGGGACGTGAACTAGATTGTCACACCTAGTTTATTTTGGAGTATATTCAATTAACTTTAAAGTTTTTATTTCATTTGAATCAAATTTTAGAGACATTGAAATTAAATTAAATTAAAGTAAATTAATTAATTAAATTTTCAGTTAAAATTAACTCTTTCAAAATAACGAGCTCAACTTCTAAAATTATCAACCATTTAAAAAACATTATTCAAGATCTATTTATTGTTTAATGTGTAAGAATATTTGATCATATAAGCATTTCATTCTTGTGTCATTGGAGTAATAAACACCGTTTTATTACCCCATATTGTATTTTTTTATTGCTGTACTACGGAGCCTACCAACCTCACAAAACTCTTCACTTAAAATAACTTATTTAGTGTGCTGTTGTCATATATTTGAGTTTACATACTTGCGAAATCAAATCCAAAATCCACACGCCCTAGTCGGAAGAAAACCGCAAGATCGGACAGCAGGTAGGTGCTCATACATTCACACAACACAACAACACGCATTAAGTAGAGTTACATATGTCGCCCTGCATGTGGGGCCAGAAATTAAATTCAAACTAAATTTAATTTACGTTAAAACAAAGTTTGCTGTTTTAACTTTTAAAACAGCTGGCGTCCAACTGAACAATCCCCAAAGAAAAGTTTTGTGATTGGTAGTGGTACAGCAGTCAAGTATTTGAAATTACTGTGTATTTGAAATTGTTGTGTAAAAATCGATATGGAAAAAATACTTAAACAAATGCAGCAGATGAACGCGGACATGAAACAAGCAAACGCGGATTTAACTGCTAATATGAACGCGAAGTTTGAACAAATAACAGCCAATGCTGAAATGAATAACGCAGAAATAACGGCTAGAATTGACGCGCAAAAATCAAGCTTAACCGAAGCACTAGAACATAGCAACGCCGACATAAATGCCGAGATAAAACAAACTAATAAAGAATTAACTCTTAAAGTCACCGAAATCGGAGAAAGCAATAAAGAATTAACCGCTAAAATGACGGAAATCGGCCAAAGTAACAAAGAATTGACCGCGAAAATTACCGAAGTAGGAGAAAAAGTACATACGGTAGAAACGAAAATAAACGAACGGTTCAAGGTTTTTGAGACCACCATGCAAAAATCGTTTATCGAACAAGTTACGCGTGTGGAGGGCCGATTCAAAGAACACATCAGTAGGTGTGAAAAACAGACCGTTGATGTTGCGAAAAAAGTTGACTCGCTAGAAGTAAAAATTCAAGCGGATGCGACAGAAACTCAACACCAAGTAAGTAGACTTGATGCTTCTATTGTAGAAACGCGATCAAATATAGGTTCTAATAAAGAAAGTGTATTGCAAGCACTTAATGATGAGATCTTAAAAGTACGACAGGAAGTACGCAGGAGATCCGCTTCTAATATTCTAGTACAGGGTCCTGTCTATGAAAAGAATCGTGTATATTTTACAGGGGAAAATAATGAAAACCCTATCTGTCTATGAAAAGAATCGTGTATATTTTACAGGGGAAAATAATGAAAACCCTATTGAATTTTCGTTAGCCTGTGAAAATGAAATGGCGAGGGTAGGTTCGAGACTCGAAGATCAAGATAAAATACAATGGGTAGTAAACGCGATGCGTGATTCGGCGCGTAAATGGTATAATATTGTACGTGATAAAGTGACCACATACGCGGAATTCAAACAGAAATTCGAAAGCCGGTATTGGAATTCTCACACTCAAAGACTGTTACGGAATGAATTAGAATATGGACGTTATGACCGAAAATTAGGTATAACGCCGGAAAATTATATCATCCAGCAGGTCGAGCGCGCAAAGCATTTAACCCCAGCATTTTCAGAGATCGACATTGTCACTAAACTAGCCTATCATTTCAACCACAATATACGGGTAGCTGTGTTTACGCAAGGTATACGCACGGTTGATGAATTGCTCATTTTAGTGTCGCAAAGCGAGACAGTTTTTGATTTAGGCGGTTGGCGTTATAACCCAGATTTTCGTCGAAATAACAACGGTCAAAATACACGGGTGCAATACCATCCTCAATCTGATCAGAGACCAAGTACGAGTTCTACTCCACCCCAGACATCGTTAAAACCCCCAGATAAGACCTTTGAATACAAAGGTAAGCCAAATGTCGGCAGACCGAAAGGGCAATATAAAGGCAACGATGGGACGCAGATGAGAACTATACAGACAATCGAAATAGCGAAAAGTGATACGACTGCGCAAGACAGTGATACACAAAGCATTAAGGACCCCAGTGAAAAGAAAAAAAAACGTAAGTTTCCAAAAAACTTGGAAACGGGCGCCTCCAGGGGGGGGGGGTGCGCCATAAATCATGCAAAATTATTTAAAGCTAAAATAGGTAGAAATAAAAAAAATACTAGGTTTAAGAAAGGTGATTTTTGTCCAGAAATTTGTGTGCCGGTTAATAAGGTATTCCAACCGGAAAGTACAGAACCATTGTTTGAGGTGAATACAATACAACAAAGCACTCCGACAATTGTATGTCTGGTAGAACAGGAACTTAGCGGTAGCATTCCCACACAATCAGCCTGGGAAGAGGTTGTTGTAATATCCGGTGACGCCGAAGGACTTAACGAGTGGCTAGAGGAATATTGTAGAACCACCCATAAAAACGGTTACGAAATATTAGACGCACTGTGAAAATAAATAATATTTAGAGTTAATAATAATTTAATTAAATAATAATTAGTATTAAAATAAATTAAATGTGTGTAATATAATATTAATAATAATTGTAAATAAGTTGTGTATGAATGATAGTTCGGTAGTTGCGCGGTAACTAACAAGCGTGCAGGCGTATAATAAAGCAAAGCCAGCGAACCCCAGCGACCGGAAATTGTTATGTAACGCGGTGTAGCGCTCAGCTGTTAGAATGTAGGTCAAGTAATTAATGTCGCGCGTTCTTTGATATCACTTTGTAAACAAAGTCAGCACATTCCTGGAGCTCGTGCGTGTCATCTGTTGACTACCCCTTATCTCACATTCTTAAACGCTGCAATTAGCTACTAGCCGTACTACAAACATTTACTACACAATGATTTCAAGTATAATATTAATAGTGTTCAATTATAATTAAGTTATATATGTAAAGAACATAGAGACTAATGTATGTGTCCATAAATAAGTAATAAAATGTATAGTAGCAAGCATAATCAATTCAATGTACATTTATAATAATTGAAAAAAAAAAAAAATTGTATATGCTACACTCATTTTTTTTTAAAGTGGGTGGAGGAGTATATAACAGGACCAAATATCATTAATTTGGAGTTATATGTTGAGGGTATACTATATTGATGTTTGAATAAATTTTAATAGTCGAAACTCCACTCACATGTTGTAGCGATCATAATAATGCATTGTAAAAGGCGCACACGCGGCTGTTACATAATCAACTCGCTGTGCAATGCATACGACCACACCCAAACTTTCAATTATTAAAATTTCGGAAACCAGTAAATTCAGGCAAAATCCATTATAGCCAAAATGTTTGCCGAAATATTAATAATAGGGTGTGCGAATTTTACGCGATATAATTAAATAATAACCGAGTTAATTAATTTTATGTGAATAACTTCTGTAATAATTGAGCTACATAAAAGAGCTTCTAATAGCCATAAGAATTTACAACAAATTGTATATTTTGGAATTAGCACAACTTGGTTTGCAACCAAGATAATTGCAATAAAAAAGTGCCACAGGAAATCCGGAACGACAATTCAGTTCCGTTGTGTTAAGAATATTAATAATAATATAAATTCTCTGTCTGTGGGAAACTAGTTTCGTTCTCACGGACTAAGGTGATTCAAAATTTTGAGAGTAGGGAGAGTGTGTCAGCCAATCAAATCATTCGAAGAAATCCCAACCAGCGCGGAGTTTGGCGCTGATCAAACACTCTACTGCCAGTATTCAAGAAGAACAGACGTATATCTTCGATCGTCTCAAAACCATAGTTTTGTGAAGACCCATCTGAAGACTCCATGTGGTCAACACGCCTAATTACGATCATCATAAAACAGATCAACTGTAACGATTCGTAATTACAGCATCCAGTCAAGATACTCTTCTAAATCAACAAACAAGCTTATTGTGCACTACACTAACTGTGGGCATAAGCACGCAAGAGATCTACAAGACTACAAGACATTACTTCAAAAATACGGCAGAGAGGCCGTCTAAACTATTGCGAATCAGCTGACGAGCAGAGCTACAACTCGAACGACACACACACACACTGACATGGAACGTGCATCGACGAGGGACGTGAAGCAGTTCTCGCAGAAAGCCGCAGACGTAAAAACTTCAACAAATAGCAGGAGAGGAGAGTGTTGCTGATTTCCGAGCTCACCGCCGAAACCCAGGACGCTCAAGTAGATCACTATCTCTAGCCGATTGGACAAGGACAGCGAGGGACATCTGGAGCATCTCTACAATCCACTTCAGTATCAGGAAAGTCAAAATCAAGTTATCTATTTTTCAACCGTTAAATTTTCTTTTTTTTTTAATTAAAATCATTGTAATATAAATTATTCAGGTGCCAGAAATCAAAGACCAGAAAGGTGTTAAATAAGAATTATTCATGTGTGAAAATCTGTATAGCCAGTATAAGTAATTAATAAGCTTTAGTTAAGAATTAATAGTAGTTAAACAAAAAGCGCTATACAAATCTTAACAAAGAATTAAATAATTTGCTAATACTGCAGTATACGTGAGTCAAATCACTAGTAAATAAAGGGACGTGAACTAGATTGTCACGCCTAGTTTATTTTGGAGTATATTCAATTAACTTTAAAGTTTTTATTTCATTTGAATCAAATTTTAGAGACATTGAAATTAAATTAAATTAAAGTAAATTAATTAATTAAATTTTCAGTTAAAATTAACTCTTTCAAAATAACGAGCTCAACTTCTAAAATTATCAACCATTTAAAAAACATTATTCAAGATCTATTTATTGTTTAATGTGTAAGAATATTTGATCATATAAGCATTTCATTCTTGTGTCATTGGAGTAATAAACACCGTTTTATTACCCCATATTGTATTTTTTTATTGCTGTACTACGGAGCCTACCAACCTCACAAAACTCTTCACTTAAAATAACTTATTTAGTGTGCTGTTGTCATATATTTGAGTTTACATACTTGCGAAATCAAATCCAAAATCCACACGCCCTAGTCGGAAGAAAACCGCAAGATCGGACAGCAGGTAGGTGCTCATACATTCACACAACACAACAACACGCATTAAGTAGAGTTACATATGTCGCCCTGCATGTGGGGCCAGAAATTAAATTCAAACTAAATTTAATTTACGTTAAAACAAAGTTTGCTGTTTTAACTTTTAAAACAGGTGGCGTCCAACTGAACAATCCCCAAAGAAAAGTTTTGTGATTGGTAGTGGTACAGCAGTCAAGTATTTGAAATTACTGTGTATTTGAAATTGTTGTGTAAAAATCGATATGGAAAAAATACTTAAACAAATGCAGCAGATGAACGCGGACATGAAACAAGCAAACGCGGATTTAACTGCTAATATGAACGCGAAGTTTGAACAAATAACAGCCAATGCTGAAATGAATAACGCAGAAATAACGGCTAGAATTGACGCGCAAAAATCAAGCTTAACCGAAGCACTAGAACATAGCAACGCGGACATAAATGCCGAGATAAAACAAACTAATAAAGAATTAACTCTTAAAGTCACCGAAATCGGAGAAAGCAATAAAGAATTAACCGCTAAAATGACGGAAATCGGCCAAAGTAACAAAGAATTGACCGCGAAAATTACCGAAGTAGGAGAAAAAGTACATACGGTAGAAACGAAAATAAACGAACGGTTCAAGGTTTTTGAGACCACCATGCAAAAATCGTTTATCGAACAAGTTACGCGTGTGGAGGGCCGATTCAAAGAACACATCAGTAGGTGTGAAAAACAGACCGCTGATGTTGCGAAAAAAGTTGACTCGCTAGAAGTAAAAATTCAAGCGGATGCGACAGAAACTCAACACCAAGTAAGTAGACTTGATGCTTCTATTGTAGAAACGCGATCAAATATAGGTTCTAATAAAGAAAGTGTATTGCAAGCACTTAATGATGAGATCTTAAAAGTACGACAGGAAGTACGCAGGAGATCCGCTTCTAATATTCTAGTACAGGGTCCTGTCTATGAAAAGAATCGTGTATATTTTACAGGGGAAAATAATGAAAACCCTATCTGTCTATGAAAAGAATCGTGTATATTTTACAGGGGAAAATAATGAAAACCCTATTGAATTTTCGTTAGCCTGTGAAAATGAAATGGCGAGGGTAGGTTCGAGACTCGAAGATCAAGATAAAATACAATGGGTAGTAAACGCGATGCGTGATTCGGCGCGTAAATGGTATAATATTGTACGTGATAAAGTGACCACATACGCGGAATTCAAACAGAAATTCGAAAGCCGGTATTGGAATTCTCACACTCAAAGACTGTTACGGAATGAATTAGAATATGGACGTTATGACCGAAAATTAGGTATAACGCCGGAAAATTATATCATCCAGCAGGTCGAGCGCGCAAAGCATTTAACCCCAGCATTTTCAGAGATCGACATTGTCACTAAACTAGCCTATCATTTCAACCACAATATACGGGTAGCTGTGTTTACGCAAGGTATACGCACGGTTGATGAATTGCTCATTTTAGTGTCGCAAAGCGAGACAGTTTTTGATTTAGGCGGTTGGCGTTATAACCCAGATTTTCGTCGAAATAACAACGGTCAAAATACACGGGTGCAATACCATCCTCAATCTGATCAGAGACCAAGTACGAGTTCTACTCCACCCCAGACATCGTTAAAACCCCCAGATAAGACCTTTGAATACAAAGGTAAGCCAAATGTCGGCAGACCGAAAGGGCAATATAAAGGCAACGATGGGACGCAGATGAGAACTATACAGACAATCGAAATAGCGAAAAGTGATACGACTGCGCAAGACAGTGATACACAAAGCATTAAGGACCCCAGTGAAAAGAAAAAAAAACGTAAGTTTCCAAAAAACTTGGAAACGGGCGCCTCCAGGGGGGGGGTGCGCCATAAATCATGCAAAATTATTTAAAGCTAAAATAGGTAGAAATAAAAAAAATACTAGGTTTAAGAAAGGTGATTTTTGTCCAGAAATTTGTGTGCCGGTTAATAAGGTATTCCAACCGGAAAGTACAGAACCATTGTTTGAGGTGAATACAATACAACAAAGCACTCCGACAATTGTATGTCTGGTAGAACAGGAACTTAGCGGTAGCATTCCCACACAATCAGCCTGGGAAGAGGTTGTTGTAATATCCGGTGACGCCGAAGGACTTAACGAGTGGCTAGAGGAATATTGTAGAACCACCCATAAAAACGGTTACGAAATATTAGACGCACTGTGAAAATAAATAATATTTAGAGTTAATAATAATTTAATTAAATAATAATTAGTATTAAAATAAATTAAATGTGTGTAATATAATATTAATAATAATTGTAAATAAGTTGTGTATGAATGATAGTTCGGTAGTTGCGCGGTAACTAACAAGCGTGCAGGCGTATAATAAAGCAAAGCCAGCGAACCCCAGCGACCGGAAATTGTTATGTAACGCGGTGTAGCGCTCAGCTGTTAGAATGTAGGTCAAGTAATTAATGTCGCGCGTTCTTTGATATCACTTTGTAAACAAAGTCAGCACATTCCTGGAGCGCGTGCGTGTCAGCTGTTGACTACCCCTTATCTCACATTCTTAAACGCTGCAATTAGCTACTAGCCGTACTACAAACATTTACTACACAATGATTTCAAGTATAATATTAATAGTGTTCAATTATAATTAAGTTATATATGTAAAGAACATAGAGACTAATGTATGTGTCCATAAATAAGTAATAAAATGTATAGTAGCAAGCATAATCAATTCAATGTACATTTATAATAATTGAAAAAAAAAAATTGTATATGCTACACTCATTTTTTTTTAAAGTGGGTGGAGGAGTATATAACAGGACCAAATATCATTAATTTGGAGTTATATGTTGAGGGTATACTATATTGATGTTTGAATAAATTTTAATAATCGAAACTCCACTCACATGTTGTAGCGATCATAATAATGCATTGTAAAAGGCGCACACGCGGCTGTTACATAATCAACTCGCTGTGCAATGCATACGACCACACCCAAACTTTCAATTATTAAAATTTCGGAAACCAGTAAATTCAGGCAAAATCCATTATAGCCAAAATGTTTGCCGAAATATTAATAATAGGGTGTGCGAATTTTACGCGATATAATTAAATAATAACCGAGTTAATTAATTTTATGTGAATAACTTCTGTAATAATTGAGCTACATAAAAGAGCTTCTAATAGCCATAAGAATTTACAACAAATTGTATATTTTGGAATTAGCACAACTTGGTTTGCAACCAAGATAATTGCAATAAAAAAGTGCCACAGGAAATCCGGAACGACAATTCAGTTCCGTTGTGTTAAGAATATTAATAATAATATAAATTCTCTGTCTGTGGGAAACTAGTTTCGTTCTCACGGACTAAGGTGATTCAAAATTTTGAGAGTAGGGAGAGTGTGTCAGCCAATCAAATCATTCGAAGAAATCCCAACCAGCGCGGAGTTTGGCGCTGATCAAACACTCTACTGCCAGTATTCAAGAAGAACAGACGTATATCTTCGATCGTCTCAAAACCATAGTTTTGTGAAGACCCATCTGAAGACTCCATGTGGTCAACACGCCTAATTACGATCATCATAAAACAGATCAACTGTAACGATTCGTAATTACAGCATCCAGTCAAGATACTCTTCTAAATCAACAAACAAGCTTATTGTGCACTACACTAACTGTGGGCATAAGCACGCAAGAGATCTACAAGACTACAAGACATTACTTCAAAAATACGGCAGAGAGGCCGTCTAAACTATTGCGAATCAGCTGACGAGCAGAGCTACAACTCGAACGACACACACACACACTGACATGGAACGTGCATCGACGAGGGACGTGAAGCAGTTCTCGCAGAAAGCCGCAGACGTAAAAACTTCAACAAATAGCAGGAGAGGAGAGTGTTGCTGATTTCCGAGCTCACCGCCGAAACCCAGGACGCTCAAGTAGATCACTATCTCTAGCCGATTGGACAAGGACAGCGAGGGACATCTGGAGCATCTCTACAATCCACTTCAGTATCAGGAAAGTCAAAATCAAGTTATCTATTTTTCAACCGTTAAATTTTCTTTTTTTTTTAATTAAAATCATTGTAATATAAATTATTCAGGTGCCAGAAATCAAAGACTCTAGTTAAATAAGAATTATTCATGTGTGAAAATCTGTATAGCCAGTATAAGTAATTAATAAGCTTTAGTTAAGAATTAATAGTAGTTAAACAAAAAGCGCTATACAAATCTTAACAAAGAATTAAATAATTTGCTAATACTGCAGTATACGTGAGTCAAATCACTAGTAAATAAAGGGACGTGAACTAGATTGTCACGCCTAGTTTATTTTGGAGTATATTCAATTAACTTTAAAGTTTTTATTTCATTTGAATCAAATTTTAGAGACATTGAAATTAAATTAAATTAAAGTAAATTAATTAATTAAATTTTCAGTTAAAATTAACTCTTTCAAAATAACGAGCTCAACTTCTAAAATTATCAACCATTTAAAAAACATTATTCAAGATCTATTTATTGTTTAATGTGTAAGAATATTTGATCATATAAGCATTTCATTCTTGTGTCATTGGAGTAATAAACACCGTTTTATTACCCCATATTGTATTTTTTTATTGCTGTACTACGGAGCCTACCAACCTCACAAAACTCTTCACTTAAAATAACTTATTTAGTGTGCTGTTGTCATATATTTGAGTTTACATACTTGCGAAATCAAATCCAAAATCCACACGCCCTAGTCGGAAGAAAACCGCAAGATCGGACAGCAGGTAGGTGCTCATACATTCACACAACACAACAACACGCATTAAGTAGAGTTACATATGTCGCCCTGCATGTGGGGCCAGAAATTAAATTCAAACTAAATTTAATTTACGTTAAAACAAAGTTTGCTGTTTTAACTTTTAAAACAGGTGGCGTCCAACTGAACAATCCCCAAAGAAAAGTTTTGTGATTGGTAGTGGTACAGCAGTCAAGTATTTGAAATTACTGTGTATTTGAAATTGTTGTGTAAAAATCGATATGGAAAAAATACTTAAACAAATGCAGCAGATGAACGCGGACATGAAACAAGCAAACGCGGATTTAACTGCTAATATGAACGCGAAGTTTGAACAAATAACAGCCAATGCTGAAATGAATAACGCAGAAATAACGGCTAGAATTGACGCGCAAAAATCAAGCTTAACCGAAGCACTAGAACATAGCAACGCGGACATAAATGCCGAGATAAAACAAACTAATAAAGAATTAACTCTTAAAGTCACCGAAATCGGAGAAAGCAATAAAGAATTAACCGCTAAAATGACGGAAATCGGCCAAAGTAACAAAGAATTGACCGCGAAAATTACCGAAGTAGGAGAAAAAGTACATACGGTAGAAACGAAAATAAACGAACGGTTCAAGGTTTTTGAGACCACCATGCAAAAATCGTTTATCGAACAAGTTACGCGTGTGGAGGGCCGATTCAAAGAACACATCAGTAGGTGTGAAAAACAGACCGCTGATGTTGCGAAAAAAGTTGACTCGCTAGAAGTAAAAATTCAAGCGGATGCGACAGAAACTCAACACCAAGTAAGTAGACTTGATGCTTCTATTGTAGAAACGCGATCAAATATAGGTTCTAATAAAGAAAGTGTATTGCAAGCACTTAATGATGAGATCTTAAAAGTACGACAGGAAGTACGCAGGAGATCCGCTTCTAATATTCTAGTACAGGGTCCTGTCTATGAAAAGAATCGTGTATATTTTACAGGGGAAAATAATGAAAACCCTATCTGTCTATGAAAAGAATCGTGTATATTTTACAGGGGAAAATAATGAAAACCCTATTGAATTTTCGTTAGCCTGTGAAAATGAAATGGCGAGGGTAGGTTCGAGACTCGAAGATCAAGATAAAATACAATGGGTAGTAAACGCGATGCGTGATTCGGCGCGTAAATGGTATAATATTGTACGTGATAAAGTGACCACATACGCGGAATTCAAACAGAAATTCGAAAGCCGGTATTGGAATTCTCACACTCAAAGACTGTTACGGAATGAATTAGAATATGGACGTTATGACCGAAAATTAGGTATAACGCCGGAAAATTATATCATCCAGCAGGTCGAGCGCGCAAAGCATTTAACCCCAGCATTTTCAGAGATCGACATTGTCACTAAACTAGCCTATCATTTCAACCACAATATACGGGTAGCTGTGTTTACGCAAGGTATACGCACGGTTGATGAATTGCTCATTTTAGTGTCGCAAAGCGAGACAGTTTTTGATTTAGGCGGTTGGCGTTATAACCCAGATTTTCGTCGAAATAACAACGGTCAAAATACACGGGTGCAATACCATCCTCAATCTGATCAGAGACCAAGTACGAGTTCTACTCCACCCCAGACATCGTTAAAACCCCCAGATAAGACCTTTGAATACAAAGGTAAGCCAAATGTCGGCAGACCGAAAGGGCAATATAAAGGCAACGATGGGACGCAGATGAGAACTATACAGACAATCGAAATAGCGAAAAGTGATACGACTGCGCAAGACAGTGATACACAAAGCATTAAGGACCCCAGTGAAAAGAAAAAAAACGTAAGTTTCCAAAAAACTTGGAAACGGGCGCCTCCAGGGGGGGGGTGCGCCATAAATCATGCAAAATTATTTAAAGCTAAAATAGGTAGAAATAAAAAAAATACTAGGTTTAAGAAAGGTGATTTTTGTCCAGAAATTTGTGTGCCGGTTAATAAGGTATTCCAACCGGAAAGTACAGAACCATTGTTTGAGGTGAATACAATACAACAAAGCACTCCGACAATTGTATGTCTGGTAGAACAGGAACTTAGCGGTAGCGTTCCCACACAATCAGCCTGGGAAGAGGTTGTTGTAATATCCGGTGACGCCGAAGGACTTAACGAGTGGCTAGAGGAATATTGTAGAACCACCCATAAAAACGGTTACGAAATATTAGACGCACTGTGAAAATAAATAATATTTAGAGTTAATAATAATTTAATTAAATAATAATTAGTATTAAAATAAATTAAATGTGTGTAATATAATATTAATAATAATTGTAAATAAGTTGTGTATGAATGATAGTTCGGTAGTTGCGCGGTAACTAACAAGCGTGCAGGCGTATAATAAAGCAAAGCCAGCGAACCCCAGCGACCGGAAATTGTTATGTAACGCGGTGTAGCGCTCAGCTGTTAGAATGTAGGTCAAGTAATTAATGTCGCGCGTTCTTTGATATCACTTTGTAAACAAAGTCAGCACATTCCTGGAGCGCGTGCGTGTCAGCTGTTGACTACCCCTTATCTCACATTCTTAAACGCTGCAATTAGCTACTAGCCGTACTACAAACATTTACTACACAATGATTTCAAGTATAATATTAATAGTGTTCAATTATAATTAAGTTATATATGTAAAGAACATAGAGACTAATGTATGTGTCCATAAATAAGTAATAAAATGTATAGTAGCAAGCATAATCAATTCAATGTACATTTATAATAATTGAAAAAAAAAAATTGTATATGCTACTCATTTTTTTTTAAAGTGGGTGGAGGAGTATATAACAGGACCAAATATCATTAATTTGGAGTTATATGTTGAGGGTATACTATATTGATGTTTGAATAAATTTTAATAGTCGAAACTCCACTCACATGTTGTAGCGATCATAATAATGCATTGTAAAAGGCGCACACGCGGCTGTTACATAATCAACTCGCTGTGCAATGCATACGACCACACCCAAACTTTCAATTATTAAAATTTCGGAAACCAGTAAATTCAGGCAAAATCCATTATAGCCAAAATGTTTGCCGAAATATTAATAATAGGGTGTGCGAATTTTACGCGATATAATTAAATAATAACCGAGTTAATTAATTTTATGTGAATAACTTCTGTAATAATTGAGCTACATAAAAGAGCTTCTAATAGCCATAAGAATTTACAACAAATTGTATATTTTGGAATTAGCACAACTTGGTTTGCAACCAAGATAATTGCAATAAAAAAGTGCCACAGGAAATCCGGAACGACAATTCAGTTCCGTTGTGTTAAGAATATTAATAATAATATAAATTCTCTGTCTGTGGGAAACTAGTTTCGTTCTCACGGACTAAGGTGATTCAAAATTTTGAGAGTAGGGAGAGTGTGTCAGCCAATCAAATCATTCGAAGAAATCCCAACCAGCGCGGAGTTTGGCGCTGATCAAACACTCTACTGTCAGTATTCAAGAAGAACAGACGTATATCTTCGATCGTCTCAAAACCATAGTTTTGTGAAGACCCATCTGAAGACTCCATGTGGTCAACACGCCTAATTACGATCATCATAAAACAGATCAACTGTAACGATTCGTAATTACAGCATCCAGTCAAGATACTCTTCTAAATCAACAAACAAGCTTATTGTGCACTACACTAACTGTGGGCATAAGCACGCAAGAGATCTACAAGACTACAAGACATTACTTCAAAAATACGGCAGAGAGGCCGTCTAAACTATTGCGAATCAGCTGACGAGCAGAGCTACAACTCGAACGACACACACACACACTGACATGGAACGTGCATCGACGAGGGACGTGAAGCAGTTCTCGCAGAAAGCCGCAGACGTAAAAACTTCAACAAATAGCAGGAGAGGAGAGTGTTGCTGATTTCCGAGCTCACCGCCGAAACCCAGGACGCTCAAGTAGATCACTATCTCTAGCCGATTGGACAAGGACAGCGAGGGACATCTGGAGCATCTCTACAATCCACTTCAGTATCAGGAAAGTCAAAATCAAGTTATCTATTTTTCAACCGTTAAATTTTCTTTTTTTTTTAATTAAAATCATTGTAATATAAATTATTCAGGTGCCAGAAATCAAAGACTCTAGTTAAATAAGAATTATTCATGTGTGAAAATCTGTATAGCCAGTATAAGTAATTAATAAGCTTTAGTTAAGAATTAATAGTAGTTAAACAAAAAGCGCTATACAAATCTTAACAAAGAATTAAATAATTTGCTAATACTGCAGTATACGTGAGTCAAATCACTAGTAAATAAAGGGACGTGAACTAGATTGTCACACCTAGTTTATTTTGGAGTATATTCAATTAACTTTAAAGTTTTTATTTCATTTGAATCAAATTTTAGAGACATTGAAATTAAATTAAATTAAAGTAAATTAATTAATTAAATTTTCAGTTAAAATTAACTCTTTCAAAATAACGAGCTCAACTTCTAAAATTATCAACCATTTAAAAAACATTATTCAAGATCTATTTATTGTTTAATGTGTAAGAATATTTGATCATATAAGCATTTCATTCTTGTGTCATTGGAGTAATAAACACCGTTTTATTACCCCATATTGTATTTTTTTATTGCTGTACTACGGAGCCTACCAACCTCACAAAACTCTTCACTTAAAATAACTTATTTAGTGTGCTGTTGTCATATATTTGAGTTTACATACTTGCGAAATCAAATCCAAAATCCACACGCCCTAGTCGGAAGAAAACCGCAAGATCGGACAGCAGGTAGGTGCTCATACATTCACACAACACAACAACACGCATGAAGTAGAGTTACATATGTCGCCCTGCATGTGGGGCCAGAAATTAAATTCAAACTAAATTTAATTTACGTTAAAACAAAGTTTGCTGTTTTAACTTTTAAAACAGGTGGCGTCCAACTGAACAATCCCCAAAGAAAAGTTTTGTGATTGGTAGTGGTACAGCAGTCAAGTATTTGAAATTACTGTGTATTTGAAATTGTTGTGTAAAAATCGATATGGAAAAAATACTTAAACAAATGCAGCAGATGAACGCGGACATGAAACAAGCAAACGCGGATTTAACTGCTAATATGAACGCGAAGTTTGAACAAATAACAGCCAATGCTGAAATGAATAACGCAGAAATAACGGCTAGAATTGACGCGCAAAAATCAAGCTTAACCGAAGCACTAGAACATAGCAACGCGGACATAAATGCCGAGATAAAACAAACTAATAAAGAATTAACTCTTAAAGTCACCGAAATCGGAGAAAGCAATAAAGAATTAACCGCTAAAATGACGGAAATCGGCCAAAGTAACAAAGAATTGACCGCGAAAATTACCGAAGTAGGAGAAAAAGTACATACGGTAGAAACGAAAATAAACGAACGGTTCAAGGTTTTTGAGACCACCATGCAAAAATCGTTTATCGAACAAGTTACGCGTGTGGAGGGCCGATTCAAAGAACACATCAGTAGGTGTGAAAAACAGACCGCTGATGTTGCGAAAAAAGTTGACTCGCTAGAAGTAAAAATTCAAGCGGATGCGACAGAAACTCAACACCAAGTAAGTAGACTTGATGCTTCTATTGTAGAAACGCGATCAAATATAGGTTCTAATAAAGAAAGTGTATTGCAAGCACTTAATGATGAGATCTTAAAAGTACGACAGGAAGTACGCAGGAGATCCGCTTCTAATATTCTAGTACAGGGTCCTGTCTATGAAAAGAATCGTGTATATTTTACAGGGGAAAATAATGAAAACCCTATCTGTCTATGAAAAGAATCGTGTATATTTTACAGGGGAAAATAATGAAAACCCTATTGAATTTTCGTTAGCCTGTGAAAATGAAATGGCGAGGGTAGGTTCGAGACTCGAAGATCAAGATAAAATACAATGGGTAGTAAACGCGATGCGTGATTCGGCGCGTAAATGGTATAATATTGTACGTGATAAAGTGACCACATACGCGGAATTCAAACAGAAATTCGAAAGCCGGTATTGGAATTCTCACACTCAAAGACTGTTACGGAATGAATTAGAATATGGACGTTATGACCGAAAATTAGGTATAACGCCGGAAAATTATATCATCCAGCAGGTCGAGCGCGCAAAGCATTTAACCCCAGCATTTTCAGAGATCGACATTGTCACTAAACTAGCCTATCATTTCAACCACAATATACGGGTAGCTGTGTTTACGCAAGGTATACGCACGGTTGATGAATTGCTCATTTTAGTGTCGCAAAGCGAGACAGTTTTTGATTTAGGCGGTTGGCGTTATAACCCAGATTTTCGTCGAAATAACAACGGTCAAAATACACGGGTGCAATACCATCCTCAATCTGATCAGAGACCAAGTACGAGTTCTACTCCACCCCAGACATCGTTAAAACCCCCAGATAAGACCTTTGAATACAAAGGTAAGCCAAATGTCGGCAGACCGAAAGGGCAATATAAAGGCAACGATGGGACGCAGATGAGAACTATACAGACAATCGAAATAGCGAAAAGTGATACGACTGCGCAAGACAGTGATACACAAAGCATTAAGGACCCCAGTGAAAAGAAAAAAAAACGTAAGTTTCCAAAAAACTTGGAAACGGGCGCCTCCAGGGGGGGGGTGCGCCATAAATCATGCAAAATTATTTAAAGCTAAAATAGGTAGAAATAAAAAAAATACTAGGTTTAAGAAAGGTGATTTTTGTCCAGAAATTTGTGTGCCGGTTAATAAGGTATTCCAACCGGAAAGTACAGAACCATTGTTTGAGGTGAATACAATACAACAAAGCACTCCGACAATTGTATGTCTGGTAGAACAGGAACTTAGCGGTAGCGTTCCCACACAATCAGCCTGGGAAGAGGTTGTTGTAATATCCGGTGACGCCGAAGGACTTAACGAGTGGCTAGAGGAATATTGTAGAACCACCCATAAAAACGGTTACGAAATATTAGACGCACTGTGAAAATAAATAATATTTAGAGTTAATAATAATTTAATTAAATAATAATTAGTATTAAAATAAATTAAATGTGTGTAATATAATATTAATAATAATTGTAAATAAGTTGTGTATGAATGATAGTTCGGTAGTTGCGCGGTAACTAACAAGCGTGCAGGCGTATAATAAAGCAAAGCCAGCGAACCCCAGCGACCGGAAATTGTTATGTAACGCGGTGTAGCGCTCAGCTGTTAGAATGTAGGTCAAGTAATTAATGTCGCGCGTTCTTTGATATCACTTTGTAAACAAAGTCAGCACATTCCTGGAGCGCGTGCGTGTCAGCTGTTGACTACCCCTTATCTCACATTCTTAAACGCTGCAATTAGCTACTAGCCGTACTACAAACATTTACTACACAATGATTTCAAGTATAATATTAATAGTGTTCAATTATAATTAAGTTATATATGTAAAGAACATAGAGACTAATGTATGTGTCCATAAATAAGTAATAAAATGTATAGTAGCAAGCATAATCAATTCAATGTACATTTATAATAATTGAAAAAAAAAATTGTATATGCTACACTCATTTTTTTTTAAAGTGGGTGGAGGAGTATATAACAGGACCAAATATCATTAATTTGGAGTTATATGTTGAGGGTATACTATATTGATGTTTGAATAAATTTTAATAGTCGAAACTCCACTCACATGTTGTAGCGATCATAATAATGCATTGTAAAAGGCGCACACGCGGCTGTTACATAATCAACTCGCTGTGCAATGCATACGACCACACCCAAACTTTCAATTATTAAAATTTCGGAAACCAGTAAATTCAGGCAAAATCCATTATAGCCAAAATGTTTGCCGAAATATTAATAATAGGGTGTGCGAATTTTACGCGATATAATTAAATAATAACCGAGTTAATTAATTTTATGTGAATAACTTCTGTAATAATTGAGCTACATAAAAGAGCTTCTAATAGCCATAAGAATTTACAACAAATTGTATATTTTGGAATTAGCACAACTTGGTTTGCAACCAAGATAATTGCAATAAAAAAGTGCCACAGGAAATCCGGAACGACAATTCAGTTCCGTTGTGTTAAGAATATTAATAATAATATAAATTCTCTGTCTGTGGGAAACTAGTTTCGTTCTCACGGACTAAGGTGATTCAAAATTTTGAGAGTAGGGAGAGTGTGTCAGCCAATCAAATCATTCGAAGAAATCCCAACCAGCGCGGAGTTTGGCGCTGATCAAACACTCTACTGTCAGTATTCAAGAAGAACAGACGTATATCTTCGATCGTCTCAAAACCATAGTTTTGTGAAGACCCATCTGAAGACTCCATGTGGTCAACACGCCTAATTACGATCATCATAAAACAGATCAACTGTAACGATTCGTAATTACAGCATCCAGTCAAGATACTCTTCTAAATCAACAAACAAGCTTATTGTGCACTACACTAACTGTGGGCATAAGCACGCAAGAGATCTACAAGACTACAAGACATTACTTCAAAAATACGGCAGAGAGGCCGTCTAAACTATTGCGAATCAGCTGACGAGCAGAGCTACAACTCGAACGACACACACACACACTGACATGGAACGTGCATCGACGAGGGACGTGAAGCAGTTCTCGCAGAAAGCCGCAGACGTAAAAACTTCAACAAATAGCAGGAGAGGAGAGTGTTGCTGATTTCCGAGCTCACCGCCGAAACCCAGGACGCTCAAGTAGATCACTATCTCTAGCCGATTGGACAAGGACAGCGAGGGACATCTGGAGCATCTCTACAATCCACTTCAGTATCAGGAAAGTCAAAATCAAGTTATCTATTTTTCAACCGTTAAATTTTCTTTTTTTTTTAATTAAAATCATTGTAATATAAATTATTCAGGTGCCAGAAATCAAAGACTCTAGTTAAATAAGAATTATTCATGTGTGAAAATCTGTATAGCCAGTATAAGTAATTAATAAGCTTTAGTTAAGAATTAATAGTAGTTAAACAAAAAGCGCTATACAAATCTTAACAAAGAATTAAATAATTTGCTAATACTGCAGTATACGTGAGTCAAATCACTAGTAAATAAAGGGACGTGAACTAGATTGTCACGCCTAGTTTATTTTGGAGTATATTCAATTAACTTTAAAGTTTTTATTTCATTTGAATCAAATTTTAGAGACATTGAAATTAAATTAAATTAAAGTAAATTAATTAATTAAATTTTCAGTTAAAATTAACTCTTTCAAAATAACGAGCTCAACTTCTAAAATTATCAACCATTTAAAAAACATTATTCAAGATCTATTTATTGTTTAATGTGTAAGAATATTTGATCATATAAGCATTTCATTCTTGTGTCATTGGAGTAATAAACACCGTTTTATTACCCCATATTGTATTTTTTTATTGCTGTACTACGGAGCCTACCAACCTCACAAAACTCTTCACTTAAAATAACTTATTTAGTGTGCTGTTGTCATATATTTGAGTTTACATACTTGCGAAATCAAATCCAAAATCCACACGCCCTAGTCGGAAGAAAACCGCAAGATCGGACAGCAGGTAGGTGCTCATACATTCACACAACACAACAACACGCATGAAGTAGAGTTACATATGTCGCCCTGCATGTGGGGCCAGAAATTAAATTCAAACTAAATTTAATTTACGTTAAAACAAAGTTTGCTGTTTTAACTTTTAAAACAGGTGGCGTCCAACTGAACAATCCCCAAAGAAAAGTTTTGTGATTGGTAGTGGTACAGCAGTCAAGTATTTGAAATTACTGTGTATTTGAAATTGTTGTGTAAAAATCGATATGGAAAAAATACTTAAACAAATGCAGCAGATGAACGCGGACATGAAACAAGCAAACGCGGATTTAACTGCTAATATGAACGCGAAGTTTGAACAAATAACAGCCAATGCTGAAATGAATAACGCAGAAATAACGGCTAGAATTGACGCGCAAAAATCAAGCTTAACCGAAGCACTAGAACATAGCAACGCGGACATAAATGCCGAGATAAAACAAACTAATAAAGAATTAACTCTTAAAGTCACCGAAATCGGAGAAAGCAATAAAGAATTAACCGCTAAAATGACGGAAATCGGCCAAAGTAACAAAGAATTGACCGCGAAAATTACCGAAGTAGGAGAAAAAGTACATACGGTAGAAACGAAAATAAACGAACGGTTCAAGGTTTTTGAGACCACCATGCAAAAATCGTTTATCGAACAAGTTACGCGTGTGGAGGGCCGATTCAAAGAACACATCAGTAGGTGTGAAAAACAGACCGCTGATGTTGCGAAAAAAGTTGACTCGCTAGAAGTAAAAATTCAAGCGGATGCGACAGAAACTCAACACCAAGTAAGTAGACTTGATGCTTCTATTGTAGAAACGCGATCAAATATAGGTTCTAATAAAGAAAGTGTATTGCAAGCACTTAATGATGAGATCTTAAAAGTACGACAGGAAGTACGCAGGAGATCCGCTTCTAATATTCTAGTACAGGGTCCTGTCTATGAAAAGAATCGTGTATATTTTACAGGGGAAAATAATGAAAACCCTATCTGTCTATGAAAAGAATCGTGTATATTTTACAGGGGAAAATAATGAAAACCCTATTGAATTTTCGTTAGCCTGTGAAAATGAAATGGCGAGGGTAGGTTCGAGACTCGAAGATCAAGATAAAATACAATGGGTAGTAAACGCGATGCGTGATTCGGCGCGTAAATGGTATAATATTGTACGTGATAAAGTGACCACATACGCGGAATTCAAACAGAAATTCGAAAGCCGGTATTGGAATTCTCACACTCAAAGACTGTTACGGAATGAATTAGAATATGGACGTTATGACCGAAAATTAGGTATAACGCCGGAAAATTATATCATCCAGCAGGTCGAGCGCGCAAAGCATTTAACCCCAGCATTTTCAGAGATCGACATTGTCACTAAACTAGCCTATCATTTCAACCACAATATACGGGTAGCTGTGTTTACGCAAGGTATACGCACGGTTGATGAATTGCTCATTTTAGTGTCGCAAAGCGAGACAGTTTTTGATTTAGGCGGTTGGCGTTATAACCCAGATTTTCGTCGAAATAACAACGGTCAAAATACACGGGTGCAATACCATCCTCAATCTGATCAGAGACCAAGTACGAGTTCTACTCCACCCCAGACATCGTTAAAACCCCCAGATAAGACCTTTGAATACAAAGGTAAGCCAAATGTCGGCAGACCGAAAGGGCAATATAAAGGCAACGATGGGACGCAGATGAGAACTATACAGACAATCGAAATAGCGAAAAGTGATACGACTGCGCAAGACAGTGATACACAAAGCATTAAGGACCCCAGTGAAAAGAAAAAAAAACGTAAGTTTCCAAAAAACTTGGAAACGGGCGCCTCCAGGGGGGGGGTGCGCCATAAATCATGCAAAATTATTTAAAGCTAAAATAGGTAGAAATAAAAAAAATACTAGGTTTAAGAAAGGTGATTTTTGTCCAGAAATTTGTGTGCCGGTTAATAAGGTATTCCAACCGGAAAGTACAGAACCATTGTTTGAGGTGAATACAATACAACAAAGCACTCCGACAATTGTATGTCTGGTAGAACAGGAACTTAGCGGTAGCGTTCCCACACAATCAGCCTGGGAAGAGGTTGTTGTAATATCCGGTGACGCCGAAGGACTTAACGAGTGGCTAGAGGAATATTGTAGAACCACCCATAAAAACGGTTACGAAATATTAGACGCACTGTGAAAATAAATAATATTTAGAGTTAATAATAATTTAATTAAATAATAATTAGTATTAAAATAAATTAAATGTGTGTAATATAATATTAATAATAATTGTAAATAAGTTGTGTATGAATGATAGTTCGGTAGTTGCGCGGTAACTAACAAGCGTGCAGGCGTATAATAAAGCAAAGCCAGCGAACCCCAGCGACCGGAAATTGTTATGTAACGCGGTGTAGCGCTCAGCTGTTAGAATGTAGGTCAAGTAATTAATGTCGCGCGTTCTTTGATATCACTTTGTAAACAAAGTCAGCACATTCCTGGAGCGCGTGCGTGTCAGCTGTTGACTACCCCTTATCTCACATTCTTAAACGCTGCAATTAGCTACTAGCCGTACTACAAACATTTACTACACAATGATTTCAAGTATAATATTAATAGTGTTCAATTATAATTAAGTTATATATGTAAAGAACATAGAGACTAATGTATGTGTCCATAAATAAGTAATAAAATGTATAGTAGCAAGCATAATCAATTCAATGTACATTTATAATAATTGAAAAAAAAAATTGTATATGCTACACTCATTTTTTTTTAAAGTGGGTGGAGGAGTATATAACAGGACCAAATATCATTAATTTGGAGTTATATGTTGAGGGTATACTATATTGATGTTTGAATAAATTTTAATAGTCGAAACTCCACTCACATGTTGTAGCGATCATAATAATGCATTGTAAAAGGCGCACACGCGGCTGTTACATAATCAACTCGCTGTGCAATGCATACGACCACACCCAAACTTTCAATTATTAAAATTTCGGAAACCAGTAAATTCAGGCAAAATCCATTATAGCCAAAATGTTTGCCGAAATATTAATAATAGGGTGTGCGAATTTTACGCGATATAATTAAATAATAACCGAGTTAATTAATTTTATGTGAATAACTTCTGTAATAATTGAGCTACATAAAAGAGCTTCTAATAGCCATAAGAATTTACAACAAATTGTATATTTTGGAATTAGCACAACTTGGTTTGCAACCAAGATAATTGCAATAAAAAAGTGCCACAGGAAATCCGGAACGACAATTCAGTTCCGTTGTGTTAAGAATATTAATAATAATATAAATTCTCTGTCTGTGGGAAACTAGTTTCGTTCTCACGGACTAAGGTGATTCAAAATTTTGAGAGTAGGGAGAGTGTGTCAGCCAATCAAATCATTCGAAGAAATCCCAACCAGCGCGGAGTTTGGCGCTGATCAAACACTCTACTGTCAGTATTCAAGAAGAACAGACGTATATCTTCGATCGTCTCAAAACCATAGTTTTGTGAAGACCCATCTGAAGACTCCATGTGGTCAACACGCCTAATTACGATCATCATAAAACAGATCAACTGTAACGATTCGTAATTACAGCATCCAGTCAAGATACTCTTCTAAATCAACAAACAAGCTTATTGTGCACTACACTAACTGTGGGCATAAGCACGCAAGAGATCTACAAGACTACAAGACATTACTTCAAAAATACGGCAGAGAGGCCGTCTAAACTATTGCGAATCAGCTGACGAGCAGAGCTACAACTCGAACGACACACACACACACTGACATGGAACGTGCATCGACGAGGGACGTGAAGCAGTTCTCGCAGAAAGCCGCAGACGTAAAAACTTCAACAAATAGCAGGAGAGGAGAGTGTTGCTGATTTCCGAGCTCACCGCCGAAACCCAGGACGCTCAAGTAGATCACTATCTCTAGCCGATTGGACAAGGACAGCGAGGGACATCTGGAGCATCTCTACAATCCACTTCAGTATCAGGAAAGTCAAAATCAAGTTATCTATTTTTCAACCGTTAAATTTTCTTTTTTTTTTAATTAAAATCATTGTAATATAAATTATTCAGGTGCCAGAAATCAAAGACTCTAGTTAAATAAGAATTATTCATGTGTGAAAATCTGTATAGCCAGTATAAGTAATTAATAAGCTTTAGTTAAGAATTAATAGTAGTTAAACAAAAAGCGCTATACAAATCTTAACAAAGAATTAAATAATTTGCTAATACTGCAGTATACGTGAGTCAAATCACTAGTAAATAAAGGGACGTGAACTAGATTGTCACGCCTAGTTTATTTTGGAGTATATTCAATTAACTTTAAAGTTTTTATTTCATTTGAATCAAATTTTAGAGACATTGAAATTAAATTAAATTAAAGTAAATTAATTAATTAAATTTTCAGTTAAAATTAACTCTTTCAAAATAACGAGCTCAACTTCTAAAATTATCAACCATTTAAAAAACATTATTCAAGATCTATTTATTGTTTAATGTGTAAGAATATTTGATCATATAAGCATTTCATTCTTGTGTCATTGGAGTAATAAACACCGTTTTATTACCCCATATTGTATTTTTTTATTGCTGTACTACGGAGCCTACCAACCTCACAAAACTCTTCACTTAAAATAACTTATTTAGTGTGCTGTTGTCATATATTTGAGTTTACATACTTGCGAAATCAAATCCAAAATCCACACGCCCTAGTCGGAAGAAAACCGCAAGATCGGACAGCAGGTAGGTGCTCATACATTCACACAACACAACAACACGCATTAAGTAGAGTTACATATGTCGCCCTGCATGTGGGGCCAGAAATTAAATTCAAACTAAATTTAATTTACGTTAAAACAAAGTTTGCTGTTTTAACTTTTAAAACAGGTGGCGTCCAACTGAACAATCCCCAAAGAAAAGTTTTGTGATTGGTAGTGGTACAGCAGTCAAGTATTTGAAATTACTGTGTATTTGAAATTGTTGTGTAAAAATCGATATGGAAAAAATACTTAAACAAATGCAGCAGATGAACGCGGACATGAAACAAGCAAACGCGGATTTAACTGCTAATATGAACGCGAAGTTTGAACAAATAACAGCCAATGCTGAAATGAATAACGCAGAAATAACGGCTAGAATTGACGCGCAAAAATCAAGCTTAACCGAAGCACTAGAACATAGCAACGCGGACATAAATGCCGAGATAAAACAAACTAATAAAGAATTAACTCTTAAAGTCACCGAAATCGGAGAAAGCAATAAAGAATTAACCGCTAAAATGACGGAAATCGGCCAAAGTAACAAAGAATTGACCGCGAAAATTACCGAAGTAGGAGAAAAAGTACATACGGTAGAAACGAAAATAAACGAACGGTTCAAGGTTTTTGAGACCACCATGCAAAAATCGTTTATCGAACAAGTTACGCGTGTGGAGGGCCGATTCAAAGAACACATCAGTAGGTGTGAAAAACAGACCGCTGATGTTGCGAAAAAAGTTGACTCGCTAGAAGTAAAAATTCAAGCGGATGCGACAGAAACTCAACACCAAGTAAGTAGACTTGATGCTTCTATTGTAGAAACGCGATCAAATATAGGTTCTAATAAAGAAAGTGTATTGCAAGCACTTAATGATGAGATCTTAAAAGTACGACAGGAAGTACGCAGGAGATCCGCTTCTAATATTCTAGTACAGGGTCCTGTCTATGAAAAGAATCGTGTATATTTTACAGGGGAAAATAATGAAAACCCTATCTGTCTATGAAAAGAATCGTGTATATTTTACAGGGGAAAATAATGAAAACCCTATTGAATTTTCGTTAGCCTGTGAAAATGAAATGGCGAGGGTAGGTTCGAGACTCGAAGATCAAGATAAAATACAATGGGTAGTAAACGCGATGCGTGATTCGGCGCGTAAATGGTATAATATTGTACGTGATAAAGTGACCACATACGCGGAATTCAAACAGAAATTCGAAAGCCGGTATTGGAATTCTCACACTCAAAGACTGTTACGGAATGAATTAGAATATGGACGTTATGACCGAAAATTAGGTATAACGCCGGAAAATTATATCATCCAGCAGGTCGAGCGCGCAAAGCATTTAACCCCAGCATTTTCAGAGATCGACATTGTCACTAAACTAGCCTATCATTTCAACCACAATATACGGGTAGCTGTGTTTACGCAAGGTATACGCACGGTTGATGAATTGCTCATTTTAGTGTCGCAAAGCGAGACAGTTTTTGATTTAGGCGGTTGGCGTTATAACCCAGATTTTCGTCGAAATAACAACGGTCAAAATACACGGGTGCAATACCATCCTCAATCTGATCAGAGACCAAGTACGAGTTCTACTCCACCCCAGACATCGTTAAAACCCCCAGATAAGACCTTTGAATACAAAGGTAAGCCAAATGTCGGCAGACCGAAAGGGCAATATAAAGGCAACGATGGGACGCAGATGAGAACTATACAGACAATCGAAATAGCGAAAAGTGATACGACTGCGCAAGACAGTGATACACAAAGCATTAAGGACCCCAGTGAAAAGAAAAAAAAACGTAAGTTTCCAAAAAACTTGGAAACGGGCGCCTCCAGGGGGGGGGGTGCGCCATAAATCATGCAAAATTATTTAAAGCTAAAATAGGTAGAAATAAAAAAAATACTAGGTTTAAGAAAGGTGATTTTTGTCCAGAAATTTGTGTGCCGGTTAATAAGGTATTCCAACCGGAAAGTACAGAACCATTGTTTGAGGTGAATACAATACAACAAAGCACTCCGACAATTGTATGTCTGGTAGAACAGGAACTTAGCGGTAGCGTTCCCACACAATCAGCCTGGGAAGAGGTTGTTGTAATATCCGGTGACGCCGAAGGACTTAACGAGTGGCTAGAGGAATATTGTAGAACCACCCATAAAAACGGTTACGAAATATTAGACGCACTGTGAAAATAAATAATATTTAGAGTTAATAATAATTTAATTAAATAATAATTAGTATTAAAATAAATTAAATGTGTGTAATATAATATTAATAATAATTGTAAATAAGTTGTGTATGAATGATAGTTCGGTAGTTGCGCGGTAACTAACAAGCGTGCAGGCGTATAATAAAGCAAAGCCAGCGAACCCCAGCGACCGGAAATTGTTATGTAACGCGGTGTAGCGCTCAGCTGTTAGAATGTAGGTCAAGTAATTAATGTCGCGCGTTCTTTGATATCACTTTGTAAACAAAGTCAGCACATTCCTGGAGCGCGTGCGTGTCAGCTGTTGACTACCCCTTATCTCACATTCTTAAACGCTGCAATTAGCTACTAGCCGTACTACAAACATTTACTACACAATGATTTCAAGTATAATATTAATAGTGTTCAATTATAATTAAGTTATATATGTAAAGAACATAGAGACTAATGTATGTGTCCATAAATAAGTAATAAAATGTATAGTAGCAAGCATAATCAATTCAATGTACATTTATAATAATTGAAAAAAAAAATTGTATATGCTACACTCATTTTTTTTTAAAGTGGGTGGAGGAGTATATAACAGGACCAAATATCATTAATTTGGAGTTATATGTTGAGGGTATACTATATTGATGTTTGAATAAATTTTAATAGTCGAAACTCCACTCACATGTTGTAGCGATCATAATAATGCATTGTAAAAGGCGCACACGCGGCTGTTACATAATCAACTCGCTGTGCAATGCATACGACCACACCCAAACTTTCAATTATTAAAATTTCGGAAACCAGTAAATTCAGGCAAAATCCATTATAGCCAAAATGTTTGCCGAAATATTAATAATAGGGTGTGCGAATTTTACGCGATATAATTAAATAATAACCGAGTTAATTAATTTTATGTGAATAACTTCTGTAATAATTGAGCTACATAAAAGAGCTTCTAATAGCCATAAGAATTTACAACAAATTGTATATTTTGGAATTAGCACAACTTGGTTTGCAACCAAGATAATTGCAATAAAAAAGTGCCACAGGAAATCCGGAACGACAATTCAGTTCCGTTGTGTTAAGAATATTAATAATAATATAAATTCTCTGTCTGTGGGAAACTAGTTTCGTTCTCACGGACTAAGGTGATTCAAAATTTTGAGAGTAGGGAGAGTGTGTCAGCCAATCAAATCATTCGAAGAAATCCCAACCAGCGCGGAGTTTGGCGCTGATCAAACACTCTACTGTCAGTATTCAAGAAGAACAGACGTATATCTTCGATCGTCTCAAAACCATAGTTTTGTGAAGACCCATCTGAAGACTCCATGTGGTCAACACGCCTAATTACGATCATCATAAAACAGATCAACTGTAACGATTCGTAATTACAGCATCCAGTCAAGATACTCTTCTAAATCAACAAACAAGCTTATTGTGCACTACACTAACTGTGGGCATAAGCACGCAAGAGATCTACAAGACTACAAGACATTACTTCAAAAATACGGCAGAGAGGCCGTCTAAACTATTGCGAATCAGCTGACGAGCAGAGCTACAACTCGAACGACACACACACACACTGACATGGAACGTGCATCGACGAGGGACGTGAAGCAGTTCTCGCAGAAAGCCGCAGACGTAAAAACTTCAACAAATAGCAGGAGAGGAGAGTGTTGCTGATTTCCGAGCTCACCGCCGAAACCCAGGACGCTCAAGTAGATCACTATCTCTAGCCGATTGGACAAGGACAGCGAGGGACATCTGGAGCATCTCTACAATCCACTTCAGTATCAGGAAAGTCAAAATCAAGTTATCTATTTTTCAACCGTTAAATTTTCTTTTTTTTTTAATTAAAATCATTGTAATATAAATTATTCAGGTGCCAGAAATCAAAGACTCTAGTTAAATAAGAATTATTCATGTGTGAAAATCTGTATAGCCAGTATAAGTAATTAATAAGCTTTAGTTAAGAATTAATAGTAGTTAAACAAAAAGCGCTATACAAATCTTAACAAAGAATTAAATAATTTGCTAATACTGCAGTATACGTGAGTCAAATCACTAGTAAATAAAGGGACGTGAACTAGATTGTCACGCCTAGTTTATTTTGGAGTATATTCAATTAACTTTAAAGTTTTTATTTCATTTGAATCAAATTTTAGAGACATTGAAATTAAATTAAATTAAAGTAAATTAATTAATTAAATTTTCAGTTAAAATTAACTCTTTCAAAATAACGAGCTCAACTTCTAAAATTATCAACCATTTAAAAAACATTATTCAAGATCTATTTATTGTTTAATGTGTAAGAATATTTGATCATATAAGCATTTCATTCTTGTGTCATTGGAGTAATAAACACCGTTTTATTACCCCATATTGTATTTTTTTATTGCTGTACTACGGAGCCTACCAACCTCACAAAACTCTTCACTTAAAATAACTTATTTAGTGTGCTGTTGTCATATATTTGAGTTTACATACTTGCGAAATCAAATCCAAAATCCACACGCCCTAGTCGGAAGAAAACCGCAAGATCGGACAGCAGGTAGGTGCTCATACATTCACACAACACAACAACACGCATTAAGTAGAGTTACATATGTCGCCCTGCATGTGGGGCCAGAAATTAAATTCAAACTAAATTTAATTTACGTTAAAACAAAGTTTGCTGTTTTAACTTTTAAAACAGGTGGCGTCCAACTGAACAATCCCCAAAGAAAAGTTTTGTGATTGGTAGTGGTACAGCAGTCAAGTATTTGAAATTACTGTGTATTTGAAATTGTTGTGTAAAAATCGATATGGAAAAAATACTTAAACAAATGCAGCAGATGAACGCGGACATGAAACAAGCAAACGCGGATTTAACTGCTAATATGAACGCGAAGTTTGAACAAATAACAGCCAATGCTGAAATGAATAACGCAGAAATAACGGCTAGAATTGACGCGCAAAAATCAAGCTTAACCGAAGCACTAGAACATAGCAACGCGGACATAAATGCCGAGATAAAACAAACTAATAAAGAATTAACTCTTAAAGTCACCGAAATCGGAGAAAGCAATAAAGAATTAACCGCTAAAATGACGGAAATCGGCCAAAGTAACAAAGAGTTGACCGCGAAAATTACCGAAGTAGGAGAAAAAGTACATACGGTAGAAACGAAAATAAACGAACGGTTCAAGGTTTTTGAGACCACCATGCAAAAATCGTTTATCGAACAAGTTACGCGTGTGGAGGGCCGATTCAAAGAACACATCAGTAGGTGTGAAAAACAGACCGCTGATGTTGCGAAAAAAGTTGACTCGCTAGAAGTAAAAATTCAAGCGGATGCGACAGAAACTCAACACCAAGTAAGTAGACTTGATGCTTCTATTGTAGAAACGCGATCAAATATAGGTTCTAATAAAGAAAGTGTATTGCAAGCACTTAATGATGAGATCTTAAAAGTACGACAGGAAGTACGCAGGAGATCCGCTTCTAATATTCTAGTACAGGGTCCTGTCTATGAAAAGAATCGTGTATATTTTACAGGGGAAAATAATGAAAACCCTATCTGTCTATGAAAAGAATCGTGTATATTTTACAGGGGAAAATAATGAAAACCCTATTGAATTTTCGTTAGCCTGTGAAAATGAAATGGCGAGGGTAGGTTCGAGACTCGAAGATCAAGATAAAATACAATGGGTAGTAAACGCGATGCGTGATTCGGCGCGTAAATGGTATAATATTGTACGTGATAAAGTGACCACATACGCGGAATTCAAACAGAAATTCGAAAGCCGGTATTGGAATTCTCACACTCAAAGACTGTTACGGAATGAATTAGAATATGGACGTTATGACCGAAAATTAGGTATAACGCCGGAAAATTATATCATCCAGCAGGTCGAGCGCGCAAAGCATTTAACCCCAGCATTTTCAGAGATCGACATTGTCACTAAACTAGCCTATCATTTCAACCACAATATACGGGTAGCTGTGTTTACGCAAGGTATACGCACGGTTGATGAATTGCTCATTTTAGTGTCGCAAAGCGAGACAGTTTTTGATTTAGGCGGTTGGCGTTATAACCCAGATTTTCGTCGAAATAACAACGGTCAAAATACACGGGTGCAATACCATCCTCAATCTGATCAGAGACCAAGTACGAGTTCTACTCCACCCCAGACATCGTTAAAACCCCCAGATAAGACCTTTGAATACAAAGGTAAGCCAAATGTCGGCAGACCGAAAGGGCAATATAAAGGCAACGATGGGACGCAGATGAGAACTATACAGACAATCGAAATAGCGAAAAGTGATACGACTGCGCAAGACAGTGATACACAAAGCATTAAGGACCCCAGTGAAAAGAAAAAAAAACGTAAGTTTCCAAAAAACTTGGAAACGGGCGCCTCCAGGGGGGGGGTGCGCCATAAATCATGCAAAATTATTTAAAGCTAAAATAGGTAGAAATAAAAAAAATACTAGGTTTAAGAAAGGTGATTTTTGTCCAGAAATTTGTGTGCCGGTTAATAAGGTATTCCAACCGGAAAGTACAGAACCATTGTTTGAGGTGAATACAATACAACAAAGCACTCCGACAATTGTATGTCTGGTAGAACAGGAACTTAGCGGTAGCGTTCCCACACAATCAGCCTGGGAAGAGGTTGTTGTAATATCCGGTGACGCCGAAGGACTTAACGAGTGGCTAGAGGAATATTGTAGAACCACCCATAAAAACGGTTACGAAATATTAGACGCACTGTGAAAATAAATAATATTTAGAGTTAATAATAATTTAATTAAATAATAATTAGTATTAAAATAAATTAAATGTGTGTAATATAATATTAATAATAATTGTAAATAAGTTGTGTATGAATGATAGTTCGGTAGTTGCGCGGTAACTAACAAGCGTGCAGGCGTATAATAAAGCAAAGCCAGCGAACCCCAGCGACCGGAAATTGTTATGTAACGCGGTGTAGCGCTCAGCTGTTAGAATGTAGGTCAAGTAATTAATGTCGCGCGTTCTTTGATATCACTTTGTAAACAAAGTCAGCACATTCCTGGAGCGCGTGCGTGTCAGCTGTTGACTACCCCTTATCTCACATTCTTAAACGCTGCAATTAGCTACTAGCCGTACTACAAACATTTACTACACAATGATTTCAAGTATAATATTAATAGTGTTCAATTATAATTAAGTTATATATGTAAAGAACATAGAGACTAATGTATGTGTCCATAAATAAGTAATAAAATGTATAGTAGCAAGCATAATCAATTCAATGTACATTTATAATAATTGAAAAAAAAAAATTGTATATGCTACTCATTTTTTTTTAAAGTGGGTGGAGGAGTATATAACAGGACCAAATATCATTAATTTGGAGTTATATGTTGAGGGTATACTATATTGATGTTTGAATAAATTTTAATAGTCGAAACTCCACTCACATGTTGTAGCGATCATAATAATGCATTGTAAAAGGCGCACACGCGGCTGTTACATAATCAACTCGCTGTGCAATGCATACGACCACACCCAAACTTTCAATTATTAAAATTTCGGAAACCAGTAAATTCAGGCAAAATCCATTATAGCCAAAATGTTTGCCGAAATATTAATAATAGGGTGTGCGAATTTTACGCGATATAATTAAATAATAACCGAGTTAATTAATTTTATGTGAATAACTTCTGTAATAATTGAGCTACATAAAAGAGCTTCTAATAGCCATAAGAATTTACAACAAATTGTATATTTTGGAATTAGCACAACTTGGTTTGCAACCAAGATAATTGCAATAAAAAAGTGCCACAGGAAATCCGGAACGACAATTCAGTTCCGTTGTGTTAAGAATATTAATAATAATATAAATTCTCTGTCTGTGGGAAACTAGTTTCGTTCTCACGGACTAAGGTGATTCAAAATTTTGAGAGTAGGGAGAGTGTGTCAGCCAATCAAATCATTCGAAGAAATCCCAACCAGCGCGGAGTTTGGCGCTGATCAAACACTCTACTGTCAGTATTCAAGAAGAACAGACGTATATCTTCGATCGTCTCAAAACCATAGTTTTGTGAAGACCCATCTGAAGACTCCATGTGGTCAACACGCCTAATTACGATCATCATAAAACAGATCAACTGTAACGATTCGTAATTACAGCATCCAGTCAAGATACTCTTCTAAATCAACAAACAAGCTTATTGTGCACTACACTAACTGTGGGCATAAGCACGCAAGAGATCTACAAGACTACAAGACATTACTTCAAAAATACGGCAGAGAGGCCGTCTAAACTATTGCGAATCAGCTGACGAGCAGAGCTACAACTCGAACGACACACACACACACTGACATGGAACGTGCATCGACGAGGGACGTGAAGCAGTTCTCGCAGAAAGCCGCAGACGTAAAAACTTCAACAAATAGCAGGAGAGGAGAGTGTTGCTGATTTCCGAGCTCACCGCCGAAACCCAGGACGCTCAAGTAGATCACTATCTCTAGCCGATTGGACAAGGACAGCGAGGGACATCTGGAGCATCTCTACAATCCACTTCAGTATCAGGAAAGTCAAAATCAAGTTATCTATTTTTCAACCGTTAAATTTTCTTTTTTTTTTAATTAAAATCATTGTAATATAAATTATTCAGGTGCCAGAAATCAAAGACTCTAGTTAAATAAGAATTATTCATGTGTGAAAATCTGTATAGCCAGTATAAGTAATTAATAAGCTTTAGTTAAGAATTAATAGTAGTTAAACAAAAAGCGCTATACAAATCTTAACAAAGAATTAAATAATTTGCTAATACTGCAGTATACGTGAGTCAAATCACTAGTAAATAAAGGGACGTGAACTAGATTGTCACGCCTAGTTTATTTTGGAGTATATTCAATTAACTTTAAAGTTTTTATTTCATTTGAATCAAATTTTAGAGACATTGAAATTAAATTAAATTAAAGTAAATTAATTAATTAAATTTTCAGTTAAAATTAACTCTTTCAAAATAACGAGCTCAACTTCTAAAATTATCAACCATTTAAAAAACATTATTCAAGATCTATTTATTGTTTAATGTGTAAGAATATTTGATCATATAAGCATTTCATTCTTGTGTCATTGGAGTAATAAACACCGTTTTATTACCCCATATTGTATTTTTTTATTGCTGTACTACGGAGCCTACCAACCTCACAAAACTCTTCACTTAAAATAACTTATTTAGTGTGCTGTTGTCATATATTTGAGTTTACATACTTGCGAAATCAAATCCAAAATCCACACGCCCTAGTCGGAAGAAAACCGCAAGATCGGACAGCAGGTAGGTGCTCATACATTCACACAACACAACAACACGCATTAAGTAGAGTTACATATGTCGCCCTGCATGTGGGGCCAGAAATTAAATTCAAACTAAATTTAATTTACGTTAAAACAAAGTTTGCTGTTTTAACTTTTAAAACAGGTGGCGTCCAACTGAACAATCCCCAAAGAAAAGTTTTGTGATTGGTAGTGGTACAGCAGTCAAGTATTTGAAATTACTGTGTATTTGAAATTGTTGTGTAAAAATCGATATGGAAAAAATACTTAAACAAATGCAGCAGATGAACGCGGACATGAAACAAGCAAACGCGGATTTAACTGCTAATATGAACGCGAAGTTTGAACAAATAACAGCCAATGCTGAAATGAATAACGCAGAAATAACGGCTAGAATTGACGCGCAAAAATCAAGCTTAACCGAAGCACTAGAACATAGCAACGCGGACATAAATGCCGAGATAAAACAAACTAATAAAGAATTAACTCTTAAAGTCACCGAAATCGGAGAAAGCAATAAAGAATTAACCGCTAAAATGACGGAAATCGGCCAAAGTAACAAAGAATTGACCGCGAAAATTACCGAAGTAGGAGAAAAAGTACATACGGTAGAAACGAAAATAAACGAACGGTTCAAGGTTTTTGAGACCACCATGCAAAAATCGTTTATCGAACAAGTTACGCGTGTGGAGGGCCGATTCAAAGAACACATCAGTAGGTGTGAAAAACAGACCGCTGATGTTGCGAAAAAAGTTGACTCGCTAGAAGTAAAAATTCAAGCGGATGCGACAGAAACTCAACACCAAGTAAGTAGACTTGATGCTTCTATTGTAGAAACGCGATCAAATATAGGTTCTAATAAAGAAAGTGTATTGCAAGCACTTAATGATGAGATCTTAAAAGTACGACAGGAAGTACGCAGGAGATCCGCTTCTAATATTCTAGTACAGGGTCCTGTCTATGAAAAGAATCGTGTATATTTTACAGGGGAAAATAATGAAAACCCTATTGAATTTTTGTTAGCCTGTGAAAATGAAATGGCGAGGGTAGGTTCGAGACTCGAAGATCAAGATAAAATACAATGGCTAGTAAACGCGATGCGTGATTCGGCGCGTAAATGGTATAATATTGTACGCGATAAAGTGACCACATACGCGGAATTCAAACAGAAATTCGAAAGCCGGTATTGGAATTCTCACACTCAAAGACTGTTACGGAATGAATTAGAATATGGACGTTATGACCGAAAATTAGGTATAACGCCGGAAAATTATATCATCCAGCAGGTCGAGCGCGCAAAGCATTTAACCCCAGCATTTTCAGAGATCGACATTGTCACTAAACTAGCCTATCATTTCAACCACAATATACGGGTAGCTGTGTTTACGCAAGGTATACGCACGGTTGATGAATTGCTCATTTTAGTGTCGCAAAGCGAGACAGTTTTTGATTTAGGCGGTTGGCGTTATAACCCAGATTTTCGTCGAAATAACAACGGTCAAAATACACGGGTGCAATACCATCCTCAATCTGATCAGAGACCAAGTACGAGTTCTACTCCACCCCAGACATTGTTAAAACCCCCAGATAAGACCTTTGAATACAAAGGTAAGCCAAATGTCGGCAGACCGAAAGGGCAATATAAAGGCAACGATGGGACGCAGATGAGAACTATACAGACAATCGAAATAGCGAAAAGTGATACGACTGCGCAAGACAGTGATACACAAAGCATTAAGGACCCCAGTGAAAAGAAAAAAAAACGTAAGTTTCCAAAAAACTTGGAAACGGGCGCCTCCAGGGGGGGGTGCGCCATAAATCATGCAAAATTATTTAAAGCTAAAATAGGTAGAAATAAAAAAAATACTAGGTTTAAGAAAGGTGATTTTTGTCCAGAAATTTGTGTGCCGGTTAATAAGGTATTCCAACCGGAAAGTACAGAACCATTGTTTGAGGTGAATACAATACAACAAAGCACTCCGACAATTGTATGTCTGGTAGAACAGGAACTTAGCGGTAGCGTTCCCACACAATCAGCCTGGGAAGAGGTTGTTGTAATATCCGGTGACGCCGAAGGACTTAACGAGTGGCTAGAGGAATATTGTAGAACCACCCATAAAAACGGTTACGAAATATTAGACGCACTGTGAAAATAAATAATATTTAGAGTTAATAATAATTTAATTAAATAATAATTAGTATTAAAATAAATTAAATGTGTGTAATATAATATTAATAATAATTGTAAATAAGTTGTGTATGAATGATAGTTCGGTAGTTGCGCGGTAACTAACAAGCGTGCAGGCGTATAATAAAGCAAAGCCAGCGAACCCCAGCGACCGGAAATTGTTATGTAACGCGGTGTAGCGCTCAGCTGTTAGAATGTAGGTCAAGTAATTAATGTCGCGCGTTCTTTGATATCACTTTGTAAACAAAGTCAGCACATTCCTGGAGCGCGTGCGTGTCAGCTGTTGACTACCCCTTATCTCACATTCTTAAACGCTGCAATTAGCTACTAGCCGTACTACAAACATTTACTACACAATGATTTCAAGTATAATATTAATAGTGTTCAATTATAATTAAGTTATATATGTAAAGAACATAGAGACTAATGTATGTGTCCATAAATAAGTAATAAAATGTATAGTAGCAAGCATAATCAATTCAATGTACATTTATAATAATTGAAAAAAAAAAAAATTGTATAATCTACACTCATTTTTTTTTAAAGTGGGTGGAGGAGTATATAACAGGACCAAATATCATTAATTTGGAGTTATATGTTGAGGGTATACTATATTGATGTTTGAATAAATTTTAATAGTCGAAACTCCACTCACATGTTGTAGCGATCATAATAATGCATTGTAAAAGGCGCACACGCGGCTGTTACATAATCAACTCGCTGTGTAATGCATACGACCACACCCAAACTTTCAATTATTAAAATTTCGGAAACCAGTAAATTCAGGCAAAATCCATTATAGCCAAAATGTTTGCCGAAATATTAATAATAGGGTGTGCGAATTTTACGCGATATAATTAAATAATAACCGAGTTAATTAATTTTATGTGAATAACTTCTGTAATAATTGAGCTACATAAAAGAGCTTCTAATAGCCATAAGAATTTACAACAAATTGTATATTTTGGAATTAGCACAACTTGGTTTGCAACCAAGATAATTGCAATAAAAAAGTGCCACAGGAAATCCGGAACGACAATTCAGTTCCGTTGTGTTAAGAATATTAATAATAATATAAATTCTCTGTCTGTGGGAAACTAGTTTCGTTCTCACGGACTAAGGTGATTCAAAATTTTGAGAGTAGGGAGAGTGTGTCAGCCAATCAAATCATTCGAAGAAATCCCAACCAGCGCGGAGTTTGGGGCTGATCAAACACTCTACTGCCAGTATTCAAGAAGAACAGACGTATATCTTCGATCGTCTCAAAACCATAGTTTTGTGAAGACCCATCTGAAGACTCCATGTGGTCAACACGCCTAATTACGATCATCATAAAACAGATCAACTGTAACGATTCGTAATTACAGCATCCAGTCAAGATACTCTTCTAAATCAACAAACAAGCTTATTGTGCACTACACTAACTGTGGGCATAAGCACGCAAGAGATCTACAAGACTACAAGACATTACTTCAAAAATACGGCAGAGAGGCCGTCTAAACTATTGCGAATCAGCTGACGAGCAGAGCTACAACTCGAACGACACACACACACACACTGACATGGAACGTGCATCGACGAGGGACGTGAAGCAGTTCTCGCAGAAAGCCGCAGACGTAAAAACTTCAACAAATAGCAGGAGAGGAGAGTGTTGCTGATTTCCGAGCTCACCGCCGAAACCCAGGACGCTCAAGTAGATCACTATCTCTAGCCGATTGGACAAGGACAGCGAGAGACATCTGGAGCATCTCTACAATCCACTTCAGTATCAGGAAAGTCAAAATCAAGTTATCTATTTTTCAACCGTTAAATTTTCTTTTTTTTTAATTAAAATCATTGTAATATAAATTATTCAGGTGCCAGAAATCAAAGACTCTAGTTAAATAAGAATTATTCATGTGTGAAAATCTGTATAGCCAGTATAAGTAATTAATAAGCTTTAGTTAAGAATTAATAGTAGTTAAACAAAAAGCGCTATACAAATCTTAACAAAGAATTAAATAATTTGCTAATACTGCAGTATACGTGAGTCAAATCACTAGTAAATAAAGGGACGTGAACTAGATTGTCACGCCTAGTTTATTTTGGAGTATATTCAATTAACTTTAAAGTTTTTATTTCATTTGAATCAAATTTTAGAGACATTGAAATTAAATTAAATTAAAGTAAATTAATTAATTAAATTTTCAGTTAAAATTAACTCTTTCAAAATAACGAGCTCAACTTCTAAAATTATCAACCATTTAAAAAACATTATTCAAGATCTATTTATTGTTTAATGTGTAAGAATATTTGATCATATAAGCATTTCATTCTTGTGTCATTGGAGTAATAAACACCGTTTTATTACCCCATATTGTATTTTTTTATTGCTGTACTACGGAGCCTACCAACCTCACAAAACTCTTCACTTAAAATAACTTATTTAGTGTGCTGTTGTCATATATTTGAGTTTACATACTTGCGAAATCAAATCCAAAATCCACACGCCCTAGTCGGAAGAAAACCGCAAGATCGGACAGCAGGTAGGTGCTCATACATTCACACAACACAACAACACGCATTAAGTAGAGTTACATATGTCGCCCTGCATGTGGGGCCAGAAATTAAATTCAAACTAAATTTAATTTACGTTAAAACAAAGTTTGCTGTTTTAACTTTTAAAACAGGTGGCGTCCAACTGAACAATCCCCAAAGAAAAGTTTTGTGATTGGTAGTGGTACAGCAGTCATGTATTTGAAATTACTGTGTATTTGAAATTGTTGTGTAAAAATCGATATGGAAAAAATACTTAAACAAATGCAGCAGATGAACGCGGACATGAAACAAGCAAACGCGGATTTAACTGCTAATATGAACGCGAAGTTTGAACAAATAACAGCCAATGCTGAAATGAATAACGCAGAAATAACGGCTAGAATTGACGCGCAAAAATCAAGCTTAACCGAAGCACTAGAACATAGCAACGCGGACATAAATGCCGAGATAAAACAAACTAATAAAGAATTAACTCTTAAAGTCACCGAAATCGGAGAAAGCAATAAAGAATTAACCGCTAAAATGACGGAAATCGGCCAAAGTAACAAAGAATTGACCGCGAAAATTACCGAAGTAGGAGAAAAAGTACATACGGTAGAAACGAAAATAAACGAACGGTTCAAGGTTTTTGAGACCACCATGCAAAAATCGTTTATCGAACAAGTTACGCGTGTGGAGGGCCGATTCAAAGAACACATCAGTAGGTGTGAAAAACAGACCGCTGATGTTGCGAAAAAAGTTGACTCGCTAGAAGTAAAAATTCAAGCGGATGCGACAGAAACTCAACACCAAGTAAGTAGACTTGATGCTTCTATTGTAGAAACGCGATCAAATATAGGTTCTAATAAAGAAAGTGTATTGCAAGCACTTAATGATGAGATCTTAAAAGTACGACAGGAAGTACGCAGGAGATCCGCTTCTAATATTCTAGTACAGGGTCCTGTCTATGAAAAGAATCGTGTATATTTTACAGGGGAAAATAATGAAAACCCTATTGAATTTTTGTTAGCCTGTGAAAATGAAATGGCGAGGGTAGGTTCGAGACTCGAAGATCAAGATAAAATACAATGGCTAGTAAACGCGATGCGTGATTCGGCGCGTAAATGGTATAATATTGTACGCGATAAAGTGACCACATACGCGGAATTCAAACAGAAATTCGAAAGCCGGTATTGGAATTCTCACACTCAAAGACTGTTACGGAATGAATTAGAATATGGACGTTATGACCGAAAATTAGGTATAACGCCGGAAAATTATATCATCCAGCAGGTCGAGCGCGCAAAGCATTTAACCCCAGCATTTTCAGAGATCGACATTGTCACTAAACTAGCCTATCATTTCAACCACAATATACGGGTAGCTGTGTTTACGCAAGGTATACGCACGGTTGATGAATTGCTCATTTTAGTGTCGCAAAGCGAGACAGTTTTTGATTTAGGCGGTTGGCGTTATAACCCAGATTTTCGTCGAAATAACAACGGTCAAAATACACGGGTGCAATACCATCCTCAATCTGATCAGAGACCAAGTACGAGTTCTACTCCACCCCAGACATTGTTAAAACCCCCAGATAAGACCTTTGAATACAAAGGTAAGCCAAATGTCGGCAGACCGAAAGGGCAATATAAAGGCAACGATGGGACGCAGATGAGAACTATACAGACAATCGAAATAGCGAAAAGTGATACGACTGCGCAAGACAGTGATACACAAAGCATTAAGGACCCCAGTGAAAAGAAAAAAAAACGTAAGTTTCCAAAAAACTTGGAAACGGGCGCCTCCAGGGGGGGGTGCGCCATAAATCATGCAAAATTATTTAAAGCTAAAATAGGTAGAAATAAAAAAAATACTAGGTTTAAGAAAGGTGATTTTTGTCCAGAAATTTGTGTGCCGGTTAATAAGGTATTCCAACCGGAAAGTACAGAACCATTGTTTGAGGTGAATACAATACAACAAAGCACTCCGACAATTGTATGTCTGGTAGAACAGGAACTTAGCGGTAGCGTTCCCACACAATCAGCCTGGGAAGAGGTTGTTGTAATATCCGGTGACGCCGAAGGACTTAACGAGTGGCTAGAGGAATATTGTAGAACCACCCATAAAAACGGTTACGAAATATTAGACGCACTGTGAAAATAAATAATATTTAGAGTTAATAATAATTTAATTAAATAATAATTAGTATTAAAATAAATTAAATGTGTGTAATATAATATTAATAATAATTGTAAATAAGTTGTGTATGAATGATAGTTCGGTAGTTGCGCGGTAACTAACAAGCGTGCAGGCGTATAATAAAGCAAAGCCAGCGAACCCCAGCGACCGGAAATTGTTATGTAACGCGGTGTAGCGCTCAGCTGTTAGAATGTAGGTCAAGTAATTAATGTCGCGCGTTCTTTGATATCACTTTGTAAACAAAGTCAGCACATTCCTGGAGCGCGTGCGTGTCAGCTGTTGACTACCCCTTATCTCACATTCTTAAACGCTGCAATTAGCTACTAGCCGTACTACAAACATTTACTACACAATGATTTCAAGTATAATATTAATAGTGTTCAATTATAATTAAGTTATATATGTAAAGAACATAGAGACTAATGTATGTGTCCATAAATAAGTAATAAAATGTATAGTAGCAAGCATAATCAATTCAATGTACATTTATAATAATTGAAAAAAAAAAAAATTGTATATGCTACACTCATTTTTTTTTAAAGTGGGTGGAGGAGTATATAACAGGACCAAATATCATTAATTTGGAGTTATATGTTGAGGGTATACTATATTGATGTTTGAATAAATTTTAATAGTCGAAACTCCACTCACATGTTGTAGCGATCATAATAATGCATTGTAAAAGGCGCACACGCGGCTGTTACATAATCAACTCGCTGTGCAATGCATACGACCACACCCAAACTTTCAATTATTAAAATTTCGGAAACCAGTAAATTCAGGCGAAATCCATTATAGCCAAAATGTTTGCCGAAATATTAATAATAGGGTGTGCGAATTTTACGCGATATAATTAAATAATAACCGAGTTAATTAATTTTATGTGAATAACTTCTGTAATAATTGAGCTACATAAAAGAGCTTCTAATAGCCATAAGAATTTACAACAAATTGTATATTTTGGAATTAGCACAACTTGGTTTGCAACCAAGATAATTGCAATAAAAAAGTGCCACAGGAAATCCGGAACGACAATTCAGTTCCGTTGTGTTAAGAATATTAATAATAATATAAATTCTCTGTCTGTGGGAAACTAGTTTCGTTCTCACGGACTAAGGTGATTCAAAATTTTGAGAGTAGGGAGAGTGTGTCAGCCAATCAAATCATTCGAAGAAATCCCAACCAGCGCGGAGTTTGGGGCTGATCAAACACTCTACTGCCAGTATTCAAGAAGAACAGACGTATATCTTCGATCGTCTCAAAACCATAGTTTTGTGAAGACCCATCTGAAGACTCCATGTGGTCAACACGCCTAATTACGATCATCATAAAACAGATCAACTGTAACGATTCGTAATTACAGCATCCAGTCAAGATACTCTTCTAAATCAACAAACAAGCTTATTGTGCACTACACTAACTGTGGGCATAAGCACGCAAGAGATCTACAAGACTACAAGACATTACTTCAAAAATACGGCAGAGAGGCCGTCTAAACTATTGCGAATCAGCTGACGAGCAGAGCTACAACTCGAACGACACACACACACACTGACATGGAACGTGCATCGACGAGGGACGTGAAGCAGTTCTCGCAGAAAGCCGCAGACGTAAAAACTTCAACAAATAGCAGGAGAGGAGAGTGTTGCTGATTTCCGAGCTCACCGCCGAAACCCAGGACGCTCAAGTAGATCACTATCTCTAGCCGATTGGACAAGGACAGCGAGGGACATCTGGAGCATCTCTACAATCCACTTCAGTATCAGGAAAGTCAAAATCAAGTTATCTATTTTTCAACCGTTAAATTTTCTTTTTTTTTAATTAAAATCATTGTAATATAAATTATTCAGGTGCCAGAAATCAAAGACTCTAGTTAAATAAGAATTATTCATGTGTGAAAATCTGTATAGCCAGTATAAGTAATTAATAAGCTTTAGTTAAGAATTAATAGTAGTTAAACAAAAAGCGCTATACAAATCTTAACAAAGAATTAAATAATTTGCTAATACTGCAGTATACGTGAGTCAAATCACTAGTAAATAAAGGGACGTGAACTAGATTGTCACGCCTAGTTTATTTTGGAGTATATTCAATTAACTTTAAAGTTTTTATTTCATTTGAATCAAATTTTAGAGACATTGAAATTAAATTAAATTAAAGTAAATTAATTAATTAAATTTTCAGTTAAAATTAACTCTTTCAAAATAACGAGCTCAACTTCTAAAATTATCAACCATTTAAAAAACATTATTCAAGATCTATTTATTGTTTAATGTGTAAGAATATTTGATCATATAAGCATTTCATTCTTGTGTCATTGGAGTAATAAACACCGTTTTATTACCCCATATTGTATTTTTTTATTGCTGTACTACGGAGCCTACCAACCTCACAAAACTCTTCACTTAAAATAACTTATTTAGTGTGCTGTTGTCATATATTTGAGTTTACATACTTGCGAAATCAAATCCAAAATCCACACGCCCTAGTCGGAAGAAAACCGCAAGATCGGACAGCAGGTAGGTGCTCATACATTCACACAACACAACAACACGCATTAAGTAGAGTTACATATGTCGCCCTGCATGTGGGGCCAGAAATTAAATTCAAACTAAATTTAATTTACGTTAAAACAAAGTTTGCTGTTTTAACTTTTAAAACAGGTGGCGTCCAACTGAACAATCCCCAAAGAAAAGTTTTGTGATTGGTAGTGGTACAGCAGTCAAGTATTTGAAATTACTGTGTATTTGAAATTGTTGTGTAAAAATCGATATGGAAAAAATACTTAAACAAATGCAGCAGATGAACGCGGACATGAAACAAGCAAACGCGGATTTAACTGCTAATATGAACGCGAAGTTTGAACAAATAACAGCCAATGCTGAAATGAATAACGCAGAAATAACGGCTAGAATTGACGCGCAAAAATCAAGCTTAACCGAAGCACTAGAACATAGCAACGCGGACATAAATGCCGAGATAAAACAAACTAATAAAGAATTAACTCTTAAAGTCACCGAAATCGGAGAAAGCAATAAAGAATTAACCGCTAAAATGACGGAAATCGGCCAAAGTAACAAAGAATTGACCGCGAAAATTACCGAAGTAGGAGAAAAAGTACATACGGTAGAAACGAAAATAAACGAACGGTTCAAGGTTTTTGAGACCATCATGCAAAAATCGTTTATCGAACAAGTTACGCGTGTGGAGGGCCGATTCAAAGAACACATCAGTAGGTGTGAAAAACAGACCGCTGATGTTGCGAAAAAAGTTGACTCGCTAGAAGTAAAAATTCAAGCGGATGCGACAGAAACTCAACACCAAGTAAGTAGACTTGATGCTTCTATTGTAGAAACGCGATCAAATATAGGTTCTAATAAAGAAAGTGTATTGCAAGCACTTAATGATGAGATCTTAAAAGTACGACAGGAAGTACGCAGGAGATCCGCTTCTAATATTCTAGTACAGGGTCCTGTCTATGAAAAGAATCGTGTATATTTTACAGGGGAAAATAATGAAAACCCTATTGAATTTTTGTTAGCCTGTGAAAATGAAATGGCGAGGGTAGGTTCGAGACTCGAAGATCAAGATAAAATACAATGGCTAGTAAACGCGATGCGTGATTCGGCGCGTAAATGGTATAATATTGTACGCGATAAAGTGACCACATACGCGGAATTCAAACAGAAATTCGAAAGCCGGTATTGGAATTCTCACACTCAAAGACTGTTACGGAATGAATTAGAATATGGACGTTATGACCGAAAATTAGGTATAACGCCGGAAAATTATATCATCCAGCAGGTCGAGCGCGCAAAGCATTTAACCCCAGCATTTTCAGAGATCGACATTGTCACTAAACTAGCCTATCATTTCAACCACAATATACGGGTAGCTGTGTTTACGCAAGGTATACGCACGGTTGATGAATTGCTCATTTTAGTGTCGCAAAGCGAGACAGTTTTTGATTTAGGCGGTTGGCGTTATAACCCAGATTTTCGTCGAAATAACAACGGTCAAAATACACGGGTGCAATACCATCCTCAATCTGATCAGAGACCAAGTACGAGTTCTACTCCACCCCAGACATTGTTAAAACCCCCAGATAAGACCTTTGAATACAAAGGTAAGCCAAATGTCGGCAGACCGAAAGGGCAATATAAAGGCAACGATGGGACGCAGATGAGAACTATACAGACAATCGAAATAGCGAAAAGTGATACGACTGCGCAAGACAGTGATACACAAAGCATTAAGGACCCCAGTGAAAAGAAAAAAAAACGTAAGTTTCCAAAAAACTTGGAAACGGGCGCCTCCAGGGGGGGGGGTGCGCCATAAATCATGCAAAATTATTTAAAGCTAAAATAGGTAGAAATAAAAAAAATACTAGGTTTAAGAAAGGTGATTTTTGTCCAGAAATTTGTGTGCCGGTTAATAAGGTATTCCAACCGGAAAGTACAGAACCATTGTTTGAGGTGAATACAATACAACAAAGCACTCCGACAATTGTATGTCTGGTAGAACAGGAACTTAGCGGTAGCGTTCCCACACAATCAGCCTGGGAAGAGGTTGTTGTAATATCCGGTGACGCCGAAGGACTTAACGAGTGGCTAGAGGAATATTGTAGAACCACCCATAAAAACGGTTACGAAATATTAGACGCACTGTGAAAATAAATAATATTTAGAGTTAATAATAATTTAATTAAATAATAATTAGTATTAAAATAAATTAAATGTGTGTAATATAATATTAATAATAATTGTAAATAAGTTGTGTATGAATGATAGTTCGGTAGTTGCGCGGTAACTAACAAGCGTGCAGGCGTATAATAAAGCAAAGCCAGCGAACCCCAGCGACCGGAAATTGTTATGTAACGCGGTGTAGCGCTCAGCTGTTAGAATGTAGGTCAAGTAATTAATGTCGCGCGTTCTTTGATATCACTTTGTAAACAAAGTCAGCACATTCCTGGAGCGCGTGCGTGTCAGCTGTTGACTATCCCTTATCTCACATTCTTAAACGCTGCAATTAGCTACTAGCCGTACTACAAACATTTACTACACAATGATTTCAAGTATAATATTATTAATAGTGTTCAATTTTAATTAAGTTATATATGTAAAGAACATAGAGACTAATGTATGTGTCCATAAATAAGTAATAAAATGTATAGTAGCAAGCATAATCAATTCAATGTACATTTATAATAATTGAAAAAAAAAAAAATTGTATATGCTACACTCTTTTTTTTTTTAAGTGGGTGGAGGAGTATATAACAGGACCAAATATCATTAATTTGGAGTTATATGTTGAGGGTATACTATATTGATGTTTGAATAAATTTTAATAGTCGAAACTCCACTCACATGTTGTAGCGATCATAATAATGCATTGTAAAAGGCGCACACGCGGCTGTTACATAATCAACTCGCTGTGTAACGCATACGACCACACCCAAACTTTCAATTATTAAAATTTCGGAAACCAGTAAATTCAGGCAAAATCCATTATAGCCAAAATGTTTGCCGAAATATTAATAATAGGGTGTGCGAATTTTACGCGATATAATTAAATAATAACCGAGTTAATTAATTTTATGTGAATAACTTCTGTAATAATTGAGCTACATAAAAGAGCTTCTAATAGCCATAAGAATTTACAACAAATTGTATATTTTGGAATTAGCACAACTTGGTTTGCAACCAAGATAATTGCAATAAAAAAGTGCCACAGGAAATCCGGAACGACAATTCAGTTCCGTTGTGTTAAGAATATTAATAATAATATAAATTCTCTGTCTGTGGGAAACTAGTTTCGTTCTCACGGACTAAGGTGATTCAAAATTTTGAGAGTAGGGAGAGTGTGTCAGCCAATCAAATCATTCGAAGAAATTCCAACCAGCGCGGAGTTTGGGGCTGATCAAACACTCTACTGCCAGTATTCAAGAAGAACAGATGTATATCTTCGATCGTCTCAAAACCATAGTTTTGTGAAGACCCATCTGAAGACTCTACGTGGTCAACACGCCTAATTACGATCATCATAAAACAGATCAACTGTAACGATTCGTAATTACAGCATCCAGTCAAGATACTCTTCTAAATCAACAAACAAGCTTATTGTGCACTACACTAACTGTGGGCATAAGCACGCAAGAGATCTACAAGACTACAAGACATTACTTCAAGAATACGGCAGAGAGGCCGTCTAAACCATTGCGAATCAGCTGACGAGCAGAGCTACAACTCGAACGACACACACACACACTGACGTGGAACATGCATCGACGAGAACGTGAAGCAGTTCTCGCAGAAAGCCGCAGACGTAAAAACTTCAACAAATAGCAGGAGAGGAGAGTGTTGCTGATTTCCGAGCTCACCGCCGAAACCCAGGACGCTCAAGTAGATCACTATCTCTAGCCGATTGGACAAGGACAGCGAGGGACATCTGGAGCATCTCTACAATCCACTTCAGTATCAGGAAAGTCAAAATCAAGTTATCTATTTTTCAACCGTTAAATTTTCTTTTTTTTTAATTAAAATCATTGTAATATAAATTATTCAGGTGCCAGAAATCAAAGACTCTAGTTAAATAAGAATTATTCATGTGTGAAAATCTGTATAGCCAGTATAAGTAATTAATAAGCTTTAGTTAAGAATTAATAGTAGTTAAACAAAAAGCGCTATACAAATCTTAACAAAGAATTAAATAATTTGCTAATACTGCAGTATACGTGAGTCAAATCACTAGTAAATAAAGGGACGTGAACTAGATTGTCACGCCTAGTTTATTTTGGAGTATATTCAATTAACTTTAGAGTTTTTATTTCATTTGAATCAAATTTTAGAGACATTGAAATTAAATTAAAGTAAATTAATTAATTAAATTTTCAGTTAAAATTAACTCTTTCAAAATAACGAGCTCAACTTCTAAAATTATCAACCATTTAAAAAACATTATTCAAGATCTATTTATTGTTTAGTGTGTAAGAATATTTGATCATATAAGCATTTCATTCTTGTGCGTCATTGGAGTAATAAACACCGTTTTATTACCCCATATTGTATTTTTTTATTGCTGTACTATGGAGCCTACCAACCTCACAAAACTCTTCACTTAAAATAACTTATTTAGTGTGCTGTTGTCATATATTTGAGTTTACATACTTGCGAAATCAAATCCAAAATCCACACGCCCTAGTCGGAAGAAAACCGCAAGATCGGACAGCAGGTAGGTGCTCATACATTCACACAACACAACAACACGCATTAAGTAGAGTTACATATGTCGCCCTGCATGTGGGGCCAGAAATTAAATTCAAACTAAATTTAATTTACGTTAAAACAAAGTTTGCTGTTTTAACTTTTAAAACAGCTGGCGTCCAACTGAACAATCCCCAAAGAAAAGTTTTGTGATTGGTAGTGGTACAGCAGTCAAGTATTTGAAATTACTGTGTATTTGAAATTGTTGTGTAAAAATCGATATGGAAAAAATACTTAAACAAATGCAGCAGATGAACGCGGACATGAAACAAGCAAACGCGGATTTAACTGCTAATATGAACGCGAAGTTTGAACAAATAACAGCCAATGCTGAAATGAATAACGCAGAAATAACGGCTAGAATTGACGCGCAAAAATCAAGCTTAACCGAAGCACTAGAACATAGCAACGCGGACATAAATGCCGAGATAAAACAAACTAATAAAGAATTAACTGTTAAAGTCACCGAAATCGGAGAAAGCAATAAAGAATTAACCGCTAAAATGACGGAAATCGGCCAAAGTAACAAAGAATTGACAGCGAAAATTACCGAAGTAGGAGAAAAGTACATACGGTAGAAACGAAAATAAACGAACGGTTCAAGGTTTTTGAGACCACCATGCAAAAATCGTTTATCGAACAAGTTACGCGTATGGAGGGCCGATTCAAAGAACACATCAGTAGGTGTGAAAAACAGACCGCTGATGTTGCGAAAAAAGTTGACTCGCTAGAAGTAAAAATTCAAGCGGATGCGACAGAAACTCAACGCCAAGTAAGTAGACTTGATGCTTCTATTGTAGAAACGCGATCAAATATAGGTTCTAATAAATAAAGTGTATTGCAAGCACTTAATGATGAGATCTTAAAAGTACGACAGGAAGTACGCAGGAGATCCGCTTCTAATATTCTAGTACAGGGTCCTGTCTATGAAAAGAATCGTGTATATTTTACAGGGGAAAATAATGAAAACCCTATTGAATTTTTGTTAGCCTGTGAAAATGAAATGGCGAGGGTAGGTTCGAGACTCGAAGATCAAGATAAAATACAATGGGTAGTAAACGCGATGCGTGATTCGGCGCGTAAATGGTATAATATTGTACGTGATAAAGTGACCACATACGCGGAATTCAAACAGAAATTCGAAAGCCGGTATTGGAATTCTCACACTCAAAGACTGTTACGGAATGAATTAGAATATGGACGTTATGACCGAAAATTAGGTATAACGCCGGAAAATTATATCATCCAGCAGGTCGAGCGCGCAAAGCATTTAACCCCAGCATTTTCAGAGATCGACATTGTCACTAAACTAGCCTATCATTTCAACCACAATATACGGGTAGCTGTGTTTACGCAAGGTATACGCACGGTTGATGAATTGCTCATTTTAGTGTCGCAAAGCGAGACAGTTTTTGATTTAGGCGGTTGGCGTTATAACCCAGATTTTCGTCGAAATAACAACGGTCAAAATACACGGGTGCAATACCATCCTCAATCTGATCAGAGACCAAGTACGAGATCTACTCCACCCCAGACCCATCTGAAGACTCTATGTGGTCAACACGCCTAATTACGATCATCATAAAACAGATCAACTGTAACGATTCGTAATTACAGCATCCAGTCAAGATACTCTTCTAAATCAACAAACAAGCTTATTGTGCACTACACTAACTGTGGGCATAAGCACGCAAGAGATCTACAAGACTACAAGACATTACTTCAAAAATACGGCAGAGAGGCCGTCTAAACTATTGCGAATCAGCTGACGAGCAGAGCTACAACTCGAACGACACACACACACACTGACATGGAACGTGCATCGACGAGGGACGTGAAGCAGTTCTCGCAGAAAGCCGCAGACGTAAAAACTTCAACAAATAGCAGGAGAGGAGAGTGTTGCTGATTTCCGAGCTCACCGCCGAAACCCAGGACGCTCAAGTAGATCACTATCTCTAGCTGATTGGACAAGGCCAGCGAGGGACATCTGGAGCATCTCTACAATCCACTTCAGTATCAGGAAAGTCAAAATCAAGTTATCTATTTTTCAACCGTTAAATTTTCTTTTTTTTTTAATTAAAATCATTGTAATATAAATTATTCAGGTGCCAGAAATCAAAAACTCTAGTTAAATAAGAATTATTCATGTGTGAAAATCTGTATAGCCAGTATAAGTAATTAATAAGCTTTAGTTAAGAATTAATAGTAGTTAAACAAAAAGCGCTATACAAATCTTAACAAAGAATTAAATAATTTGCTAATACTGCAGTATACGTGAGTCAAATCACTAGTAAATAAAGGGACGTGAACTAGATTGTCACGCCTAGTTTATTTTGGAGTATATTCAATTAACTTTAAAGTTTTTATTTCATTTGAATCAAATTTTAGAGACATTGAAATTAAATTAAATTAAAGTAAATTAATTAATTAAGTTTTCAGTTAAAATTAACTCTTTCAAAACAACGAGCTCAACTTCTAAAATTATCAACCATTTAAAAAACATTATTCAAGATCTATTTATTGTTTAATGTGTAAGAATATTTGATCATATAAGCATTTCATTCTTGTGTCATTGGAGTAATAAACACCGTTTTATTACCCCATATTGTATTTTTTTATTGCTGTACTACGGAGCCTACCAACCTCACAAAACTCTTCACTTAAAATAACTTATTTAGTGTGCTGTCATATATTTGAGTTTACATACTTGCGAAATCAAATCCAAAATCCACACGCCCTAGTCGGAAGAAAACCGCAAGATCGGACAGCAGGTAGGTGCTCATACATTCACACAACACAACAACACGCATTAAGTAGAGTTACAATATATATAAATGCCAAGTTGTAAATCAAGTTATTTTGAATAATTAAGTCACCCAAACTAATTGAGAATGAGAATGTTAAAGAAAGAAAGTCATAATCAAAATGAAAAAATAAATGAAACAAGTGACAAATGCTAATAGAATTTGAGAATAATGTGAAGCTATAAGATGTGTAATTTTGGTCAACTCAAATGTAAATTTTATTGTTTATTGTAATAATAACCATGTTAATTTTAAATGTTTTATTTTATTATAGTGTATTGTGTTTGAAGATAAAGAATTTTAAAGATGTTTTATGTATTTCATGATGTATCTCTATGTAACATAGGTATGTCAAGGTCGTTGACTTGACCCAGAGAGATCAGCTGATGGTTGATGTTATAGGCAAGACCTGTTTCTAGTAATTGATTGATGCCATTTTGTTTTTTAATTGAATTAAATATTTTTGTGTTCTGAAAATTGAAAAAGATATTTTGATAAATTTAAAATTTTTGAAAAAAAAAATTTTTTTTATTTTTATGCCTGTTATATAGGTGATGTTTGAATTTCAGGTGTATTATTGTTTATGTGTATTACTAGTGCTTTATTGAATTATATTGTTTAGAATATTGTTACGACGGTCTACTCGATCGTCGTAGGTACAGTGGAAACAAAATAAGTACAAGACACCAATTAAGTCACTAATCACACCTTTAATTGTTATAGTAAAACAGTTCGTAATTAACAACACAGTGTCTACAACAAATCAAATGAAATTGTTCATACGTAATAAAATGTCCACTAATATTAAAACTCAACTGTATTACAATTATAGCGTCCGAATATAAACGCAACACTTCACTAATAACTACTTGAACGTACACCGTAATAACCCGAATCGCTCTGTAAAATATATCGCACTAATACTCTCGAACCGCACAGTCAAAAATCTCGCATTGAACTGAACTACTAAGGCCGCGACGCGATGTATTTATAGTTACGCTACACACACCAGAAGCTTCCAAACTGCGTCTTATCTCTCGCTAACTACGTAATTGCTGCGGCCTTGACACAGTCCGAGCGCCCGAGCGAAGGCTGGCAAAGTGCGAGAAAATTCTCGCAACATGCGTTTAGTAGCACGTACACCACACGCTTACGTCGAGATCTTTCTGGGACATTCGATAAACGCCTAGATTGTTCTACGCTGTCGTAGCACTGCCCCCTCCTTAAGCCTGTTCGTCCCGAACTGGCAAAGCGTCTCTAAATTTGTATTTAGCCAGGCGATCTAGGTGGACGACCTTGAACTTTCGCTGTCCTTCCTGTTGAATCCGATAAACAACATCGTTAATCCTTTTTTTTACAGTGTAGGGTCCTTCCCAGTTAGACTGAAGCTTAGGTGAGCGACCACGACGGCGCTTTGGATTGAACAACCAGACCTGATCTCCTTCTTGGAAACCCACACTATTGCTGCGAATGTCATACCGAGTTTTCATTTTATCACTGGCAATCTTGAGCCGTCCTCTTACCAACCGATTCATTTCTCGCAGTTGGTTTTCTAATTGCGAGGAATAGTTCTTTGGCTCTTGGGACTGAGTCTCAGGTGATCCAAACATCAAGTCCCCAGGAAGACGAATCTCCCGCCCAAACACCAATTTTGCTGGAGTCATGCCGGTTGTGTCATGTACTGATGATCTATACGCCATAAGGAATAGTGGTATATGTTGGTCCCAGTCTGTTTGGTTCTCGTCAACAACTTTCGAAAGATGCTGCTCAAGTGTCCTGTTGAATCTCTCAACCATCCCGTCCGACTGAGGATGCAGAGGCGTTGTCCTGGTCTTTCGAATTCCAAGTAGACGGCATAATTCTTTAAACACTCCTGATTCGAAATTTCTCCTTTGATCCGTATGGATTTCCATAGGGGCTCCATAACGGGAACAGAAGTTGTGAACTAACTGCTTTGCCACAGTGGTAACCTCCTGATTTGGAATTGCGTAGGCTTCCACCCACTTAGTAAAGTAGTCACCTACAACCATGATGTACCGGTTTCCATCGTCAGTAACTGGGAATGGTCCAGCAATGTCTATGGCAATTCTCTCGAAAGGTTGTCCAACGTTATACTGTCTCATTTTTCCCCTGCTTCTGGTTTGTGGGCCCTTGCTTGCAGCACATATTTCACACGTCCGAACCCATTCCTCTACGTCGTGGCGAAGATGAAGCCAATAGAATCGCTTCCGTATTTTGTCAAGGGTTTTGTTAACGCCAAGATGGCCTCCAGATGTTCCATCATGCATCTCTCTCAAAACAGACTGCACTTTACTTCGGGGAACTATCAACTGCATGACCACGTCCCGTCCATCTGCACTTTCCCAAGCCCTTTTCAGCAATCCGTTTTCTAAGGTGAGAGATTCCCATTGTGCCCAGTAGCCCTTCGGAACCATGGCAGATATCTTGCCAATCCGGGCGGCGACCTTCCTCTTTTGCTGTCAAGATCGGTCCAATGTCTTCATCAGTCATCTGTTCTTGTCGACAGTCTTGTGTTGTCCAGCCATCAGCCAGGAAATCTACAGTGATGGCTTGAACATGTTCACTTGAGTTTTGTTCTTCCTTTCTGTGGCAATGTCGGCAGTCTTCCGGGCATGGTCTTCGTGATAAGCCATCTGCATTACCGTGCAGGCGCCCCCGCCGATGTTGTACCTTGAAGTTGTACTCTTGCAAACGTTCGAGCCACCTTGCCAACTGTCCTTCCGGATTTTTAAATCTCAAGAGCCATGCAAGTGCAGCATGGTCGGTACGTAGTGAAAACTCTCTCCCATAGAGGTATTTATGGAAGTGCTCCAAAGCTCTGACAATTGCCAACAACTCTCTTCTTGTAACACAATAATTTCTCTCTGGTTTAGAAAGCGTCTTGCTGTAATACGCTATTACTCGTTCTTCACCGTTCTGCACTTGAGACAAAACTGCTCCTAGACCAGTATTGCTTGCGTCTGTGTCTACGATGTACTTCCCTTCGGAAGCTGGAAAAGCGAGAATTGGCTGCGAACATAATGCAATCTTCAACGTTCTAAATGCTTGTTCACACTCTCTCGACCATTGGAAGTTTCGTTTATTTTCCGTTAGCTCATGTAGTGGTTTAGCAATAGTAGCGAAGCCTTTCACAAAACGTCGGTAATATGAGCATAACCCCAGGAAACTCCGAACTTCGTGTTTATTCTTCGGAACTGGCCAGTCTCTTACGGTGTCTACTTTATTAGGATCCATGCTAACGCCCGCTGCCGAAACCAGATGGCCCAAATACTGTACTTCCTTCTGGAATAGAGAACACTTCTTCGGGCTCAGCTTCAGTTGTGCACCGTGAATTCTAGTTAGAACTTCCTTAAGGTTTTCCAAATGATCTTCGAAAGTCTTCCCGATCACTATGACATCGTCTAAGTAAACAAGGCAAGTTTTCCACGTCAGGCCTCGGAGTATCAGGTCCATCAATCTCTCAAATGTTGCCGGTGCATTACAGAGTCCAAATGGCATGACGTTAAATTGGAATAAGCCACTTGGGGTCGAGAAGGCGGTCTTTTCCTTGTCTTCTTGATGAAGACCCACTTGCCAATATCCACTCTTCAGGTCCAATGTGGAAAACCACTGTGCTCCGGACAATGTGTCGAGTGTATCGTCAACGCGAGGTAATGGATAGCAGTCTTTCTTTGTAACATCATTTAACCTCCGGTAGTCAACGCAGAAACGCAATCCACCATCCTTCTTCGCTACCAGCACTACAGGGGAAGACCAAGCACTTGACGAAGGTTCAATTACTCCCTCTGTCAACATGTCCTGTACTAACCGAGACATCTCCTCTTGTTTAGATAATGGAGGCCTTCGAGGAGGTTGGCGTATCGGTGTTGTGTCCCCAGTATTGATGCGATGTTGCACAAGAGAGGTTCTTCCCAGTGACTGTCCCCGAACTGCAAAACAATCTTTGAATTCGTGTAAAAACTGTCAGAGTTCTTTTACCTCACCACTTGAGAGGTCGTTAGAAGATCTGTTCAATAATTCTTGCAGTTCCTCTGGTAATTTAGAAGTATCCGAAGAACTGGGTCTTCGTTGCGTTATTCCGGCTACCCAGGCCACAGGAGTCAATTTGCCTAGGAGCGTATTGCTTTGTAAAGTGATAGCTTGATCCAAAATATTCGCCACTCTAATAGGTACATTTCCGGTTTCGTCAGGTTTTACTAAACTTCTGGCAATTAGTATACCCGGTGTGCTGACTACCTGGGGTTCGAATATAGAGCACTCATTGCCCCTAGTATCTACCGCAGTTCTAACCATGATGATCTTTTCGGAGTTTGGCGGAACAGTTACGGCCACTTGGTTTATGACGTCCATCGATTTTTCTGCTGTCGTCATTGTTGATAGCATTACCTCTTCGCCTCCGATTCGCAAGACATTGTTTTTGAAGTCGACTATAAATCCGTATGCGTTCATAACGTCCACACCAAGAGTTGCTTCATCCACAATGTCTGCAACAAGTACTTGATGATTAAACTCAAGTCTACCGAGGCGTAGGTGTATCTCCACTTTTCCATACACTTTTACAGGCCGTCCCGTAGCTGTTCGCAAGCTGCAAGAGCACCAGATTGGCTTGAGATCTTTCACCACGTCGGGGCGCACAATAGAAACTGTTGCGCCTGTGTCAACTGTAATCGAGGTTGGCCTTTCTTGAACAAATCCGGTAACTACCAAGCTCCCGGTGTTTTTCTGAAGCGTAGAAATTGCGTATTCTCTAGGGGCTTCGTTCCTCCAGTTAGTCAGCACACGCCCCGTTGCACCGACTATTGCTCGTTTCCCTGCTGCTGAATTCTAACCCGACAATCTCGTTGTAGATGTCCAGGTTTCCCACATCGATAACACTTCGGTCTTCCATCCTTTCTTATTTTATTCTATGGCGCCGACCGTCGAGTCTCTGTTCCTTGTTCTTCCTCCTCATCGTCTGTGCCGTCGCGATCTTTTAGCTCGCGCACTTTATGACTTGTCCAACCAGACGCTGATTTGGCGGCCTCAAATTGCAAAGCATGTACCAGGGCGTCCGCACTGTTCTGGTGTCTTGCCATTCGTAACACTTGCTGTAGTTCGTTATCTCGGACACCGGCAGTAAATGTCTGCATCGCAAAACGCGTTCGAAAATCTTCTGGCGCTTCAGGATAGGCCAGTCTAATTAGTCTGTCGATACTTGCTTCAAACTCTTGAAGACTTTCCCCGGAATGTTGTCGCCTTGCTCTCAACTGGGTGCAGTGCACATCTCGCAAATGTTTATCACCATACCGTAATTCCAGAGCTTTTATCAACTCGGCATAGGTGTTCTGGCTGTCAGGTGGCACTTTCTGTAGTAGTTCTGCCGTGGGTCCTTTTAATGCAAGAACAAGCGAAACAGCCTTGTCTTTTTCTGTCCAATTATTTGCGCATGCAGCAGCTTCAAATTGGCGGAGGTACGTTGCCCAGTGAGTGCTTCCGTCAAAGGTTGGAGCTTTGACATGAACTGTCCCTACTGCAGGCAAAGTGACTTTCTCTGTTAACTTATTTTCTGTGTATTTTTCTGTCTTGATCACTGGTACAGTCTGTTCAGAAAGTTGTTTTGGTTGTAATTTCAGACACTGCTCGACTTCATTTTTAATCTGCTCTTTTATATTTGTAATCGAGTCTTCTACTGCAGATATTTTTGTTGACATAATTTCTTCCACAGTCAAGACAGATTTTTCTACTTCAGATATTTTTGTAGACATCGATTCTTCAACACTCGAGACAGATTTTTCTACTTTCGCTATTTTTAATGTCTTTGATTCTTGTACCTCCGATATTTTAGTAACTTGTTTATTAAGCTCACCTCGTAGGAGACCCAATTCTGCGGTACTATGTTCTTGCAACTGTTTCTGCATAGTTTCAAAGAGAGCTTCCGTTTTATCTTTTTGTCTTTCTTCTGTTTCTAGCATTAGTGCTTTCTGACGTTCCTCAGCTTCTTCTCTTTCTTGTATTCGTTCTTCTTTTTGTCGTCTTTCTGCTTCCTCCGCCTCCTGTCTGCGTTTCTCGTCCTGTCGTTTTTCTGTCTGCAACAGCAGCGCCTGTAAATTTTCCATCATCTGACTGGCATCCATTGTTTATCGATTAATTACGAATCACACTCGTCTTGTACAAAGCGTCCACTGTTTCCACTGTTAACCGTTCTATCCCAGTTCTGACACCACTGTTACGACGGTCTACTCGATCGTCGTAGGTACAGTGGAAACAAAATAAGTACAAGACACCAATTAAGTCACTAATCACACCTTTAATTGTTATAGTAAAACAGTTCGTAATTAACAACACAGTGTCTACAACAAATCAAATGAAATTGTTCATACGTAATAAAATGTCCACTAATATTAAAACTCAACTGTATTACAATTATAGCGTCCGAATATAAACGCAACACTTCACTAATAACTACTTGAACGTACACCGTAATAACCCGAACCGCTCTGTAAAATATATCGCACTAATACTCTCGAACCGCACAGTCAAAAATCTCGCATTGAACTGAACTACTAAGGCCGCGACGCGATGTATTTAGTTACGCTACACACACCAGAAGCTTCCAAACTGCGTCTTATCTCTCGCTAACTACGTAATTGCTGCGGCCTTGACACAGTCCGAGCGCCCGAGCGAAGGCTGGCAAAGTGCGAGAAAATTCTCGCAACATGCGTTTAGTAGCACGTACACCACACGCTTACGTCGAGATCTTTCTGGGACATTCGATAAACGCCTAGATTGTTCTACGCTGTCGTAGCAATATATGTGTAAACGAACGTTAGAGTAAGTAAATTCATGTTTTAATAAGGTGTTCAATTTGGTTTTCTTTAGGATTGTTATTAGTATTGAAGAGAATTAATAGAGTTGATGGATTCATGTAACAGATTTTTTTTTTATTTATTTTTTTTTATTTTTGAGGAAGTAACTTAAATGATTTTTTTTAATTTAACGATAAATATTTTCTGAATTTTCAACAAAAGAATGTATTAATGAGTGTGTGTATGCACCCAGTATTGCTGAAGGTGACGCAGTATGCATGAGAAGGGGGAACATATCGGTTGAGGATCTGGCATGGTACAAGGCCAGGGATTTTGAGTTTGGGGTGGCATGTTAGAAGGTTAGGTGCGCTGTGGTGCGTGTCTGTTCGATTTTATGGTGTTGGGATCTCGAATAGAGAAGTCCAGTAATATCGTTCAGATGTGGCCATAGTCTCCGAGCTAGGGGGGTAGTTTACCAATGATGTATAAGAACTAATGGGGGGTTGTTGGCACCATATCCTATCCAATCCTCTTAGGGGTTTAGCAATGAGATTTCTTCTGTTTCGGCAGAAGATCTCTCATTGGGGGGGGGGTATTGTAACGGGGCTAAAAGGAAGGGTTTTTATTTATTAAAATATCATAACTTTGTTTCCCCTTTGTGTGGCCAGCCACATATTAAATAGAAGCATTATCAAACAAAGGAGCTGTGAGGCGAAGTCGTTGCAATGGAATGTGTAGTGTTGTCGACAACGGTACAATTCTCAGAACTGTAATACTGTGTAATGCGCACAAACATCTGCGGAGCGCATAACCGACGCTTAGCGAAGTCGAGCAAAATGGCTTTTTGCGGATTTGGTTAAACATGTGCTTGATGCATGGCGGATGCAAGATTAAGGACACACCTTTTCAGTGACGTAAACTAGTGGACACCAGGTTTCGTCAACGCCCGACACACGGGAATAACACGGGTTACTTGAACAGTGACGAACGATTCAGAGCAGAAGGCATTGTAATTCTGCTATGCCTAGTTTTTCTGGTGGGAGATTTTGTTAGTGACTCTCGTCCCAGTAAAGTAAAGTTCTCAACCCGGCCGGGTGTGAAATAAAAACGTGTGCATACAAAATTTTAAATTTAACATGTAAAAAGTGAACAAAAGTTAAAAAATGAGTTAATATATATAAACAGAATCAGTGAAGTGAACGGGCGAAGTAAAAAGGGGAATCGCAAATTTTCGGACACTTAAAATACACGAGGCACATGGCAGCGAGACGAGTGACGCCGTTGGGTAACCCATCAGAATAATTTCAAATTTTTTACAAGGGGTTCTTCAAATATGTTAATGTAAAAGGGGTTTTTATAATGGAATGAGAGTAGAGTGTGCAGCAATCTGGGTCGTCTCTAATATCAGTATATAAAAGTCTATAAGAAAATAAAATAATTAGGTTCATGTATTAAGAAATATACATTTGTCTGTATAAAAATGATTCAAGGTCTTGTTTACGTTTTAAATAATAAAAGTTGCTGTTAAGGATGTGAAGGCAGAGAAGTTTAAGTCAGTAGTAAATTTGAGTAACTTTGAGTAAAATTTTAAAAGTAAATAACTAAAATGTCGAAAGTTTAAAGAGTGAAAATAAAATTTTAATTTGTTTCTCTTCATAAATGTGAGTAGCGTAAGTTATTCAAATAACCTTGAAACCTCATTTGCATTTCAACGTTCGTGTGACGAATTCTGGGCTGAGAGGGCAAAACAGGTAAGTGGGAGATGAATAATTTTATGATTTTAATGTATTAAAAAGTAATTAACTTCACAATGGCACGTCCGAAGCAGGGACGGTTTTTATAGATTGAAATTAAAATATAAAGACCACACCTACAAATAAAATGCAAGTTTGATTTAAGGTTGAGTAACGGTACGCAAAAAAAAAAAATAAAAAATACGAGAAGTAACGTAAAGAGTTATGTAAGTAGAATACATTGTTGTGTGAAAAGTAGACGTTATATATGTTAGTATTTTGATTTAAAAGTAATAATTTTACCATTACAAAATGGAGAATCAAGAATTAAGTTTAGAAAACACTCTTACAGAGTCAATGATGACCGATAATGTAGCAGCACAATCTACTCCAATGACAACAAGAGTCAAAGAGTTGTCGATGGACGATATATTTAATTTAATGAAAACAATGTCTGAGAATTTGAGTAGTGATATCAATAAAATGAATAGTAGTATTAATGTAAAATCTGATGTTCAGAACAGCAAATTCAATGAACAAAATATTAAATTTGACATACAAAATAGTAAGTTTGACGAAATTAGAGATGAAATTAAACAACAGAGTTTTGATTTTAATAAACACATTCAGGAAATTGATGCCCGTTGTACTAATATTAAAGAGCAGATATTAGAATCAGTAGATGATAAGTTCAATACAAAAATTTGTGCAATCACAGAGAATATTGAAATTAAAATAAATGATGTAAACGAAAAAATGACAAATGAAATTGAAGAGGAGTGTGTAGAAATAGAAAATAAATGTGTAAATAAAATAAATGAAAATAATAATGACGTAGAAATTAAAATAATGGAAGTAGAAAGTGCATGTAAACAATCAATACAAGAGAGTGTGGGGGCTATTAATAAACATAACCTTCAATATGAAACCAACAATGATAATAAATTAAGAGTAATGGAACAGAATATAATTGAAATTAAAGATGAATTACATGTGGCCGTGAGCCAAAATATAAATAGTGTTGCGGAGCGAGTAGTGTATACTCGCGAAGCAAAAGATGACATAGAACTCGAACAATTCAATTGTGACAACCGTAGAGTACACCCGATGCAATTTTTGAATAGGGTAAGGGAATTCAACCGATTTAATAATAGTAGTTGGGAGATCAAATTGTTAAAAATTTTAAAGTGTTTTAAGGGTAATTCCGAAATATGGGCGGAAGTACATAATACAGAGTGGAGTAGTTATGAGAAATTTGAGTTAGCATTGGTCAGAAGAGGACCAAGAAATTTTACGTAGCAAAATAATGGGAACGGGGAATTTTGGGAGAATAAATAACCATTTAACCATGTATGTAATGACAATATTTAATGAAGCCAAGTACCTAGAACCGCCGTTGCCGTTCCGGTCATTTGTGAGACATATTAGCAAACACCTGCCCAGAGAGGTACAGATTACGTTAATGACGAGAGAGATAGTGGATATCAATGAACTAGAAAATATGTTAGATGTATTACAAAACATTGGAGAACGCGAAGTAGGGAGGCATCCAAATCCACCAGTGGTACTAAATAACAACAATTACCATCAGTATAGGGGAACACCAAACTTTCATAGAGGAGCACGTGGGGGAAATTTTGACAGTAGAGGCGAGAGTTGGCGATGTATAGACTGTAATGTTGATAACTATTCAATAAGAACAACCTGTTTTAGGTGTCATAAGAACAGGGAATGTATATGTAGTGAGAGAATGCATCACCAGCCAAATCAGCAGCAAAGAGGAGCAGAACACAATAGAGGAGCGCCGAGAGGAGGTGGAAACTACAACCGAGGAAGAGGAGGAAATAACCAAGCCGTGGCAGGTCCCTCCACGGTAAACTAGAAAGGACAATGGAGAATCGGGCCCAGCCATTGTCAACGGAGAACCGGGTCCAAGTGACAGACGAATATCAGAGTCATATAATCAAAGTGGACATGGCGAAGGAGTTATTGGAAGAGGAGGATACCAAAGTGATGGAACACACAACCGGATTGACGGAGGTGGTAGTCACCATAGAAGGTAAGGGTTATAAAACATTGATTGACACAGGTAGTGAGATATCAGCAATTTCTGAGAATGTAATGGGAGAATTAAAAGAAATAAATAAAAATATACCATCGTTGTCAGTTGTGGGAGTCACAGTAGTGGGGGTAACTGGAGTAAGAAGTAAAAGAATAACTAGACAAGTACAATTAAATATATTGATAAACGAAATTGAATTTGAGAACACATTTCTAGTGGTTAAGGGGCTGAGTTTAGATGTAATATTAGGAAATGATTTTTTGGAGAGAAATGGGGCAATAATAGATTTCAATAAACAAATAGTAGAATTTGACAATGGGAGTAAACCAGTCAGGGTAAATTTTAAGAAAGTAGTAGATGAAGTTAAAGTTACGGGGATAAAAATGATATAAATGCAGGTAGGCGATGGAGATATAGAAACTAAAGTAAATATGTGTCGAGAGTGTGAGATTGTAGAAAATGAGGAGAGAGAGATGCATGTGAGCGATGAGAGTGTGTGGGAAAATAGAGCTAATAAATTTTTTAATGATGGTGTAGTTGTAGGAAGTACTCAGCGAGAGGAGTTGTGGAGCGTTTTAGAGATGTGTTTGATGAATCGCCAGGGAGAGCTAAGGATTATATATGTGAGCTGAAGGTTCGGGAACACTCACCCTACATGCAGAGGAGTTATCCAGTACCATTTTCAAAGAGGAGAGCAATGCAGGAGGAATTAGACCGAATGATGAAGGGAGACATTATTGAAAGATCGATATCGCCATACTCAAACCTGTTAGTGGTAGTGATTAAGAAGGATGGAAAGGTAAGACTATGCCTAGACGCTAGAAAAATAAATCAGATTATTATACCTGACCGGGAGTCACCGGAACCAATTAATGAAATTTTACAAAAATTTAGCGGCGTTAAGTACTTGACATCATTAGACTTAACAGCAGGATACTGGCAGGTGCCATTAGCAGCAGAGAGTCGGAGGTATACTGCATTTCTATTCAATGGTAAGAACTATCAATTCAAACGTCTACCATTTGGGTTAAACACCAGTGTTGCTAGTTTTATCAAATGTTTAGATAGGATATTACAACCTAAAGATTTAGATTTCTTAACTGTGTACGTAGATGACATATTGATAGCATCCAGAACATTCCCTGAACATTTAGAGCATATAGAATATGTGTTAGACAAATTACAGAAGGGGGGTCTGACAGTTAATTGGGATAAATCAAAGTTCTTACAAACAGAAATACATTTCTTAGGTTTTATTATTACTCAAGAGGGAATTTTAGCTAACCCGGATAAGGTAGAAGCTATTATGCGCTTCCCAGAACCAAAAAACATTAAACAATTACAAAGCTTTTTAGGTCTGTGCAATTTCTATAGAAAATTCCAAGAAAATTATGCACACACAACATCTAAGTTAAGTACAGTTTTACAAAAGAATAAACAATGGAGCTGTGAGAACAGGAAAGGGAGGCGTTCGAGGAGATAAAACGGAAATTTTCAAACATGATTATGGTGAATCATCCTGATTTTTTGAAAACCTTTTATTTACAGACTGACGCCAGTAACGTCGCTTTGGGCGCAGAATTGTATCAGGAGGGCAGTGACAAGGAACATAATACGATAGCTTTCGCCAGCATATCTCTTTTGGCCGCGGAGAGAAACTATACCACCACAGAGTAGGAGCTACTGAGCATCGTGTTTGCGGTAGGAAAATTCCGAACGTACATCTTGGGGAACCAGACAGTGATCAGGACTGACCACAAGGCGTTGTCGTTTCTGAATTCTTGCAAATTAACGCACAGTCGTCTAACCAGGTGGGTGTTAGCTTTACAAGAATACAACTTTTCCTGGGAATACATAAAGGGGTCAGATAATAAAGTACCAGACACACTTTCTAGGGTAGATATTATAGAAAATAAAACAGGTAGGGACCTTAAAGAGATAGAAATTTTTAGATTAACTAGAGAAGATAGAATTTTTGGTGAGGAGTTAAGGGACATTAAGAATATGCAAAGATCTGAAAATAAATTGGGTAAAATAATTGTTAGTTTAGAAACGGATGTAGATGGGTCTGAATATAGTACACGTTTTCAAGTATATCAAGGGATTCTGTTTAAGAAAGTAGAAGGGGGTGAGCGTGATTACCAGTTATACTAGAAGGGTTGGTAGATAAAATTATTTGGGATTGCCATATAAGGTATGGGCATTTTGGGGCAAAAAAGTGTACTAATGTTTTAAAGGAATCATGTGAATTTAAAAATATGGAGCGGAGAGTTAGGAGAGTGTTAAGAGTTTGTGATTTGTGTCAGAAGTCAAAAGTAGTGAACTATAGAGTAGAAGGGGAGATGAATTATATAAAAGTTGAGAGACCATTCGATTTAGTTGCAGTTGATTTGTATGGGCCATTGCCCAAAGGTAGAGGTGGTGTGTTGTATGTATTTGTAGTTTTAGACACTTTTTCAAAATTTGTTAGATTGTATAGTATTAAGAGAGCGACGAGCAAAGTACTCAGTGAAAAAATAGTAAGAGATTACATGATTAATGTAGGGAAACCAAAAATAATTTTATCCGACCATGGACCACAGTTTATAAGCGGCAAGTGGCGACAGACGCTTGGGTGGGAAGGCATCATACCCAAGCATACGGCAGTTTACCATCCACAGTCGAACCAGGCAGAACGGGTGATGAGAGAGATTGGTAGGATATTTCGGGCGTATTGTCACGCCAAGCACACAGAATGGCCATCCTACGTTAAGAAAGTAGAGGAGTGGCTGAATTGTACCACCCATGAATCCACCAGGTTTACGCCGCATGAATTGATCAGAGGAACAAGGCCACCCAGAATATTGGAACAACTTTTTGAATACCCACCAGAAGATCAAATTATAGATGTAAATATGAAGATCAGACTGGCAAATGAAAATTTACTTACAAAAGGAGAACGGAGAAAGCAGAGACATGATGCGAAAGGTAAATGGACCAAATATGAGGTAGGTCAATTAGTGTTGGTAAAGAGACATGATTTGTCGAGTGTACAAGATAAAGAAATAAAGAAGTTTTTCCTGTTATATGAAGGGCCATATGAAATTGTGGAAGCAAAGATGCAAAATGCGTATGTGTTACGGAATCAAGCAACGCACGAGATAGTGGGTACACAAAATGCGACGAACTTGAAGTTATATAGGTCACATTAAACATTTGAATTGGCTAGATAATATTAAGATGTTGTTTTATGTTTCAGAAGGGACTCTCCCCCATTTTCGGGCAGTCACGACCTTACCAGTCCTGGCTGTGGTTTTCGGCACTTGGAGGCGGACCATGGTTGGCAGAACTTCCTTCGGGCAGGGAAACGACGAAGGTCCGGCTCCACCAAAATTGGTAAAGATTTGAAATTTCACCACACATTGAACGGGGAGGGGGACCCCTAAAGGTACGTGACACGAATTATATTTTTTTTTACACTCAAGGTGCAGCGGCTAGGTGTACCTGTCACGTACCAGCACTGCCTTCGAGTGTCTGTAAATAATTATGGAGGCTATATATATATATATATATATATATATATATTTTAAAGGCAGTGCATTCACAAACAAAATTTTTGAGTGTCATTGGTAAAATTAAAGTTCACCAATGAGAGCAATTACAGAATATTTAAAAAGATGATTTTTGTTGCGAATGGGGTTGGAGTGAGGCAGACGGCGGGTTGGAATACATGGGAGAATAAAAGGAATAGATCTGGTGATAAAGGGATTAGAAGGGGGACGTGAATTCACGTAGTATGTCCACATAGTTCCGATTCTCTTTGTGGCAAAACCCCGGCTTTTCAGGCGATCTCAGCCTTACCAACCCAGTAGTGTTAAGGATAAAATTAGCCTCCAATGTAAATAGTTAGCAATATATAATTTGGAATGTTTATAATTTTAAATTTATATCAATAGCTGTATTTTATTTTAGTAAATAAGTGACCAAGTATAATTGTAAAGTTCGTAGTACCAGTGAGAGTTGGGACGTGCAGAAGTGTATAGAATAAAATAGAAACTTGTTATCATACAAGATATGTGGGTAATTTTGGGGGGTTGTGTGGTGTTAATAGAAGTGATATAATTATGGAATGTAGAGACTGCAACTGTAGAAGGACATTAAGTTTAGCTATAAGTCGGCTGTTGCAGTGGTGGCATGTGCCACTGTAGATAGCAGTAAGTGTTGGGGGTAACAGAGAGTGTTACCTCCATCGGAGGCCAAACTGGCGTAAAATACACTGCACAACTTTTATATAATTTTATATATTATGTTGATTTGTTGCCGTGCAGTGTATTAAAAAACGAAGTCAAACATGCGTGAATTGAAAGATGATTTCCCCGCCTTTTCGGGCGATTACTGCCTTACCAGCACTAATCGTGGTTTTGGATGGCGGCCAGCTATGGCCAAAAAATTGTAAACCTGACCATAGCTGTGCTTGAAATTGGTATAGATTTGAAATTAAAGGGGGGTGACTTTAGGGGAAATCCCCGGAACTATGGAACAGCGGCTATCACTCTGTTCGCGTGGGAACAGTAAACCAGGTGGTAGACTCACATTAAGGGCTTGTAAATATGGAACAATAGATATGATGATATCTACTTAATTTAAAAAAATGTAAGGCTGAAGCAAGGACACGGAGATGCCAAAATTCCTCCACCAATGCCGTCCTTCTGGAAGCAACTGGGCGCCACAGTCCAGGGGGGTACAATAGTGTGTGTGGCAGGGAGGTTGCTCAGGGGAGCAACGAATTAAAATTTTGTAACTTAATGATGGTGACTCGCTCCTGAAGTAGTTAAATAATTGTATCTTGATTCGAGAAATAGGTGCATTAGATGTTTATTATATTGTGTTTAGTAGGTCTTATTGTGTTCTTATTTTATTATGTTAGGATATAAGGTTTGTAAACGTGTAATGTATTTCCCATGATGTAATGTTTGGGAATGTAGTTAGGGTAAGGTCATTCACCTTGCTAAGAAAATCAGCTGATCAGCTGTAGAGTATCACTTATAAATGATTTGCAAAATTTTCAAGGTAGTTAAATGTTTGAATATAATGAACATTGAATATAATTGATGTTTGAATAATAGATTTCAATGTGGTTAAAGATTTTAATTTAAATGATGATAAAATGAATTGAGATAGTTAAGAATTTTTAATGGTTGGTAAAAAATATGGTAAATGGGAGATCTTGGGTGATTGTTATTTTGTTAGGACATTTAGATCAGTCCTAGTTAAGTTTAGAAGTGGAGTGGAATAGAATAATATTATTGTGGGAATAAAAGTAATGTAGAATTTGAGATGTAATAGTGACACAGTAGCTATGGGGAAAATATGTAGAGTAATGAGTGATATATTGAGTTAATAAATAAGTGGAGATATTTTGTAGATGAAAGTGATGTATTGGGAGAGTAATTAGTTGATGGGTAATTTTGTAAGGGGGGTGGTGTGATAAGGAGTCCTCAACGAAAAGCGTTGTGGCGGGAATGGGACCGATTAGCGCCGGAAAGGGTTGCCTAGGGGAAGTCCAGGAACCAGATAAGGGAGTGAGCAATGGGAAGGGAACACACATCCTGAGTACAAAGGGGTAGAGAGTATTTTTTTTATATAAGGGTAGAATGATGCGATATGAGTTGAATAGTAAGTTAGGGTTAGAGATTGATTGGTAGATGTTTTTGATGAAGGGGTGTCATGTTAGTTAAAGCTGTTAAGTGAGTATTAGAGTCAGAAAGGGGGAAGATTATATATATATTATAACAGGACCAAATATCATTAATTTGGAGTTATATGTTGAGGGTATACTATATTGATGTTTGAATAAATTTTAATAGTCGAAACTCCACTCACATGTGGAAAATATTGTGAAAGTTTTATTTTACGACAAACGTTAATTCCATTGTAACAGACCACGTGGCAAGAAAACAGTGTTGAGAACAAAGCAGCAAGACGCAGTAATCAATTGCGAAACCAGACAGAGAATTTGTACCACCCTCGATTTCTCAGAACTTTGTGTAAATGTGACGGCGCACGCACGCAACGACTCGAGTATGTGCGCTGTAGGGACGCCAAGAGGAACAAACGACGCTGTAAAAAATGGCGCTGGAGCGGACAATTTGTGAGATGAACAAGCCAACCTATGGGAAACATAGCTCAGGACCGCCTACTGTTAGTGACGACAGACTATCAGTGCCTAGAGATCGTCGACACACTTTGCTGATATAACCACCATGTTTCATGCATAAAGTCGATAGAACACAGCAATTCAGCTATGAACCACAACGAGATCTGATGGCAGTGGAACACTGTTTCCTCCCGCTCGCCAAGTAAGTTGCGTAGTCATTCGTCCCCAGCGTAACCGGCCGGTTTACGGAGAAGAGGTATCCCTTCTCAAAATTTAAACATGTGGCAGTAAGAGTGATTCAATCGTTATTCAAACCAGTGGAAGTGAGGAGTGAATAATTAATGAACAGTAACATGTCAATTTGATATATTTTTCTTTATGTTCGGGACAACTAACAACTCACCACGCGGCGACCACGAGGTCGCGGATACACGCGTTACCGGCGGGGAGATCATATCATGGATTACATTGATCAATCCAAGTAAAAGGGGGGTTTTTATTCTTATTAGAATGTGAGAGCGCGTGAGCAGGCTGGGCTATCTTAGGTTGTGAGTAATAGTATCTAAGTATAGAAAATAAGATGTAAGAGTTGCAACACCTTTGAAAACATGTAAAACAATCTATTTGGAGAACAACTTATAAAATCACCACTTTTGATTATTAAACAAAAAATAATTTCTCTTCCAAGATGTATTGTGTAAGTTATTCACACACCCTTGAAAATTACGCTTGTATCCCAACGTAAGGTATGAGACCCTGGACCCGAGAGCACACCTGGACGGTAAGTGGAAGTTTTTTTAATTTTGTTATTTGTATGGTATTTTAAATTATGTTGGTTAGTTCGTAGCTTAACATTTTGCGCCCGAAAGAACAGGGACAGTAGCTTAACATTTGGCGCCGCGGACCAGGCACGAATTTAATAAAATGAAATTCCATACCTACAAATAAGATACAAGCGCAATTTAGAGGTTGAGTGAAAATACATAAAGTTACGTAAAATAAGTAGAAAATATTTGTTCAGATAATAAATAAATTACATATTAGAAGTATAATAATGGAAAATACAGAGAATGGAGTCGATTTGTCCGACTCGACTGTGATAAGCGAAACAGCTGAATTTGATGAATCAGCTGTTATGAGCAGTCTTGAAGTACATTCAACACCGAATGTAGGTCAAGGCGACAAAACTCTGAACACAAGTTGTATGAATGAAGTAGATAGTACAGATGATTCGGGGATCCAAACGACCCCGAAATCAAATAGAGAAAATAAAAATAATAATAACGAAGTCAGCTTCACTGACAATAAAACGGAAAGTCAGTCGACACCGGTCCAAGATAAAAAGTCTGACGATAATTACGAAATGTTTAAAATGATACAAACAATGCTAGATATGAACAGAATATCTATGTTAAATAAATTCAGTGAACAGAAGAGTGAATTTAATGAGTTAAATAAACGTTTCGATAGTAATGATATTCGTTTTGATGAATTGAAAAATGATATTAATGAGATTAATAGACGTTGTAAAAATACCCATGAAACAATAAGAACCAGTTTGAATAAATTAGAACAGAGTGTTGAGCGAATGGGAGTACACGTGATGAGTACAGAGAAAAATAAAACAAATGAAAATTGTAATGACAAGTGTACAAATATGATACCAGATAAAGAGTTAACAAATGATAATGATAATATCGAAAATAATGAATGTAATACTGAGAATAGTAGTGTATTTGGAGAGTTAGTATCAGAAACCGATACGGTAAAAATAAATAATGAGAGTACTAATGAAGTTGTGGAATGTGATAATGAGATGTTAATGTGTGTTTATGAAGTAGAGAGAGTGTGGAAAAATAATGTTGTGGTAGAATGGGGACAGAGGGTAGATTTTCCCTTTATTATTTATGATGATGATGATTTAATATGTTCACAAGTGTTGTTTAAGAAGGGCAAGAGTCCCATATTGGTAGATGAATTGAAGTATTTATTTTTGTTGTGTAATTTTGTACCCTCTGTCTGTAATAATTTTGAGAGTGTGATATGGTATTGTGATGAGAGAGATTTAAGTAGAGAATTGTATGTTAATAAAGAAACAGAATTATATGAATTGAATAGAGAGTATGACGAATGGAAAGAAAGTTTAGAAGTATATTTGAATAATAATGACTATAATGATTTGACAAAAGTAATTAACCCGATAATGAATGAATTTACTGACGGAGACTTAACAAAAATACCTAACGTTGACTGTTTTAATGAGTATTTTGGTAAGATGAATGAATTTAGTTTTTATGATTACAACACACAAAACAGTCATTTGTGTGGTAATAAAATTGAACAATGTTATATAAAACCAAGGTTAATCTATGACGATGGAGGCTAAACTATAAAACAATAAAAGACAGTTATAAACATTTTGTTTTGTGGTTTTGACATGGCAGATTTGGACAATGAAGTGCGAAAAAACTGAACAGTTAATAACAAAAGTTTGTAAATAAAAATGTAGTAAATTTATTTGTGTGCATTGTAGAATGTTAAGTAAACAAGTGTGTGTAATTGTTGCAATAATAATAATAACATTTGTAATTTCAATAAATAACTGAATTAATTTTGAAAACAGTAATTGACTAATAATAGTTGTTATGATGGTAATGAAATTTGTGTTCTTAATAATTAAATTAATTAAAATAATTTGATATGTTTTAAATATTTTGATTGATTATTTAAAGGTAATATAATTAAATTTTCTAACGAATTAAAATTATTTTTTATGAGATGAATTTGGTAATTAAATGATCAATTGTTTGATTTAAATTAATGTTTGTGTTAAATGTTTCAGAGGTGAGGTGAAAGTAATGTGGTATGGTGAATATGTTTTGTGTATATCATGTTAAATGGACTGTAAGTATAGAACTTTTACAGTATGAATCATGTGTAATAAAAATATTTACAGGTGTAACTAAGATTTTAATTCAATAGTGAGATTATTTGAAATAATTGTGTTTAATAAAAATGATAATTAAAAAATTTAATAATAACTGAAAAATGATATATACTAATTATTAATAATAAATTTTGAAAATTTTAAGAAAGTCCAATGGTAGAAAGTTATGAAGGAGTTAAATGATTATTGATGAAAATATTATATTAGAATGTATATAAAAATTTAATTAGTTAGTTATTAAGTTGCTATTGCGGGGGTGGCCTGTGCTCTCGTAGATAGTGAAATGGGTTGGGGGTAACAGAGAGTGTTACCTCCATCGGAGGCCAACATGGCGAAAATGTGCGATACACCTTTTCCGTGCAAATTCAATTTGTACACTGATAGACGCTCGTGTCGCACATACTAATGATGAAGTAGAGCAGGCAATGAAATGAAGTTAGATTTCCCCGACTTTTCGGGCGATTACTGCCTTACCAGAACTAATCGTGGATTTGGCTAGCGGCCAGCTATGGTCATATCAAGTCCCTTGACCATAGCTGACTTGAAATTGGTATATAGTAGAAATTAAATGGGGGGTGAAATTTAGGGGAAATCCAGGTACTATGGAACAGTGGCTACCACTCTGTTCGAGTAGGAACAGCAAGGCCAGGTGGTAGACCCGTTTAAGGGCGTTTAATTATAGACAAGAATATGTTGATATTCTTAATTTTAAAATGTAACTGCCAAAGCAAAGACACGGAGAGGTCAAACTACTCCAAAATATACAGTCTTTGTAGAAGCGAAAAGGCGCCACAGCCTTACATAACTTGCAATAGAGTGTGTGGATGGGAGGTGGCTTAGATGAGCCACGAATTTAAATTTTATAACATAAAGATTGCTAAATAAAATTTTGATCCAATAAAAATGCTTGTGCTCTGTTTAAATAACTAACTGCTCATACATTCACTATAGGGTGTTCATGGTATAAATTTTTAAAAGGTAATATTGTATTTTTTTAGGTTGATATAAAAAATATGTTTTATATAATGTGTGTATTTTTTAAACTAAGCCAATAATTAAACCGTCTGGCAGGCGGTTAACATAAAGTATCAGAATCAGAAAAAGGGGAAACAAGGAGGTTAGAAGCAAGTATCGATAAATATATATATTTCATGTAATTTGTTCAATTTTGAGATGTGTTGTAATTATGTTAGGAATATCAGCTGATCAGCAATAAAATGTCACTGGTATATTGGTTGTAAATGTTCCAAGTAATTAATATGCTATTTAGAGTAATGAGAAAAGTAATTTAATAAAGTGAGAAGTAAAGTAATAATTTATGCAAGTTAATAAAAGATAGTTTTTGGGTGATGAATATTTGGTGGGACATGTAGATCAGTCCAAGTTGAAGTCAAAGTTAAAGTTGAAATAGTGGAGATGACAATAATGTAACGTTGTTTTGAGTTAATGTATGTTATAGAGTTTTAAGAAGTATTGAGGTTGACACAGTAGTTGTGGAGAATATATGTAGAGTTTCTGAGTGATATATTGATGTTCATAATTGATGATGTTATTTTGTTGTAATGAAGTAAGGTAATGAGATTGAGATTTTTTGGGGATGGCAATTTTGTAGTAGGGGGTAGTGTAATGTAGGAGTCCGCAACATAATGATAGGTTGGGACGGGATGGGATCGATTTAGTGGGGAAGGGGTCGCCTCAGGTAGAATCCAGGGACCAGATAATGGGAAATGAGTTTTTTGGGGGGGGAAACACGTATCCTAAGTACAAAGGGTTAGAGAGTATTTTTTTTTATATATATAGAGAGAGAAGGTGGCGATTTGAGTTTAATGATAAGTTGGGGTTAGAGAGTGTTTTGGTAGATGTTTTAATAGAGATGGGTGTCATGGTAGTTGAAGTTGTTAGAGGTTAGAGTCAAAGGGAGGAAGTTGATATATGTATAAATGTCAAGTAGTAAGGTAAATTGTTATAAGTATTTAAATCACCCACTGTAATGGAGAATAAGATTGTCAAGCAAAGAGAGAGATTTATAATAAAGATATAAAATTTTTATTTTGAAACCAGTGACAAAATTTTGATAGAATTTGAAGAGGTAAAGTTAGAGAATGTTTATTTTGAATAACTTAATGTCAATTTGTTTGTTATTTATATTAATATTTTGTTAATTTTAAATGTTTTATTTTGTCATGTTTTGTGTTTCAAGTTAGAATGTTACAGATGTTCAATGTATTTTCAGATAGAACTTATACATAACACATGTGGGTCAAGGTTGTGGACTTGACCTAGTTTCGATCAGCTGACAGTGAGGTCATATACCGACTAAGCTTGTTTAGTATGGAAGTCAATTCAACTTTTGTTTTGATCAATTCAAACAAATTTAAATAATTTCTATATGTAAAGGAAACATTTTAATAAATTTAAATTTTGTTTTCTTTGAATTTTAAAATTTGTTGGGAAAATATTTTTTTTTGGAAAAAAAAGATTTTGCGCCTGCCAGATAATGGATATTTTAAGCTTTGATTATTGTATTGTTTGTGTACTAACCATGTTTATGATTATTGATTTATTTTGTATTGAATTGTATTGTTAGACTATAAGTGATCACATGTTAGGTTAAGGATGTTCTTAATTATAAGAAATGTTTAAATCAACTTATTTTAAATCAAAACAGAAACCAGGGAAGAGAATAATTTAAAATTTATACAAAATTTATGAATCGATTTTACATGAAAGCAACCAATGGGTTGTAACTTAAATAACTTGTGAACATTTTTTCAATTTTATAATAGGTAATGTCAGTATGTAATGTGAGTGTGTATGAGCCCAGTATCTGCTAAAGGCAGCCCAGCTTGCATACAAGGGGAAACATATCGGTGGAGGATCTGGCATAATCTAAGCCAGGGATTGAGGATTTTGGGGGGTAGCATGTTAGGTGAGGTGTGCTGTGGTACTTGTCTGTTCGAGTTTTCGGTGTTGGGATCTCTTACGGAGAAGTCCAGGGATCTCGTTCAGATGCGTCCATAGTCGCCGAGCCAGGGGGGTAGTGTACCCATGAGGAGTAAGAACAAGGGGGTTGTTGGCACCAGTTCCTCACCGGTCCTCTTAGGGGTTTTATCAATGAGATTTCTTCTGTTCTGGACAGAAGAATTCTCATTGGGGGGGTATTGTAACGTGTCTAAAATATGGGGTATTTCATTTTATTTCATTTCGGGGTTTTGTAAAAATATTGTGAAAGTTTTATTTTACGACAAACGTTAATTCCATTGTAACAGACCACATGGCAAGAAAACAGTGTTGAGAACAAAGCAGCAAGACGCAGTAATCAATTGCGAAACCAGACAGAGAATTTGTACCACCCTCGATTTCTCAGAACTTTGTATAAATGTGACGGCGCACGCACACAACGACTCGAGTATGTGCGCTGTAGGGACGCCAAGAGGAACAAACGACGCTGTAAAAAATGGCGCTGGAGCGGACAATTTGTGAGATGAACAAGCCAACCTACGGGAAACTTAGCTCAGGACCGCGTACTGTTGGTGACGACAGACTATCAGTGCCTAGAGATCGTCGACACACTTTGCTGATATAACCACTATGTTTCATGCATAAAGTCGATAGAACACAGGAATTCAGCTATGAACCACAACGAGATCTGATGGCAGTGGAACACTGTTTCCTCCCGCTCGCCAAGTAAGTTGCGTAGTCGTTCGTCCCCAGCGTAACCGGCCGGTTTACGGAGAAGAGGTATCCCTTCTCAAAATTTAAACATGTGGCAGTAAGAGTGATTCAATTGTTATTCAAACCAGTGGAAGTGAGGAGTGAATAATTAATGAACAGTAACATGTCAATTTGATATATTTTTCTTTATGTTCGGGACAACTAACAACTCACCACGCGGCGACCACGAGGTCGCGGATACACGCGTTACCGGCGAGGAGATCATATCATGGATTACATTGATCAATCCAAGTAAAAGGGGGGTTTTTATTCTTATTAGAATGTGAGAGCGCGTGAGCAGGCTGGGCTATCTTAAGTTGTGAGTAATAGTATCTAAGTATAGAAAATAAGATGTAAGAGTTGCAACACCTTTGAAAACATGTAAAACAATCTATTTGGAGAACAACTTATAAAATCACCACTTTTGATTATTAAACAAAAAATAATTTCTCTTCCAAGATGTATTGTGTAAGTTATTCACACACCTTGAAAATTACGCTTGTATCCCAACGTACGTATGAGACCCTGGACCTGAGAGCACACCTGGACGGTAAGTAGAAGTTTTTTTTTATTTTGGTATTTGTATGGTATTTTAAATTATGTTGGTAAATTCGTAGCTTAACAACCACAATATACGGGTAGCTGTGTTTACGCAAGGTATACGCACGGTTGATGAATTGCTCATTTTAGTGTCGCAAAGCGAGACAGTTTTTGATTTAGGCGGTTGGCGTTATAAGCCAGATTTTCGTCGAAATAACGAAGGTCAAAATACACGGGTGCAATACCATCCTCAATCTGATCAGAGACCAAGTACGAGTTCTACTCCACCCCAGACATCGTTAAAACCCCCAGATAAGACCTTTGAATACAAAGGTAAGCCAAATGTCGGCAGACCGAAAGGGCAATATAAAGGCAACGATGGGATGCAGATGAGAACTATACAGACAATCGAAATAGCGAAAAGTGATACGACTGCGCAAGACAGTGATACACAAAGCATTAAGGACACCAGTGAAAAGAAAAAAAACGTAAGTTTCCAAAAAACTTGGAAACGGGCGCCTCCAGGGGGGGGTGCGCCATAAATCATGCAAAATTATTTAAAGCTAAAAAAGGTAGAAATAAAAAAAATACTAGGTTTAAGAAAGGTGATTTTTGTCCAGAAATTTGTGTGCCGGTTAATAAGGTATTCCAACTGGAAAGTGCAGAACCATTGTTTGAGGTGAATACAATACAACAAAGCACTCCGACAATTGTATGTCTGCTAGAACAGGAACTTAGCGGTAGCGTTCCCACACAATCAGCCTGGGAAGACGTTGTTGTAATATCCGGTGACGCCGAAGGACTTAACGAGTGGCTAGAGGAATATTGTGGAACCACCCATAAAAACGGTTACGAAATATTAGACGCACTGTGAAAATAAATAATATTTAGACTTAATAATAATTTAATTAAATAATAATTAGTATTAAAATAAATTAAATGTGTGTAATATAATATTAATAATAATTGTAAATAAGTTGTGTATGAATGATAGTTCGGTAGTTGCGCGGTAACTAACAAGCGTCAAGGCGTATAATAAAGCAAAGCCAGCGAACCCCAGCGACCGGAAATTGTTATGTAACGCGGTGCAGCGCTCAGCTGTTAGAATGTAGGTCAAGTAATTAATGTAGCGCGTTCTTTGATATCACTTTGTAAACAAAGTCAGCACATTCCTAGAGCGCGTGCGTGTCAGCTGTTGACTACCCCTTATCTCACATTCTTAAACACTGCAATTAGCTACTAGCTGTACTACAAACATTTACTACACAATGATTTCAAGTATAATATTATTAATAGTGTTCAATTAGAATTAAGTTATATATGTAAAGAACATGACACTAATGTATGTGTCCATAAATAAGTAATAAAATGTATAGTAGCAAGCATAATCAATTCAATGTACATTTATAATAATTGGAAAAAAAAATAATTGTTATATGCTACACTCATTTTTTTTTTTAAAGTGGGTGGAGGAGTATATAACAGGACCAAATATCATTAATTTGGAGTTATATGTTGAGGGTATACTATATTGATGTTTGAATAAATTTTAATAGTCGAAACTCCACTCACATGTTGTAGCAATCATAATAATGCATTGTAAAAGGCGCACACGTGGCTGTTACATAATCAACTCGCTGTGTAACGCATACGACCACACCCAAACTTTCAATTATTAAAATTTCGGAAACCAGTAAATTCAGGCGAAATCCATTATAGCCAAAATGTTTGCCGAAATATTAATAATAGGGTTTGCGAATTTTACGTGATATAATTAAATAATAACCGAGTTAATTAATTTTATGTGAATAACTTCTGTAATAATTGAGCTACATAAAAGAGCTTCTAATAGCCATAAGAATTTACAACAAATTGTATATTTTGGAATTAGCACAACTTGGTTTGCAACCAAGATAATTGGAATAAAAAAGTGCCACAGGAAATCCGGAACGACAATTCAGTTCCGTTGTGTTAAGAATATTAATAATAATATAAATTCTCTGTCTGTGGGAAACTAGTTTCGTTCTCACGGATTAAGGTGATTCAAAATTTTGAGAGTAGGGAGAGTGTGTCAGCCAATCAAATCATTCGAAGAAATCCCAACCAGCGCGGAGTTTTGGGGCTGATCAAACACTCTACTGCCAGTATTCAAGAAGAACAGACGTATATCTTCGATCGTCTCAAAACCATAGTTTTGTGAAGACCCATCTGAAGACTCTACATGGTCAACACGCCTAATTACGATCATCAAAAAACAGATCAACTGTAACGATTCGTAATTACAGCATCCAGTCAAGATACTCTTCTAAATCAACAAACAAGCTTATTGTGCACTACACTAACTGTGGGCATAAGCACGCAAGAGATCTACAAGACTACAAGACATTACTTCAAAAATACGGCAGAGAGGCCGTCTAAACCATTGCGAATCAGCTGACGAGCAGAGCTACAACTCGAACGACACACACACACACACTGACGTGGAACGTGAATCGACGAGGGATGTGAAGCAGTTCTCGCAGAAAGCCGCAGACGTAAAAACTTCAACAAATAGCAGGAGAGGAGAGTGTTGGTGATTTCTGAGGTCACCGCCGAAACCCAGGACGCTCAAGTAGATCACTATCTCTAGCCGATTGGACAAGGACAGCGAGGGACATCTGGAGCATCTCTACAATCCACTTCAGTATCAGGAAAGTCAAAATCAAGTTATCTATTTTTCAACCGTTAAATTTTCTTTTTTTTTAATTAAAATCATTGTAATATAAATTATTCAGGTGCCAGAAATCAAAGACTCTAGTTAAATAAGAATTATTCATGTGTGAAAATCTGTATAGACAGTATAAGTAATTAATAAGCTTTAGTTAAGAATTAATAGTAGTTAAACAAAAAGCGCTATACAAATCTTAACAAAGAATTAAATAATTTGCTAATACTGCAGTATACGTGAGTCAAATCACTAGTAAATAAAGGGACGTGAACTAGATTGTCATGCCTAGTTTATTTTGGAGTATATTCAATTAACTTTAGTTTTTATTTCATTTGAATCAAATTTTAGAGACATTGAAATTAAATTAAATTAAAGTAAATTAATTAATTAAATTTTCAGTTAAAATTAACTCTTTCAAAATAACGAGCTCAACTTCTAAAATTATCAACCATTTAAAAAACATTATTCAAGATCTATTTATTGTTTAGTGTGCAAGAATATTTGATCATATAAGCATTTCATTCTTGTGTGTCATTGGAGTAATAAACACCGTTTTATTACCCCATATTGTATTTTTTTATTGCTGTACTACGGAGCCTACCAACCTCACAAAACTCTTCTCTTAAAATAACTTATTTAGTGTGCTGTTGTCATATATTTGAGTTTACATACTTGCGAAATCAAATCCAAAATCCACACGCCCTAGTCGGAAGAAAACCGCAAGATCGGACAGCAGGTAGGTGCTCATACATTCACACAACACAACAACACGCATTAAGTAGATTTACAATATATACAAATGCCAAGTTGTAAATCAAGTTATTATGAATAATTAAGTCACCCAAACTAATTGAGAATGAGAATGTTAAAGAAAGAAAGTCATAATCAAAATGAAAAAATAATTGAAACAAGTGACAAATGCTAATAGAATTTGAGAATAATGTGAAGCTATAAGATGTGTAATTTTGGTCAACTCAAATGTAAATTTTATTGTTTATTGTAATAATAACCATGTTAATTTTAAATGTTTTATTTTATTATAGTGTATTGTGTTTGAAGATAAAGAATTTTAAAGATGTTTTATGTATTTCATGATGTATCTCTATGTAACATAGGTATGTCAAGGTCGTTGACTTGACCCAGAGAGATCAGCTGATGGTTGATGTTATAGGCAAGACCTGTTTCTAGTAATTGATTGATGCCATTTTGTTTTTTAATTGAATTAAATATTTTTGTGTTCTGAAAATTGAAAAAGATATTTTGATAAATTTAAAATTTTAGAAAAAAAAAAATTTTTTTATTTTTATGCCTGCTATATAGGTGATGTTTGAATTTCAGGTGTATTATTGTTTATGTGTATTACTAGTGCTTTATTGAATTATATTGTTTAGAATATATGTGTAAACGAACGTTAGAGTAAGTAAATTCATTTTTTAATAAGGTGTTCAATTTGGTTTTCTTTAGGATTGTTATTAGTATTGAAGAGAATTAATAGAGTTGATGGATTCATGTAACAGATTTTTTTTATTTATTTTTTTTTATTTTTGAGGAAGTAACTTAAATGATTTTTTTTAATTTAATGATAAATATTTTCTGAATTTTCAACAAAAGAATGTATTAATGAGTGTGTGTATGCGCCCAGTATTGCTGAAGGCGACCCAGTATGCATGAGAAGGGGGAACATATCGGTTGACGATCTGGCATGGTACAAGGCCAGGGATTTGGAGTTTGGGGTGGCATGTTAGAAGGTTAGGTGCGCTGTGGTGCGTGTCTGTTCGATTTTATGGTGTTGGGATCTCGAATAGAGAAGTCCAGTAATATCGTTCAGATGTGGCCATAGTCTCCGAGCTAGGGGGGTAGTTTACCAATGATGTATAAGAACCAATGGGGGGTTGTTGGCACCATATCCTCTCCGATCCTCTTAGGGGTTTAGCAATGAGATTTCTTCTGTTTCGGCAGAAGATCTCTCATTGGGGGGGGGGGGGTATTGTAACCGAGCTAAAAGGAAGGGTTTTTATTTATTAAAATATCATAACTTTGTTTCCCCTTTGTGTGGCCAGCCACATATTAAATAGAAGCATTATCAAACAAAGGAGCTGTGAGGCGAAGTCGTTGCAATGGAATGTGTAGTGTTGTCGACAACGGTACAATTCTCAGAACTGTAATACTGTGTAATGCGCACAAACATCTGCGGAGCGCATAACCGACGCTTAGCGAAGTCGAGCAAAATGGCTTTTCGTGGATTTGGTTAAACATGTGCTCGATGCACGGCGGATGCGAGATTAAGGACACACCTTTTCAGTGATGTAAACTAGTGGACACCAGGTTTCGTCAATGCCCGACACACGGGAATAACACGGGTTACTTGAACAGTGACAAACGATTCAGAGCAGAAGGCATTGTAATTCCGCTATGCCTAGTTTTTCTGGTGGGAGATTTTGTTAGTGACTCTCGTCCCAGTAAAGTTCTCAACCTGGCCGGGTGTGAAATAAAAACGTGTGCATACAAAATTTTAAATTTAACATGTAAAAAGTGAACAATATTTAAAAAATGAGTTAATATAAATAAACCGAATCAGTGAAGTGAACGGGCGAAGTAAAAAGGGGAATCGCAAATTTTCGGACACTTAAAATACACGAGGCACATGGCAGCGAGACGAGTGACGCCGTTGGGTAACCCATCAGAATAATTTCAAATTTTTTTACAAGGGGTTCTTCAAATATGTTACTGTAAAAGGGGTTTTTATAATGGAATGAGAGTAGAGTGTGCAGCAATCTGGGTCGTCTCTAATATAAGTATATAAAAGTCTATAAGAAAATAAAATAATTAGGTTCATGTATTAAGAAATATACATTTGTCTGTATAAAAATGATTCAAGGTCTTGTTTACGTTTTAAATAATAAAAGTTGCTGTTAAGATGTGAGGGCAGAGAAGTTTAAGTCAGTAGTAAATCTGAGTAACTTTGAGTAAAATTTTAAAAGTAAATAACTAAAATGTCTAAAGCTTAAAGAGTGAAAATAAAATTTTAATTTGTTTCTCTTCATAAATGTGAGTAGCGTAAGTTATTCAAATAACCTTGAAACCTCACTTGCATTTCAACGTTCGTGTGACGAACTCTGGGCTGAGAGGGCAAAACAAGGTAAGTGGGAGATGAATAATTTTATGATTTTAATGTATTAAAAAGTAATTAACTTCACATACTAATATTTAACTTATGAGCTTTAGCGGTACGTATTTTTATTACATCACTTATATTAAGTTTCTCAACTGATCTATAGGCTACTCTACTGTAAATGGTGAACGTAGATCCAACCATCTGGCATTTAGCTGGTAACGTCAGTATTCCAGTTCCTTGTATCCACTCTGTGCCATCATGCTCTGGATGTCCGTCGGGTCCAAGGCAGGTGACGATGAGACTTTCTTCTTTCGGAATTACAAACATCCATCCTGATGTACCTGGGATCTCCATCCACATGGACGTTCCGACGTGTGTTATCCTCGTGTCGCATCTGCTTAGTGGCGGCGTTACTCCCTTATAGAAGGCGATTTCACAAGTCTCAAGTCTGGAACTTAGGTGATTAACATCGGTCGGTTTATTGCAGATTTTCACGCTGCTGCCCTTGCAATCGTCTACCTGTCTCTGAGTCATAGGAATGTAATGCTGTTCACTTATGGATATGGCAAGGAAATCCATTCCTGGATTAATCACGGTGTAATGGAAATTTTCTTTCACTTTTGAAGTAGGATTGGTTATAGGTAACACTTCATACAAGTTATAAGTTCGGTCAACATGTTTAACAGGAATTCTTAGGAAAGTTCGGATGATATGGTCATCTACAACCCAAGCCATAGCTTCGGTAATTTCATAATACGAATGTATTGTTTGAGGAGTAACCACTATAGGTAGTGTGGAACCAGTTCTTAGCTTAATGCTTATAGTAAATAAATAAGTACTAAGAGTTTCAGGTGATATTAACATTGTACTTAGTGTCCCTTGTCTCATAGCATTAATCCCTAGATAAAATCTAGTTACTTCCTTGTCTATATCGTTACACACAATTTCAATGTATTTCATAGCATCCATAGCCCTGGATCGTGTTATCGTGACGTCTTCTACTTTCTTGATTCTTTCTCGATTTAGGTCTTGCAACTGCTTAAGGTAGTCCTCGGTTCTTAGGATAATATCTTGGATTTTTGAAGTCACGCATCGTATGATTGATAGCAGTTAACATATTCTTAACTACTGTTAATTGGTCTTTCTCTAGCTGGTATACGCGATGTTGATTACTGTCAAGCGTGCTTATTTTTTCGTTAAAATATTCAGCATAGTCCCGAATAATGTTTTTAACCCAAATCCAACTGTATTAAAGATTCCCTGTTACGATCTTGTCGTTAGCTCCAACGATATCGTATAACTGTTTGACCCTCTTAGTTGTCCGCTTGATAGCATTCCATGATTTTTCAAAGTATGGTCCAGCCCAAATCGTTAAGTCACTGGCGTCACGCAGAACTGTGGTTTCCTCCCATATTAAATTAATCTGGCTGAGTTTAACCTCGAGTTCCCTTAGGTCATTGTCTATACCGATAACCCAGTGCTCTGAGGTGAGTAAAAACTGGTACTGCTCGGCAAAGTACAATCCTGGTTTATCCGAGGAGTTGTATGTCGTACCATCGACCTTGTGCTCCTGACAGTAGTATCATCACGAAGGTGAATATCATCATTATCTGGAAAGAGACGTTGAAATTTTAGTTTCTTTCTCTGAAAGGTTTAATTCTATTTACATGTAACTTTTGTGTACATTTACCACACTTTATAGTAACATTTACACTATTATTTATTTCAATAATGGTATAAGGTCCTATCCACGGTTTAGACAGTTTCTTGCTTCGGCCTCGTCTAACTAACGGTTAGTGTAATAGAACTTTGTCACCAACATTGTATCTTTTCTCCTTAGCCTTTATATCATATTGCATCTTGCTGTTCTATTTTCTGCGTTGAGATGCGTCTATCACTTGTTGATTAGCTATCTGCATTCTTCGTTTTATTTCTTGGACTAAGTCGTCTTCACTTAATTCCCTTTGAACTTCTTCTCTCATCCAGTCAGTAGGTAATCGCATCTCTCTTCCATGCAGTAAATAATACGGAGAGTATTTTGTCGTACTATGCGGAGTGCATCTGTACGTCATCATGACATACGGTAACCACGTGACCCAATCCTTTTGGTCATTACTAATTAATTGACTTAGACTCGTCATTATTGCTTGGTGGCTTCGCTAACTATACCATTTGTCTGCGGGTGGTATGCAGTAGTCTGTAGTTTTTCTATATCTAAAAGTTTGCATATCTCTCGGAATAACTCACTGGTGAAATTTGTCCCTTGATCTTTGAGTAATTTCTCTGGTGTTCCATGTCTACACACTATCTCTTCTACAAATATTCTTGCTATGGTTGTGGTCCTTTGGTCTGGTAGAGGGAAAGCCTCTGGATACTTAGAAAAGTGGTCTTGAAAGGTGAGGATGTATTGATTCCCAGCAGGTAATGGCCCCACTATATCCATCACAACCTTCTGAAATGGCTTGGTTACAGGCATCGTTATCTGCATTGGTGCTACTGTTCTATCATTAGCTGAAGTTTTTCTCTCGTTACAATTTTTACACGTGAGCACAAAATTCTCTATATTGTGAGTCATATTTTTCCAATAATATCGTTCCTTGATTACATCTGTAGTTCGGTCAATGCCTTGATGGCCCCCGAAAGGTGTGTCGTGATATGCTTTCATTATCTTTTCTCTGTTGTCTTTTGGTACTACTAACCTCCTACGATTTCTCTTGTCTATGTAATATATATATCCTTGATCATCCTTCTCATATTTACTCAGAGTTCTGTTGATTTCTTTTATCTCATCTTCCGATTGCTGGTTGGTTAATATTTCTTGTGGCGATATACCTACTTTCGCTAATATTACACGACTAAGTGCGTCAGCATTTTGGTTACTTTTATTATTATTATTTTGGTCTGTGTATTATTTCAAAGTCGTATTCACTCAGTTTTATTGTCCATCTGGTTAATCGGCTACCCGGATCCTTCAGACTGATTAACCATTTTAGCGGTTGATGATCTGTGATTACGGTGAAGTGCCAGCCCCATAGGTACGGACGGAATTGTCTTGTTGCCCATACTATTGCCAATAGTTCTTGTTCGATTGTTGAGTAATTTTGTTCTGCTTTATTTAACGTTCTACTGGCATACGCTATAGGTTTATCGCTTCCTATCGGTCCTTGTGATAGAATGGCCCCTACAGCTTCTTTCGATGCATCTGTTGTTAAGATGAACTCTTTTTCAAAATTAGGGCATTGCAAAAGAGGTTTACTAGTTAGTATAGTTTTTAGAGTCTCAAAAGCTTCGTTTTGCTCTTGTCCCAACTTAAAATCAATATTATCTTTAAACAGATAGTTTAATGGTCTTGCTATTTTAGCGAAGTTCTTTATGAATTTCCTATAGTAACCAGCTAAACCCAAGAAACTTTTCAAATTCTTAACATTTTTTGGAATCGGAAATTTTGTAACAGCTTCTATTTTTGAAGGGTCTCTACTAAATAAATTCTCTACTTATTACGTGCCCTAAATAAGTTACGCTATCACACAGTAGTGAACACTTTTCTGGGTTAACTAACAATTTGTGTTCCCTCAGCCTCCGGAATACAGTCTCTAAATTCAGTATACTTTCTTCGAGGTTCTTTCCGTAACAAACAATGTCGTCTATATATACAAAAGCGATTGATCCGATTAGTTCTCGTAAAACTTCGTTCATGAGACGCTGAAATGTGGCTGGCGCACCCTTTAACCCAAAAGGCATTCGTTCATACTCAAACTGTCCTTGTGGAGTACTAAAAGCGGTTTTCTCTTTATCAGTTTCTTTTATTTCAATCTGGTGGAAACCTGACGATAAGTCTAGAGTGGAAAAGTATCGCATTCCCCTAATTGATCTTATATTTCTGTAATGTTCGGCAATGGGTGAGTGTCGCCCTTGGTGACTTCATTTAATCTTCTATCGTCAGTACAGAATCTGGTCTTAGGTGTTCCATCAGTACTTTGCTTAGAAACAATTACGATAGGTGCATTCCATGGCGATACACTTTCTCTTATAATACCGTTAGATTTTAATTCGGCTATATGTTCAGCTACCACCTGTTTCTGTGATTCGGGCAATCGATAAGGTCTCTGGTTAATGGGTGTTTGACCTGGGTCTACTGGAATTTCGTGTTTTACAGTATTTGTGTGTGATAAGTACTGCCCTGGTTTCCTAAATACATCGGTATAATTAGCACACATGTTTAAGAGTACGCTCTTCTCTTCCGCATTTAAATGTTGTGTATTGAGTTTAATTTCGTTCAGATGTGTTGTCGTAATTGGTAATATTTCGATCGTTTTGTTTATGCAATCTATCATGGCACTTAATTTATGCAAAAGGTCTATATCTATTATACCATCTGCTTGTAACTGAAATGTCATCGGAACTATGTGAATTGTGTGTTGTATGATAGTGTCACCTATACTAACGTGACAATTTGCTTCTCCGTAAGTTATGATTCGTCCACTAATTCCATTAAGCTCTAGGTTTTTATTACTATATATATTGTAATGATACATATCCTCACCGTACATGAAAGAACTATGATAAGATAAGAAAACCATCCATGACCAGTAGTAGTATACCTAATAAATAAAAATATATATAAATGTGTATTAAGCATAACATTCAGTCCACAAACTAAACCAAAACAGTGAATGAAGAAAAAATAAACGATAAAGAATGAAAAAATAGTAATTATGAAGAAAATTAGAAGAAAAAAAAGACATAGTAACGTGATAAACCCAATGAACCCAATAGATAGGTAAGTGAGAGGACAAACAAACCAATGGTAAAACTCGATAGAGTAAAATGAAGATATAATGAGTAAGCAACAAGACAATGAAATAAACTAGCAACTATACAAGAGTGAGTTGAAGATCATAGTAACTACAGAGTAACATAAATGCGTAGTGAAACTAAAATAAACCCAACGGAAGAGACTGAACTAAAAACCTGGTAACCACCAGGGACAATACATAAAAGTGATAAAGGCATTGGAGGAACAGATTTATATTAAAAATATTTATAGAAAAGTAAGTAAAACGATCCAGAAATGTAATATTTGCCAGATGGTGAAGTGTAACAACGAGAAAAAAGAGGGTATGATGATACCAATAATATCAAATCAAAAATTAGAAAAAGTATTCCTGGACATATGTGGACCATTTCCACACAGCGGAGGAAGGCACAGATTCCGATTCATTGTAATTATGTTTGATCACTTCACAGAATACACGAAACTATACTCGATTAACCGCGCGACAACGAAGAAAATCCTTGAAATAATCCTAACAAAATTTATACCTGAATTAGGAAAACCTCTATTTAGAATTATTGACTATTGTGTCAATAATCACAGATCACGGAACCCAATTTAAGGGAAAGAAATGGAGAAATAAACTCTGGGAACATGGTATAAAAACATACAAGACATCCGTTTACCACCCCAGCTGAGAGAGTACTAAGAGAGGCGGGTCGAATATTAAGAACCTACTGTCATAATAGACAAAGAGAATGGCACAATTACCTAAAATCCCCAGAGCAATTTATAAACCTATCATACCACAACTTCATAGAAGCCACACCATACACAGTGATGTTCGAGCGACCACCACCTAGGGAAATAAATGGCACAATTGAGTTTCCCATAAACCCAGAATATCAATTTGAAAAAAGAAAATTTTATAACAGAATAGCAGAAAAGATAGAACAACAAAAAGATAAATATTTCAAGAACCAACACAAAACAATCAAGTACGATATAGGAGAAAAAGTCTTAATTAAAAACAGAGAATTACCCAACACAATCGAAGGAATTACGAAAAAATTATTATTGTTATACGTGGGACCTTATATTATAACAAGGGACAAGGGCAACAACACGTATGAGATCACTCATCCCATTACCAAGAAAATCAAAGGGGTATAGAATCAGGCATCTATCAAAAAATACCACGACGACCATCAGTGACCGAAAAAAAAATGACTAAACGACCAAGACAAATTGAATGAGAAGATATACCAAAGCAAATAAATAAGTTTACAAGGAAAATAGAATCCAAGAAGAATAGTGGATGAGGAAAGTTATAAACCAACCAAAAAACCAAAGAAAGAACCATAGCAAACAAAATGATCAAGAAGAAAGTAAGAAAAATAACTATTTAAAAAAGTATAAAAAGTGAGATGAATCAAGGAAGAAATGAAAAGGAATAAAAATGTTAATTGTATCAATAAATAGCAACGCTTCAAGTATTGTCAAATGATATCAACAGGAAGAGGTGAGAAATAAATATGACTCGATCCGAGTATTAATAAAATAAGAAATAAAAAATTCCCTTCAAATATTATTAAGATTATTGTTATTATTAGTCACAAGATGACTGCATCGAAGAATTATTAATTAAGATTGACTGTTGAATAGGTCCAGCAATCATTTAACTGAGCAGAGATGATGTTCCTCTGACCTCAGAAAAAGTGTAGTTTTGAACGACGGAGTTAGGTTAGCCAATAATGCCCATCCGAATCGATTTCAGCTACAGAATAGGGATAGTTAGGGAAAATAGAATTTACAGAGAATAATTAATAATGAAAAATCAATAAGCCAGATAATAAACGGAAACAATAATGAAGAAGAGACTCAGAATTAAAAGAAGTAAGAAGTAAAAGTTGAACTTGAAAATTAACATGAAGCAGGAGAATCCAAGAAGGAGAAGATACAATACAATTGATAATTTCACTAAAACTTAGAATCACGTTTTATAAAATGATCAATTTTGGTAGAAGGGCATTACATAACGTTGCAGAACTCAGACCCTATAAGGGATCCACAAATATAATATAGCTGTAAGACAAGTAAACTAATTTGAAGCATAATGATCAATAACTATAAAAAGGTAATGAGAGAATAAAAAGAAAAATAGTAGACAAAGATAATAAATGAGTGAATAGACTAGACTGACAGACAAATGCTGTGACCCAACCCCAGTGATTGGCCAGATAAAGACTATAAAATAAAAAGTAAACGAATAAAAAACCTAACTAATATTTTATTTTGTAGCATGTATTACCCAAGTTATGTAAAAGAAAGTACACCTCCAGTAATAAACACGTAAACCCATTGTTATTATATTATGATGATAAAAATACTACCAAGAAAGGGTAGAATAAAATAGAATTGTAAAGACTTGATGAAGGAATTATAGGGACTAATGTTAATAGCCCAAAAAACTAACTTTACACAAAGTTGTTAAACTAACTTTGTGATTTAGAATTTGAAAGACGTGTTTGAAATGGTATCCAAGTCACTTATTGACAAAATCTGTATAATATTTACCTTATTCCGTCGTGTGACTTCGTTTTGCGTTTTGGTTTACTTTACGCGTTTCGAGACATATGTCCCGTGATCAGAAAATAAAATAAAAATTCACTCTTACGAGGTCGTTATACGTTAAAATACAAATATTTGAAAACGAATACACACATGCCCACTTTACTTGAGTGCGCACTCGAGTCAGACCGATCGGACACTGATTATCAATAGCTACCGCGTAGACAGGTTTATTGCGGTATCGTAGAGCGGGTTTGATTTAAAATTTAAATGGTTGTTTAGCACGAAGTCACGACTGTGTACGTCATTGTACACCATATATATCTCAAATTCTTCCAAGGCGTTCATGTAAGTGCCTTTATTACAAAAATGCATGGGTTTCAAGTTGGAAACAAAGCTTGTATATTTATGATTTTTGTCTATCAAGTGACGTGCATAGTTGGATTTTATGTTTGATGATGTTGTCTGACCCTTCAGATTGTGCTTAGGTGTATGTTCAATAAAACGTTTTTGGAAACCTCTTCCTGTCTGGCCGATATAGAAGCATTCACAATCGTCCCACGATAATTTGTACACCCCCGTTTTCTTTTCTAAAGGGATAGTTATTTTATTGCGGAGTGTGTTCAAAAGATTATTGTTAGTTTTAATTATTACGGTACTATTATTATTATTATTTAACATACTAGTTAAAATTTTTGGCATTATTTTGGTGTATGTCATTGAAATAAAAATGGTTTTAGTGTCTTTTTCTATGCGAGGTTTAGATAGCTTATGCTTTTGTTTCCTAAGGAGGTTGTCAATCAAGGAACTATTGTAGCCATTGGCTTCAGCTATGTATTTGATTGTGTTTAGTACATCATTAAAATCCTCGTCGTCAAGAGGTACTGACTGTTAAAAGTCTGTGTATAAAGTAATTAAAGGCTGCAATTTTTTGCGAAAAGGTGTGATGTGAGTCGACAGGTACGATTACATCGGTGGTGGTTGGTTTCCTATATATATTGAATTTCAGTTTATCAAAGTGTTTAGTAACTGTTAAGTCCAAAAAGTTAAATTTATTATTTGTTTCAGTCTCAAGAGTGAACTGAATGTTCTCATTTATATTATTCATAAAGTTTTTAAAATTTTCGATCTGTCGTAGAGTACCTTTATATATTATAAATGTGTAATCAACATAACGTGCATAAAATATGATGTTATGTTTGTGAATGTTGTTAGAAAGCATAAATGTGTTTTCATAGAAATTCAAATAAATGTCAGCAAGCAAACCAGACAGCGGCGAGCCCATTGCTAAGCCATCACGTTGACTGTAAAATTGGTCATCGAAAGTAAAATAATTTTGACCCAAAATGACTTCAAGTAGGCTCATTATTTATAATATATAAAGGTACTCTACGACAGATCGAAAATTTTAAAAACTTTATGAATAATATAAATGAGAACATTCAGTTCACTCTTGAGACTGAAACAAATAATAAATTTAACTTTTTGGACTTAACAGTTACTAAACGCTTTGATAAACTGAAATTCAATATATATAGGAAACCAACCACCACCGATGTAACTGTACCTGTCGACTCACATCACACCTTTTCGCAAAAAATTGCAGCCTTTAATTACTTTATACACAGACTTTTAACAGTCAGTACCTCTTGACGACGAGGATTTTAATGATGTACTAAACACAATCAAATACATAGCTGAAGCCAATGGCTACAATAGTTCCTTGATTGACAACCTCCTTAGGAAACAAAAGCATAAGCTATCTAAACCTCGCATAGAAAAAGACACTAAAACCATTTTTATTTCAATGACATACACCAAAATAATGCCAAAAATTTTAACTAGTATGTTAAATAATAATAATAATAGTACCGTAATAATTAAAACTAACAATAATCTTTTGAACACACTCCGCAATAAAATAACTATCCCTTTAGAAAAGAAAACGGGGGTGTACAAATTATCGTGCGACGATTGTGAATGCTTCTATATCGGCCAGACGGCAAGAGGTTTCCAAAAACGTTTTAATGAACATACACCTAAGCACAATCTGAAGGGTCAGACATCATCATCAAACATAAAATCCAACTACGCACGTCACTTGATAGACGAAAATCATAAATATGCAAGCTTTGTTTCCAACTTGAAACCCATGCATTTTTGTAATAAAGGCACTTACATGAACGCCTTGGAAGAATTTGAGATACATAGGGCGTACAATGACGTACACAGTCGTGACTTCGTGCTAAACGACCATTTAAATTTTAAATTAAACCCGCTCTACGATACCGCAATAAACCTGTCTACGCGGTAGCTATTGATAATCAGTGTCCGATCGGTCTGACTCGAGTGCGCACTCAAGTAAAGCGGGCATGTGTGTATTCTTTTCAAATATTTGTATTTTAATGTATAACGACCTCGTAAGAGTGAATTTTTATTTTATTTTCTGATGACAGGACATATGTCTCGAAACGCGTAAAGTAAACCAAAACACAAAACAAAGTCACACGACGGAATAAGGTAAATATTATACAGATTTTGATTTAGAATGTTATGTGTTTTAAAATAACATTATTAATATAAAAACAAACACATGAGGTTTTAAAAACTGACTTTAAAATTAGATTTGTCAAAACTAATTTAAACCAAGAGTGAGAGGTAGGTAGTGAGTGTTAATGATAATATATAACCAGTGAACCAAACTAATATATGATAGCAACAGTGAAGAAGATGAATCACTACTGTGAATTTAAACAGAGTGTATTACAAATGTGACTGTAGTGTTATAAACACTTAACCAGTGTAATCAGTGAAGGTGATAGATAGGATAGGGATGAGTTAATATAAACAATTAATAATAGTAATAAAAGAAAAGAACAGTGGTAATAAACAATAAGAAACATTAGTAGTGTGTAGAACCTATGTTATAAGAATTATGTTAGACGATTATTAAAAGATAAGTTTTAGTAGAAAATAAGATCAATTTAAAAACCATATTGTTAGATTTAATTAAAGGAATTCTTTTGTTCAATTAAGAAATAATGTTAAATGTTCATACAAATGGTCGACAACAAAGTTAGTATGTCAACCAATTTTATTGTGTTAATAACTAAGAAACAAATTACTTATGATTTAAATAATAGTAAAACATTCTATGTTACAAAATAGTAACAAGGATGGTGATCACAATATTGTAAATGGTGTCAAGACACCATGCACCAAAGTTGTTGTTAGTTTATCTAAAAAAGTTGTATTTTAAAAGAAGGAATGGGGCTGGTTCATGAGAAGACCATAAACCATTTTAATGTTATATGTTACCATAGAAAGATTAAGTGGTAAAAAGTTTGTGTAAGAAATATTAGAAAATACAGACAAGCAATTGTATAGTTTAATAATCACAATTGTAATAAGATAGGAAAAAAGGATGTTAGACAAATGAACTAGCAGAGGTAAAGGAATGTTTTTTTAAATTATAACAACATTTATTTATTGTAAAACGGCCCAAAGTCATTCAAAAGTAGACACTATAACCTGACACTATTATAAACACTATATATTATAGACACTATAAAAAGTATTATAAATTAAACACTATAAAGTGTTTATTATTATAGACACTATATAAAGTAATGGCAAACAGAACCTATGAAAGTAATAGGTAATGTTTAAATTGTGTAAATTAAGAAATTCCAGACATTTATAGCTTGGCCTATAAAATGCCTAAATGTCAAAATTCAGAAAAAGCAATTTATAAGGAATTAACCATTGTATTTGAGAAATAAGACAAAGTGACTTGTTAATTTCAATTATCTAACCATAAGAGTATGTCAGAAATAGAGTAAACAAAAAATAAGTGAAACATGTAATAAAATAACATTAGCAAATTGGTCAAAACGTTGATACAGGACCAAGCCCAGCATTATGGGATATCAAATTAATCTTTGAAAGAAAATAAAGACATTGATGTTAATGTCTCACACATTGGTAATAATACCAATGAATTATAGCAATTATAAAATATTAGGTCAATTTGGGGCCAAAAACCCAAGCTTTCATAACAATGTAAACAAAATTCTTAACCAATCAGAAGCAGGGAATTATGCTTGGAATTAAGAACACCATTAGAATTTTTAGACAGTCCATTATTAACGCTTTAGGTATGCAGATGCCAAACTGAATCCGCTCTAATTAAAAAGTAATAAGAGGGAAATGTACTCAAAATGAACAAATATGAATAATAGAAATTGAATTTGGATCCATTGAACACATGATGAAACCATAAATCAAAATTCAATAATTGAAATTAAAAAAAAAACATTGACCAAATAAAATAGAAAAAAAGAAAACCTGAATGATGAAGAACTACAACAATATTTTGAAGAATTACCTGGGACTAATCAGAAGAAACAACAAAATTTTGTTAAGTATAAATGAATTCTATATAATTGCGAATAAAATTAATTAACTTTTCCACAACACAATAACTCTCACTCTGAACTTGGTATAATAAATTCTTTCAAAGATTAGTTGAAACTATATCTTAAAAAAAAAAAAACTGAACAACTTCACAAACCATTATTGAAAAATTATTTAAAACTGCATCAGCCTATTTGAAACTGTAACTTGACCTCTATGCGACGCCTATAAGTCGACACACTTCTTAGACACTAAGAACCGAGTTGCAAGTAAACCTGTATAGTATTTAATTAACATTGATGTAAGGTTGTGTACTTTCATAAACATCTTGCTTTATTTTGTTGTAATCCAAAGAATTTATTCATCGTTCTGAACAAAACATTGTATCATTAACCAGGACGCTTGAAGACACGCCTGACCACCCGATGAGCGAGTAAAATTTAATAGCCGGAGCAAACTTTTTTATAATAACAAATATTTTGTACTTAACTTATAAATAATCAGCGAATCTGGACACTAATAAATTAGTACTGAACACTAATAATCGTTCCTTGTTTTATTTGATATATGTCTTAATAATTGTGTACTTTAGCAGTGAAGAAAATTTTTTACCAGAATTTTAGGTTGGCAACACTTCAGACTCCACTCGAGATTTGAATTCGCGCCAGGCCGTTTGGGTAAGTTTAAATTATTATCGAAGAAAAAGAAGACGGCGCAGGAAGAAACTTTTAATTGTTTTTAGGAAAACAATTTGGCGCCTATCGGGAATTAAGGTACATTAATATAAGGACAGGTAAGGAGAAGAACGATACACATTCGGTACTGGTTATTAGTGCGTTCGCGATCGTCATCGTTAGCGATAGACTGAAGAACAACGCTGAGGCGAGTCACGTTACATAATCAATTACTGATCAAACAAAATATAGAAGGACGCTATCGACTTCTTTATAAATTGATGCCAACAACTTGGGGCTTTTAAAAGAGGTGCAGAAGTACATTATAGTATGTATGTATGTTTGTTTTGTTAACACTCACATGTCTATTTATTAAATGCACACATCATAAAATTTAAAATGACACAGTAATATTAAAAACTGTACTGTATCTATATTTGAAAACAAAATACTTTGCATGAAACTTACTTTTTAAAAAATGAATCAAGAGGTTTTTGTTTTTGAGTTGACGATCTTTTTCTGGTACTAATACCCCTCCACTTTCTGAGTACATATTATTTTTCTAGCGGGGTACCTCGAACTAGACGGAATCTCGAACTATCGAGACTACTGTATTCTGATCAAAACCTCTTCATTACTCACTATGTCAGCCATATTTGAGTATTTCCTTTTCCCCATATCCATATTTCGATCCAATTCCCCCTCCCTTCCATACAGTCCATGTTTCACATATAGCACTTCACTTATTTCCACGTCCATACTGATTTTCTATTAAAGGCTTCTTTAGGCAAGTCATAAATAATAGTGAAAAAACTGTCAGTGTGTGTGGACATAACAATGGGTAGGGTACCAAACACTGAAACACACCATGTAAATAATATGATATCACATTTTATTACACTTTGATAAAATTAAAAATTGCTACAGCATAGAAGTGCACCTTTCCCTTTGTATATTTTGTTTAACAATTACATCTTGTTACCTATTCACATCCACTAAGAAACAAAAGTTTTTTTTGTCTTTTAAGTACTTAAAAATATTTTCATTAATAATTTACTTTTTTCATTCTAAGTTATAGGTACAGCACAATTTCACATACGGTACTCTAAATCCGAATACAATTATTACTTAAAATACATAACGTTTTTGTTTAAATACGATTACTAAAGCAGGCACATGACTCTTCCTGATAAGCACAACACTCAGATAATAGAATGCGAAAAAATTTAAAATTTACGTCTCGTTATTTACTCATTGTTTGATATGAAGAGTTCAAAAACTTTTAACACTATTTTACTGTCTACTATTTTCTACAAATAACACCCGCACACACATTCAATAATTTATTATTTAGCTAGTCCACATTTCAAGAAAATATATTTATATTACCACTGTTAACAATAAAAATATTATAAATTCAACCACTATTGTATATTTATTAATTATTTATTTAGAAGATACAAGTGTAAAATATTTCTATCTAAAATAGAACTTTACAACTGTTTACAATTATTATTATTATCACCATAAGTAAACATTTTAAAATTAACAACTGAATTAAAATATTACATAATTCAAGTGTATAATTACATAAAATATTTAATTATATAAAATTCTGAGTTCAAAAAATTATATAATTTACAGAAATCTCGTAACTTGCAGAAAACAATTTGAAGGAAAAAACAAAATCAACCAGAAGTGAACTAGCTTTTCGATTATTACTCAAAATATACAATATTTGTATTGTAAAACGAACAATTACAGAACAAATTATTGAAAGCATAACAAATTTGCTAACCAAAATATGAACTTCAAGCTGTATTATTTTTACTAATTATTATGCAGTCTATACCTTTCAGGAATGGCATATTTTTTTATCTATACAATAAAGCCATCTGCATCGCCAAAAAAATACAGTACGTATATCATTTTTCTTTTAACAATTTACATGCAAAGTAAAAATCTTTTGTAAAGACAAATATTATTTTGGTTATATTTCTTCATAAATGCTTTCCCTCTATGTTCACTATTTCTGAGCTGCATATACATAGTAATAACAATAATAATAATAATAATAATAATCATAAAAGGAATACATTAAAATTTCTAAACAAAAAGGAAAGTACAGTAACTAAAATTCTTGTCAACATTACAATACATTGGGATTATAAAACCCATGAGAAGACAGCTCAGTTGTGGTTAGTAGTAAGGGGAATAAAGCAAAATATAGTTAAGGCTGAAAGTATTGGAGAGAGGGATAAATGATTAAGATGGACGATCTTCATTAATGGTCGGAGTAGTAGCCGGAGAAAGACCAGATGTACGGTTGGTTTCAGCTTCACGTACGGCTTCATCAAATCCTTGCATTGAGTTGGAGCGTGATGTGGTTACTTTTGTCTGAAACAATACATGTATTATACGATTAGCAGTGTATTAAATTCAACATTTTTTAAAAATACTGTTCTGAACAGTAACAGACAGCAGATTTTTGTTAATCCGACACTCATTGGTCTATCACCCCTTATAACTGCTTAAATCTTAAAAAGATATGGCTCAGTAATGGACTTTAAACATATCTGACTTTTCCGACTTTAAACAGACGGCATTTTCCGAATTAAATCTTATGAAACAAATCATTCAAATTTAATCTATTGTATTAATTTTATATTTTTAATTCACAAAGCAATGCACCAAGTTTTGTAATCAAGTATATTTTTTTTGTCTTGACTTATTAAACAATCCTTAATTCTATATGTATTTTGAGTGATTTGGAATGTTCATTAATCTGACAAATCCTGGGTCCCATAAATGTTTAATGCGAGTCTCTGATTTATTGCTTATGATTATGAGCCTACATTTCCATTTGAATTATATTGCACTGTGTTGTTAACAATTAGTGATAACACCTGTCAGAAATAGGACTTTTACCTATCTACAGCAATGATATAAGCTGGAATTTAAATCATTTATTCATGTTCATTTTTACTTTTTGTTTCAATAATAGCCCTTATAGAGACTATTAGGTGAGATAAGACATTCATTAAAGACATTTTATATAAACAAAAAAATGAAGAGGCCTACAAGAAAGTGAAAAGAGTATATAACATGAATGGAGAAAATAGGAGCTCCATAAATACTACTAAAACACGAAAAATCAGCCAGATATGAGAAAGATGAAATTAACCATCGTTTGTTTAAACCCTGACACTGTTTACGATTGAAAAAATTACTAATGGTGTTTATGTATAGCACTTTGTATAATTCTATTACAATACTAAAACAGTTTGAATTCACGACACAAGACAGTATAAAAAATAAAATACAATTAAAATAATATACAGAGCATTCCTTAGTACAGTTACATGTAAACAAAAAAAATAATAAACTTTACAAGAGGTAAAGCTAGGGCCTCCAAACAAAAGACCTGAAAAATTAAGTTCACTATTGCAGAGTCACAAAATGACACCTGCAACAAAACAGTATGTATAACTTACAATTTCAGAAATTACAGTAATCTCTAGCTCCAAAATGTGCGAGACTCTGGGAATGGATTATCTGAGAGCGACCATGAACCACATCTAGAGTTATATGTGTCTGAAATGAGTGATTAAGACAGTAAACGAACGTGTAATAAACAATAATGGCTGTCATAATATGAACCTTTTCCCATGATGTGATCATGTAGAACCATAGGAGCAATGACGGAGGGTCAATGGTATAAGAGGATTACAACTAGGAGAATGGGAAAAGAGAAGCTTATAGGAGCACGATGCAAGTTACGGCAGTAGCTACGCTAAAGTTTGTTCATTCTTACAGTGGAGCTTGATGTAAACAAAGCAGAGTGATACAACTCAGAGGCATGTGCAGTACAAAGTTAAAACTTTCTTAACAGATCCACAGAATTATAAGATCATTTGCTTTATTTTTAGTTGTATTAATCCCAATTGTATTCAAAAAAGTTTGTTGATATATTTTAATCAACAATACCTTCAGTTGGGACCTACTTTATTTTTAGCAGTGGATTTAGTGAAGCAGCCCCTCATCTAACCGATCTCATTCAAGTACAAGCACATGTTTTGTTTACATCAGGCTCCATTCTAATAGTGAACAAACTTTACATGTATATATGAGCACGTGCGCACTCGTGTGCGCGCACACACACACACACACACACACACACACACACACACACACACACACACACACACACACCAATACAAAATAATTTAATATTACTAAGGTAAAATATAAGAATAAAAAGATATTCACCTCTCTTACCTTCACGTTTTCATAAGCAGTTCCAACTTTTTCTTCAAAAGAACGGAATGATTCTGAGTTTTTGAGCTGTCCAATTTTCATGGTAATACCAGACCCAAGGCCCCCAAGTAATGACGTTGTCTTCTCAGCTGTTGATTTAATGACAGACTCAGTCTTCTGATATCTAATGCAAACAACCACACATTTATAAGTTAGTATAAACATTAAATGCAAATACAAAAATATATTTAAAAAATGTGCAGTGCAGAAATTGGAAAGGAAACAAGGAAAATCACTGACATGCACGTCAGTTTAGGAAAAAAAAATAGGAAAATGGAAAAAATGACTATTAGTTGTTACAATTAAAGAAACAACAGCACAGCAGAAATGGTGCAAGACTATAATGTTGTGTTTTTAAAAAATACAGTAATATGTTCAAGTCTCTACTCTAAAGGGCTCCAGCAAACCAGAGAGGCTTGCTTCAAGGCCGCATGGCCTCAAGATGGAATTCAACCTATTGGTTGGTAAACTGACTTTTTGAGTACCCACGGACACCAAATAATTACTATTCTAATGTTATGTAACAAGGAAGTTTTTTATTATTTTCAGTTTCCGAAAACATCTGAAGGTTGGAGGAATATAACATAAATATAGAATGCAGTTCCAAATGGAAGCAGTTCAGAGTTTTCTACTTATAAAGGTTGACACAGCTTAGTTATACTGATAATAGCAGATATAGATTATCAAATTATTATGTGCAATTTCAGAACAAACGGCAGGATTTTAGAAAACGCAAAATTTTTTGAAAAGCTTAGAATAATCAGCTGGACATCCCAGGTGAAGAGAACGTCAGAAATACGTCCTCTACCCTACATTTTTGTAGCCGACAATGCCTTTCCTTCTCAGGTGCATGCCGTGACTGGTCTGCCTGAAGGCTTAAGGGTATGCTCATTATCTGTATAGTGTGTGGATGATAATAAAATGACCTATGCATTTAGTGGTGACAACTCTGTAGAGGGGGGGAGGGAGTTCATTTATAAACCAGAAAGGAGACTGAACAGAACAGAAATAATTATGTGCATAAAAAATTGCATGGAACCATAAAAATCCTATCAGAACAATTTTACTATTGGAGATAAAGGCGTACTTCTCCAATTTTTTTAATGTCATATTGGAATTCATATGAAAATAGATGAAATAATTAATCATGATCAAAGTAATTAACAATTTCTATTGGTAATAACAAGATACAACCTATGTGAGAAAACTGGAGTGCGTAAAAGCCAACAAGAAAAATCTAATTAATAACTGAGTACTCCTACCAGAAAATCTGGAAAAAGGGAATTATCTTGGATGAGCATTTTTTTCTTAACACATCCTGGGCACATCAAAGAGTCTGTCCTCAAGTTTTCTACTGTGCCCTATAACTGGAACCTACTTGTTTTATTTTTTTAAAAACACTGCTGTTTCAATTATTCTTCCTGCAGTACTTTTTCAATACTTTGGCTTCTATCAATTAAGATCGAAACAGAAAAAAGAATGTATTTAAAGAATTTTTCTACAAATCTATAAAAGTGAAAATTCTGTAGAGTGAGCATATAATCTAACATTAAAGAAAAAAAGGAAAACATAAAATACAAAAAAAATTTCAAAAATCTAATAATTTCAAACATACTAAATGAACGTTATGAGAACTTCGACTTGCCGTGCTGTGAGGGCATCCATGATTGTTTTGTGCAAATATTTCGGCCGTGCCTTTGACGACCATCTTCAGTGCAGCAGGCTGCAAAACACTGAAAAGGTTTCGTAGTCAATGACCACTGAACTGTGGTTAACGCTAGAAAACTTAGTGAGCATTTCGTGGCCACTGACTATGAAACCTTTGCACAAAACAACCGTGGATGCCCGGCAAGCTGAACTTTATATAACATCGAAGAAGGCCGTGAAAGCCTCAGACAGAATACTGCATGAACTTTTTTGAAATTAACAGATAATAAACTTTTAATATCAACAAGTTTTTGTATAAATTTTAGATCACCATATTAAACCATTTCTTTCAAAAACTGATTAGTCAATTATTCAAGCTCCTGTACAACGAACATTTGTATTTTTTAATGTCTTTTTTAATACATTAAGATGGTTACAACAGAACTCGAGAAAAGATTATCTTAAATTCAATTTTTTATATTATTTTATTTTTCTGAATTGTCCATTCAGTCTTGACTTGAGTGAAGTGGTATATACCTGCACTTCTTTGCACAAAAAAATAACACAGTTGCTTGAATTTCTCTCTCTCTCTCTCTCTCTCTCTCTCTCTCTCTCTCTCTCTCTCTCTCTCTCTCTCTCTCTCTCTCTCTCTCTCCCTCCCTCTCCCCTCTCTCTCTCTCTCTCACTCACACACACACACACACACACACACACACCCACCCACACACACACACACACACACACACACACACACACACACACACACACACACACACACACACACACACACACACACACACACACACACACACACACACACACACACACACATTTAGGATGACTGTGGAACCATGGACAACCATAATTCTTGGTTTAAACTGATGTTGTCGTCACTGGTTTAATTCTTGAAAAACATTTCAGCTACACTAAGAATCAGTAACTACCTTAGCCATACAACTAGAATTATTATTTTTTATTTGTACTTGTTAATGTTTTTATGTTTTATTCATCAGTAGCACTAGTGAGAGCTAATTTGGTTTTCAAAAATTAAATACGTAATTGTACATTCCCATTTTTCAAATTTAAACGCAAATATTCTATCATTGTTAAATTAAATCACAATTCTTTACCTTGTATATAACAAATATAATATGATGTACCACTTACATTTTAATGAAGAACTTATGTTTGTCACACGAACATATTATACTAGTTGGACAAGAAAAATATGTGTGTGAAAATCCTGACATCCACTATCACCTCGCTAACTAACCAATAAAATGTATGCGCAATTTCAAGTATGAATTATATTCATGCATGATGACACAATTATGAACGCTCTGTTGCATCTTCCCCCATATAAATGAAGCATAATTGTTAAAAAGCTTTACAAAACATCTTCCATGAATATCACCAGTAAGTCTAGGAAAAGGAAAAATCTGATCACACACACACACACACACACACACACACACACACACACACACACACACACACACACACACACACACACACACACACACACACACACACACACACACACACACACACACACACACACACACACACAGTGTAGTTTTCTTTCACTCAGGTTATCAGCACATAGTTAAAGAACATTTTGTCAAACACTTGCCCTCCATCAGCAGCTACCATTTTATTGTCATACTACATGCTATTACTTCCATTCTTCACTACACACAGTAACTTATATGTTTGGAACACTGTTAAGAGTTTTCCTATATGGGAGAACAAATAGGAATCCATTTTTCCAAGGGAACCCCCTCTGTTGACCCTCCTCCCAGATCCTCATAGATGGAAATGTCTGATGGACTGTCTGTAGCCCAATAATTGGTTCCTGTCAATGGATATGCACTACAGGTAGAATATTGTCCATATGTTAAGCTGAACCCAATAATTTAGTTAATGGGAAGCTGTTTCTGAACACACGAATAGTGTATTAGTGTTTTTTACACTTTAATGCAAATGGCACAATAAACATGTGACCCAAATTCATAATATAAATAAGCACAATGACGACATAATCTCTTATATTTAGTTATGTATGTGTTGATTTACTTTACATTTAGTTATGTATGTCTGTTATATAACAAACAATACTACCCACATGATCTTCCATTCTTCAAAACACACTGATCTTAACTGTATGTAATGTATATTTATATGTTTGTATGTGTATGTTCACTTCAACCTGATTTTTGTATAATGGGCTGTTAATATTATTAAGTAATCCAACTTAAGCCAATTTCCTATTCTGCTTGTCTTTCCTTTAATAAAACTATGTCTCTACCTGGTTAATTTATTAGAGGCACACACACAGTATTCACATTTATGTTGGTCAGAATGTTGCTTATCTTTATGTTGCTTTTTCTAAGCAGCATTCTGTATATTGTTCTAAGTGCAAGTAGACTTACGAGTTTTCACATAAATCAGATTGTAGATTAGAGAAATACAAAAACTGTTATTGTTGTTAAGAAAAAAAAAACTTCACATTAATTTTATAACCTTCTGCGTATTTAATTTTTTGTTAATTTTTTTCAATCGAGCCCTTAATTTATGCATTTTATTTATATGTTTGATAAATTTAATGGATGAAGATAGTGTAACATATCTTAGACAATAATACTTTGTGCAAAAAAAAAAACAATAAATTGGCCACACAATAAGCCTGGGAAAGCCTAAAAATTGGTGTCTTGGAAAAACTTACAAATGTGCTAATTTAAATGTATAAATTAAGTACAACAATTAATAAAAATAAAACAATTGTGAAGTATCACTTTTCACGTTCATCGTTCACCATTAATTCACAACTTCACAGTAATTTCACAAACCTGAAGTTCCGAATTACCACTAAAAATAATGTCCCCATTACTTTAAGAAAGTAACAACTTGTACTAAACCTCTTCGTTTTGTTTACCTTCAATTTTCTATAACGGAGGTAAAATAAATGAAAAGTATATTCTTACGACTAACACAAAACAGTGGTTTGACAACATAGACTCTTGGATGTGTATACTATATGTTGGGTACATAAAAGTTTCATGTGCAAATAGTTCAGATACAACTGTAAAACTAGTAGCATATTTATATTCATTGCAATATGGTACATTAGAGAATATATGTGATAAAGTAATAAACAATTTGGTACAATAACAGTCTGAAAAAATTTTTACTATCAGTGTCAAGCAAAGTGCAATTACTAGCAACGCCTGGTTGTGACGAGAAAATTTTCTTATGTTCCAAATAATTAACAAGTGTTATTTTACAATCTCGGTCAGTACTCACAGAGTCTGTGAGAAACACACAATAAGTTGCAGCCTCACATTCAAAGCGCAAACTCTACTTACCAAATTATATCATATGATTTAATAAGACACAATGAAAAATCATTATTATGATTATGAACACATGTGGAAAGTTATGAACACCGAATGAAATTAAAACAATGGATATTTAAAAACTTAATATTAAACAACAAAATGAAATCACAATACTTCGTAAGCAGGCAATTAAACACTAAATCAAACTATAAAAAAGCAAATAAATGAAGACCCAAAATTATAATTTTGTTCAACTTACATAGGCGCTTCAGTTACAGCCTTTCCGAACTGTTCAAATTTCTCCTCTACATTCTGGTAACTGAAGTCAAAACCAACAAAACAATAACCAACCAAATTCTGTATAAAATAAATCAATGGTACATGCAAATGGAAGCCATGCAATTTTTTCATTAAAGTCAATGCAACATTTCATACAGTTTAAAACAAATATTCAATTTTCAATTTCTGAAGAATAAGAGAAAAGTTTCTCATAGAACTTGAACAAGCTTCTGTAACTAACTAAACTGTGACATCTGAGCTGGCAACACAATGCACTAGTTATTTAAAATCTATTTTACCTTACAAAAGATATATCAGCTTACTGTAAATAAATTCAAACTCCAAAAAACAAAACTGTCAAACTTCATATGAACAGCTACACTTGTATTTTTTTATACAGAAGTCAAGTCATTAAGTTTCTTATCCTCCAACTTTGTACAATGCCAAATTGTAAATCATAACAAATGAGCAGGTCATAATAAATATATCAACTAATATTTCTTTACACATATCTGATACCAAACAGTACAAAATAAACTAAAAACATTACATTATTGTTCAAAGAGAAGGAATCATTCTCTACTGAACATCTGGGGCAAGCCCCCACACCAAAACAACTCTCCATTAAGCTTATCAAGACCTACTTGATACCTAAAAGAATATCAAGTTCATAGGAAACGGTAGGAGAAGGCCTGCTCTACACCCACTGGCAATGTCTCCAGTGGACAGAGCCCTTTTGACGAGTACTGCACTTCAGTGCTATGGAATGTTACAGCCTCGTAATACAAGACACGCATACCACTCCCCAGCAGGGCTGCCAGACATGATACTTCCTGTCTGGACAGGCACATCGGCAGGCTGAGACCTTCCAGCCTCTTCCTGCCAGAACCCTGACAAGTGCTGATCCTATACTTTGTGCCAATAATCAGCTTTGATGGAGTTGAAGAATGGTTTACCCACAAGCCTTGAAAGGTAGTTTGGCCTGAACTAAGGTTTTGTAAACACGAGGGACTACAGAAGATGTGCCTTCTCTACCAGGGCATAACATCATGCTAAACAGTAGCAGTCGAAAAATAAACAGCTTGTGTTCTAAACTGACAATCAGCTTCCAGTCGCATTTACACACTCAAACATAAGATCACACACAGGCTACCACATACCATGACAACGATCAAGACTTTCAGTTGCAATAACAACAATTCTATAGTTTCCCCAAGCAATCTGAAGACAGCCCTTGTATTCATGCTTATTTCACACTCTCATGTTCATGTAATGATAATTTTCTCCATAGTGTTATAATGTTTTTAAATTACGTATTCAAAGAATGTAACATTAAATGCTGAAATACAGATATCCATTAGCATACGTCATGCATACTATGATCAGTTTCTGGTTGAGAATACATATACAAATATATACTGCAGCAAAGAGACATAACAGAAAAGCGTGACTATGAACTTTTGACATTTAGAGTGTACATGCTTTCTATTCCACAATCAACTATGAAGCCTGTCGGATCATCAACTACATTAGACCAACAGACTAGTTGAGTAGAAAATTAAATTTAAAAAATTTGCCTTTATGCAGTATGATAATTTTACATCTGAAAACAATCCATCAATTATTTAATTTTTAAAAGCAACGTGATGGATACACCAAAAATTTGTTACTGTCTTCATGCAAATTATTTTAAAATATGAAAATATAAATAACATATAAATATCTATGAGGATACCTTAATATTTCCAACACACTGCTACACAAGATTGTATAGAAGAAGAATGGCCAAACAGGAATTGGAAGAGGTCTTCTGGAAAATGAATAACACGAATACTGCTGGCACATGGAAACCAATGTGGACTCTTGAAATATGGAGGCAGTGTACTTAAATTTAGACTTTAGCACTTAATCCATATGTTTGTGTTGAAGACAATGGAATATCCCAAAAGAGTGGTACAAATGTAATACCTCTGTCTAAAAGTGGTAAGACAACAGATGTGAACAACAGACTGTTAAACACTGGATATATGTCATATTCTAAGATAGGGGTCTCCAAACTACGGCCCATGGTAGCCCGGCCGATGCTGCGTGCAGCTTTTAAATAGATCGTGAAAATACTTCAAATATTATGACATTTTACTTAATAACTAAACAAGAAATAAATATAAAATCAAAGTACAGAGCTAACTTGTCAAATGAACACTTGAAATCCATTCTAGTGATAGGACCATCAACATTTGACCCAAAATGGACAGACATTATATGACAGAAGCAACTCCAAACATCCCATACGTACATAAGAAGCCAAAAAATAATACATAAGAAATAAATATCTTTGAATGTTATTTCTACCTTACTTTTATTTACATTATTTTGAATACAGTAGAGTCCCTCTCGTACGGCCTCGGTTGGATCGGCCAGCCATACAGTGAGTCACACAGTCTAGACAAGCCTCCAGTGACAGGCCCCAACTTGTTAAACGGAAAATATATGTACAGTAGCTCAGTTGACTCACGGTTTTGTTCATGTGCAGATGTATGTCTTATGTTGTGAGTTCTGTGTATATAGTCTGTGTAAATAAAAACGTTTTCCGATATGAGTGCGAAACAAAAACCCATGTTCGTGACTATGGAACAAAAATTACAAGTCTTTCAGCATCTCGATAAGGGTGAACTGGTCCAGCGTATTTGCCAAGAGTTTAATCTAGGCAAGAGTACTTTTAATGACTGGCGCCGAAACAGAAAATCGACTGAGACTTTCTGCACTCAATTTGAAACTGAAAAAGCGCTTTCGACGCGATGCACTTTAAAAAAACCAAATAACGAATTAGTAGACGATGCTTTGTGGTTATGGTTTATGCAGGAACGCCGAAGAGGCACTCCGATAAGTGGACCAATTTTAAAAGAAAAAGCCGTTATCCTACACTCAAAACTTCAAGATGACAGTACATTCTCGGCAAGTGAAGGATGGCTAACATGCTGGAAAAAGCATCATGGAGTTCATTTCATTGGTGTTTGTGGTGAAAAATTGTCGGCGAACCCATCAGCAGCTAGTGATTTTTCAAAAATACTGTCTGACATCATTGCTAGTGAAAATCTTAGTTCAGAACAAGTCTATAATATTGACGAGATGGGGTTGAATTTTAAACTATTGCCCAAGAAAACGTTTGCTACAGCTAAGGAAACTTCAGCCCCAGGATTTAAAGCCAGTAAAGAAGAATCACGGTGGCTTTGTGTTCAAATGCCTCAGGGTCCCACAAGCTGCCTTTGTTTGTAATCGGAAAATCAGCAAAACCCAGAGCTTTTAAGAATTTAAACATGCCATCCCTTCCAGTGTAAACAGAGCACAAAAATCAGCCTGGATGGATTCATATCTGTTTAAGGAGTGGTTCAAAAGCGAATTTGTTCCTAAAGTGAAACATCATTTGACGAGTTTGAAGTTATCAGTTAAAGCACTTTTAGTGCTAGACAATGCACCTACCCATCCGCAAGAACTCGAATGTGAAGGTTACAGTGATATAAAATTATTATTCCTGCCACCTAACGTCACAAGACTTACACAACCAATGGACCACGGGGTCATCGAGTCTTTTAAGAGAATGTACCGCAGAAAGCTTCTTTCGGAAATTCTGGGTAAACTGGACAATGAAGGCAGCACAGGTCTCATTCCGGCCTTAGACAATCAACATGAAAGACGTGATCTATATGGTAGCTAAGGCATACGATAAATGCCATCATCTACATTTACAAAGTCTTGGAGAAAAGCATGGTCAAACTGTTTTCTTCTCATTGAAAAGAATAAAGAGGACAACCCTAAAGCAGATGAATTTAATCTTCAGGGTTTTGAACCAGATGACAACGAATCTCTGTTCAAAGATCTACAATGATTGCCTCATTCTGATGATCTTGTACAAGACATTGCAGAATGGATTGCTGGTCAAGATGAGGAGCTTCAAAATGAGATCTTACATGATGATGAAATTGTGGAGGAGGAGGAGGAAGAAGAAGATTGAGGAGAAAATGAGCCACGCTGAGGGAAGAGCAGCCCTGGAATTAGCAACGACGTACATCGAGCAACAAACAGGGGCAACTGCAGTTGATGTTATGTTCATCAAGAAATGGCGTGATTTCGCATTCAACAAAACAGTTGAACAAAAAAAGCAGAAGAGGATAACTGATTTCTTTTAATTTGTATTTCAGAGTTTTACGTTCTGTAGTGACACTTTTAATGTTCATGTGTTTTTCATATTCTATAAAGAGTTGTGTTATTTTTGGCAAATACATACAGTAATATCTGTGTGAGTTGTAGTAATTTTCTTTGTTTGTTTTTTTACTTGCTACCATGGAGTAAGGGTGAGTAATTATAATCATTAGTAATTTATATATACTGTATTGGGTCATTTATTGTATGGATCATTAATTAAAGAGCGTTATTTCATCATTATAGCGTATTTTCAGTTCGTCCAGCCATTTTGAAATCCGGCCTAGGGTCTGGTCCCGAGGTGGCCGGACGAGAGGGAGTCAAGTAAATGAATTTGTTTTCTATGGATAAGTCTGCTTAATTTTTATTTAAATACCTATTTTATGGACTTGATTATTTTGTAAACTTAAGAGAAAAAAGTTTACTATATATATACGAGGTGTGTTCAAAAAAAGACAGAACTATTTGTGTAGCACGTCAACCTGCGCATATAGGGAGCTGCACAATTAAGTACTGCAAGAGGTTTTGACACCGAACATCATTTTCTCCGTCCCGTCATGCTCATTAGCCTTTGAGCTTCACACGCTATACTGGGCACGAGTACATGCCGTCCGGGGGATTTATAACGAAGTAAGAATGAAGATCTTAACACAATGTGTGTGTATGAAATTTTGCTGCTAACTTCGTAAAATCTTTACAGAGCAATTTCCATTGTATTCCAAAGTTGTCATTACCATTTGCATTGGTACGCAGTTGTTGACCGATTGCAAAACCAATGGGTCTCTGTCTCATCGTCTGTCAACAAACACAGTAAGAATTTTTCAGTGATACAATACACTAAAATTTTTCTATCAAAATTTAATTTTACGATCCTATATGGATGTGCATTCTTTCAGGAAGTCTCGGGAGTTAAACAATGATTTATAATTACAACATCACGAACTCTCTTCCCATGATCTTCGACATTGATTTGATCTGAACCGACCATTGTTTTTGCCCTCTTTAAAAATTCATAAAATAATCGTTCGGCTCATGCTGGCCTTTGCATATGCTTAATTCAACAACCACAATGTATAAAATTTTAACCTAGTTTTGGCGCAAAATTTTGTATGCACACATTGTTCTTCGAAATCTTTCTTAATCGTTTTGTCACTAAGCGTGCGCACGTCCCCACTCAATCAGATATAAATCAAAGACTTATGCTGATAGCGGAACAAAATAAGTGGCAGTTTGTTGTCAAAAACTATCGGTAGGTACGCTCAAAGTTGCAGAGCGTTGTTTGTGCAGGTTGATGTGTTGTTCAAAAATTTCAGTCTTTTTTTGAACACACCTCGTGTGTGTGTGTGTGTGTGTGTGTGCGTTGTTGGCCCGCCTGACTTCCAAAATTTTTCAATTCGGCCATCAAGTGAAAAAGTTTGGAGACCCCCTGTTCTAAGATATCAACAGTGTGAATACAGGTCGTTATAGAAACTATCCTGGGGGTAAAACAAAAATACAAAAGTCGCTCATGCATTGATCACATTACAACAAATAATTCAAAAGCAAAAGGTGATAATACAACAGAAAGACCCCAACAAAGCCTTTGACAGAGTTGTTAGACATAAGTTAATGGCAGTATTTGTAAAAAGGGGCTTTCAAGAACAGATAGTGGAAATGATTAAATGCTTATGGTGGTTTGTCCCCATATTGTTCAACTTGCGCCTTGACGATATAAAATTCTGGAAAGATGGTGGTTAATACACTGTTATCTGATGATGACCAGGTGGTACTTGAGTCTGTTTAGTGAAGAGGAGCTATAAAGAACAGTATACTCCAACTCCCCCCCCCCCCAATATCAATAGAATACATATGTGAAAAATTGAAATCCAAAAATTAAGGTAATGGTATTTTGCAGGAAGGACACCATTCTATACAAGATAAATTTTAATGAGGTTTGACTGACACTAGTAGACCGCTTCAAATACCTGGATTGTGATATTACTTACTGGTGTGATAAGGGATAAGGATGTGTGAAACAATAAGGAGGACTCTGGGCAGGCATTGTATAAAGAAGGCGGAACTGAAATTTTGTCAGATGATGGCAGTACTGATGTTACTGTATGGGCATGAGACACTGGCAGAGTGATGAAGGTAGTATTCAGTCCCACAAAATAACATTCCTCTGACCTCTTAAGGATTGTACTAAACCTGTTACCAAAGTGCGCTGTCGGTTGCCGTGCGGTGTACACCGTAAAACTGTTGTGCGCGTACTTTGTATAATGTAATTGTGTTTTGTGTTTATGTGGATTTTAATATTTTTACTATATTGATGACTGTGCCATCATATGACGGTATGAAGAGACATTTTTAAAAATTCTGAGGATGGGACAAGTGTCCCGAAACATCTCAATTGTATTGTGAAGACATTTACTTAAGCCACAGACGGTGAGTTACATAGCGTTTAGTTGATTATAAAATACGTGGCTTGGACTATAAGCGGATTTATTCCATTAACAATAAAAATAAGACAATTATGTAATGCAAAGGAAGGAACCAACAACTAGTTACAACATATTTTTTTGTAACACAAATATCCATTAATAACAAGCACAATACAGCACTAATCACTTTTAATCATTCTTATACCATTAATGACAGTTTTGTTTTTCAGTTCTTCATTACAAAAATACTACTATCTTAGCTACAGTCATTACAGTACACGAGTAATTTAATCACTAAGTATACATGCTAAAATACTGTGGTGCAGATCATTACAAAACGTTCTACCTAAATACGAAGCTGAATATTGATATCCTTACTTTTGCCATCTTACATTGGATACAGGTTTTAAAAATATAACAAAAATATTACATGCACAGTATCATCATTCACGACTCAGCTGTATGACTGACTTTCACATGTGCTTAATACACCATTACAGAGCAAGATGGGTTTGTTCCACAGAATGATTTGCTAGCTTGAATGCTATATCCTTCTTTCTTGCGTTCATTCGTAACAGCATGAAATTAAGGTTACACAATATTTACAACAAAATTAATATCTTTGGCAATTTAACATTTAAAACCAATACTTCATAGTGGGATTTAATGGAATTTCCTACTAAAAATTCATGAAAAAAAATCGCAAAATGTTCAATTTTTGTTTTTCGTTTATAATTACTCATAGTGTTACCATAATGGAAAAATACAACAAAAACTAAAAAAAATTAGTATAGAACAATTTTAAAGCCTAATATCAGTAAAATGTAATTATATTACATTACAGATCAGGTTAGGTTAGATTAGTGTACAAAAAACTATATTAGCTTCAAAAATTATAAACTGGTTTGTATGATGCTGTATGTGAGTATAACACTGGATTTTTGAAGACCTTAGCCAGTTTTCAAGAAGCTACTGTTGTAAGTCCTGGAGTTAGTACAGTTAAACAGTGCAAAAATCTGACAAGAAGAGATTATGCCTTGTCAAAGCCTGGAAGTGTTCAAAATATAAAAGATACAGGAAAAAGTTAAAAGTTTGCTCAGTTACAAGAGGAAGAAAGAAAAAAGAACAAGATGGACGGTCATATCGAACAGGAGAATTTAAAAAAATATAAACTGAAAATATTAGTATACATTTAGTATATATACTTTTTAGAGTTGTGATTTCCGTATAAGACATATTAATACATCATATGACTAAGTAATTTTTAGAAAAATGTTTTATCATGTGTAGATGTAGTCAATATTTAGATACAAATATTTAGTTGTTAGTGATCAATAAAAAAGCATGATCAACAAGTGCTGAACATTTTAATTAAGTGACAAGTTTGAAAGTAGTTTTCTGAAGTTTGGATTTTCAGCTTTTCACAATACAATATGATATACCTAAAAAAATTATTTGAGATATAGCCTTGAGATTTGCATACTTTTTAACCACATTATAATGAATGTTTTCTGGTATAATGGAGTGTCTGCTACCTCCAGAACATAAGGTGTAATTATTTACTCAAATTAGAATTTTGTAGGTGAATTATTATTTTTCGCACGTTGTATAACATGATGAAAAAGGAAACTCTAATGTTCAACATACCCAAATTTTATTTACTTTTCAAGGTCTTTAAAATAAGCCCAAATCCATTAAAATCTGTTTGATAGTTTTTAAGATCTATACGAGGGGGTACCCAAAAATAACAGGAATTTTTTTTTTAAAGCTATGTATTTAATTTTTTTTACAAAACAACCTTATCACCTTCAAAGTACTCTCCATTACACTTAATACATTTGTCCAATCTGCGATCCCATTCCTGGAAACATTTTTCAAACTCGTCTGTTGTGATGGCCGACAGCTCCTGCCTCGTTTTTTTCTTTACCGCTTACACGTCGTCAAAACGTTGTCCTTTCATGTCCCTCTTCATTCGTGGAAACAAGAAGAAATCGCATGGAGCGAGGTCAGGTGAGTAAGGGGCGTGGGGCAAGGGAGTCATGTTATTTTTTGCTAAAAACTGGCGCACTGAAATGGCTGCGTGAGCAGGTGCATTGTCATGGTGGAAAACCCAGTCCCTTGTCTGCCACAAATCGGGCCTTTTTTGTCGCACATTGTTACGCAATCTTTTTAAAACCTCCAAATAGAAATCCTGATTAACAGTCTGACCTGGTGGGACGAATTCAGAATGCACTACCCCTCTCACATCGAAAAAACAAATGAGGATCGTCTTGATGTTTGATTTCACTTGACGAGCTTTTTTTGGGCGAGGCGACAATGAAGTTTTCCACTGGCTTGACTGTTGTTTAGTTTCGGGGTCGTAACCATAGCACCATGACTCGTCACCAATAATGACCTTGGAAAAAAATATGGGTCAGTTCGAAGCTGGTCTTTCAATGCACGGCATGTTTCAACTCGATTCTCTTTTTGCTGTTCAGTCAGGACCCGAGGCACAAATTTTGCAGTGACCCTTCTCATCCCAAAATCTTCTGACAAAATTCGCTGAACCAAGCTCCAAGTTATTCCGGATAACTTACTAATCTCTTCAATGGTCCGTCGTCAGTCTTCAAGCACGATTACTTGAACTTTTTCAACATTTTCGTCAATTCTGGAAGTTGACGGACGTCCAGAACGAGGTTTGTCATCAATTGACATTTCACCTTCTTTGAAACGAGAAAACCTTTGGTACACTTTGAGTTTTTCCCATAGCACTATCCTTGTAAGCTGTTTTCAACATCACAACAGTTTCTGCGGCGTTTTTCCCAAGCAGGAAGCAAAATTTCACTTAAATCCGCCATTACAAAAAACGAGGAGCAAGCGAAACTGCTTTTACAAAACGAATTACTGTGACTGGACACAACCTTCCCAAGCGACAACAATGACGGCACTGAACTCGGAACGAGTTGCGCTACGCTCGCCTAGCGGGAGAAATGCGTACTATGTAATCTCCACCAATCGCAGCGCTATTCTGGTTATTTATGGGTACCCCCTCGTACTTTTTGCATTTTCCTGATTTTTCAAATAAAATATCACACAAGGAAAAATAAATTTAAAAAAGGGACCAAATTAGTGTATTCCTATGATTAGAAGACAAAAACAGAAAGTAATATTACAAAAAAAAATTGGATGAATAAAAATAAAAATTTCTGTACGGAATCCCCTTAAAATAATGTTTATGTATTTTAAACATAATCTGAAGTTCCAAGAATTATATGTACTGACATGAGATTATTTAAAAATTCATTCAATTTTAACTTTTATCTCTCAGAACTGTTCAAGACCATCAAATGCACGTGCAAAACAAACAGTTTGCTTACTTGTGGTACTTTAATAAGGTGTAAACAAAATAACAAATATTCTACAGCTTTAGAATTTCAGCTGACAACTGATCAGAAAAAAATTGTGGACTAAGAACAGATTACAACTAATTATGAATTTAGTATTATTGTCATACTAAATGCACACTAAACGATGCTGCACAAAATTCTATCACACCTACTGAATAAAAAGTATGTAATTTGATATATAAACATAAAGGTACCAAACATGTAATCGAGCTTAATTTAAATTATTCAAAAACTCACATATCTTTTAATGAAAGTTCATAAAGCTTGTGAACTTATCTTCTTGGGGCTTGAATTATAGATACACTCTACAAACTCAAGGCTTGTGTTTATTAATCCTAAACCATCTCTGTAGCTACTCATTCTAGACCACTAGATCCTGCTTGCTGATAAAGAATTTTGGCTACCTATTTGAAATGTATTGTCAGTTCTGATACAGTGAACCTTTCCCAACTGTTTCTATACACAAAACAGAACATGTTAAAGCGAACTCTTGAAGGTTGACTACAACACAACTGAACTTTACTAAATACTGAGGGTACTTTAGAAATAACATAAGTTTTTGATATCTAGTGTGTATGTGGGGGGGGGGGGTTCTGTTAATTTTCTATACAGAATGAACATTTATGGTTAGAATCCTTTTGTATCTGGTGCTGTTGGATAATATTTTATACAAATTCTAGCAAGTCCTCACCAACTCTAGAATTTAATTTTACACGTTCGACGTAATATCTGTCTGGTCACAAGATTTACGAGTCATTTAATATTTCTGCCTGCACTCTGGTTCACATTATAAAAACTGTTGCACGATCAGAAACTATCCCCATGAGATTTTCAACAGAAAAAATTAACTTGTATTATCCTATTATCCAAGTACTCTAAATGATATTGTATTACACAATGAGTAGAACATTTTGGAAGTGTAATAATATAGTATTAAAAAAAATAAGGCAATATTTTATCTATAACTCTCACTGTTTACTAATGTACCAAACAGGATCATAATTAAGGAAGCCATTAACAGTAAACTCCTGTGGGCTCATTAGCTAGGATATGTGACACCAAATCATCTGTTATCTAGTATTGTATTCATCTGTCTGCTAATCCCACACACTCCAGGAATGGCTATAGCACAGAAATAATATTTTTAGAGTTTTAAAAAGTAACAAACACTGCCCAGCATACTATTCAAAAGCTTCTAATACTACTTAAACACGTATATATGCATACAAACAGATAACGTTTTTACTGTACCCTTTGTTGCACGAAGTGTTCCATTCAGTTCAGTAATATGTTTTTTAGAAGTAAAAATATACAAATGTGAAGTAAATACTATTCGTACACCATTTTATGGCAGTATGTTTGTTCAAGCACTTGGCAAATAATTAAAATCTGGGTCAGGTCAACAAAGGCAGTTGTAACGACTCTTGGTTTCTTGTACAAAATATTGAGCGCTACTACTATACACAGACACTCAAGAATATGTGCAGCTGCACGCACGCACAACACAGATTTTAATATGAAGTGAACCATACAGCACGACAAATCATAATACAGCAGTATTGAGAAAGTGCCCATGCCAATAAAACTCACTCCCCCCCCCTCACACACACACACACACACACACACACACACACGCGCGTGCGCGCACGCACACACACATGTGCGTCCGTGGAGAGAGATATTATATATATATATATATATATAAACAAAATCAAGATATTTATGTTTATTTGGACAAATTTATAGCACCAACATGCAGTGTACTCATTGTGAACCATGTTGACCTGCTGCCTGGTGAAGTACTTGCGTTTTTCTTAAATGCTGCTGTTGGTGGTTTTTGTCTGTTCTATTGCTGTTATTTATTTTGGTGAATAAATTCTGTTTATGAGTGTTTCCAGTTCTTAGTGTTTTAAAAATTTTGGTCCACTGATATTAATTCATTCAGATATTAATATATATTTTGAGCTGTGTGTGTGTAGGTTTTACAAACGTTCATTACAGCAGTTTTGCAGATAAGTCACAAATTAAAATTATTCACATTAATATAACACAACACACAAACTCCACAAATATTTATGAATAGCAGAGTACTCAACCAAAACACAAATAATAACCAGACTCACAGACAGTGAAACAACAAGGTTGACAACGAGCATACTGAAGTAATATCTTGGACATAGTTGAATGAAATGCAACTGTACCAAGAAGAGGAACTGTATATAGTCTTGTGTGTGTGTGTGTGTGTGTGTGTGTAGCACACCTGTGAGGGCAACTGAATACGACAATGGAATAAACAAAATGTGCGCACGCACGCACACACACAGAGTACTTACAGAAGCTCTAATGCTGTTTTAAATCATATAAAAACAATTACAATTCTTAAAATGCTACATAACAATTTGTTGGGATTCGTCTGCACAAGAAAATAACTTAAGCTCCGCCCTTGCAATACAACTGTGTCCCAACATACTAAGTATGTCATTAACTCATTAACGAATGGGTAAGTACTTACACATTGGATTCTTTGACGTTGCGAATACCTTGGGACATATCGTCTTGAAATTCTCGCCAAACGCTGAAACCTAATTTACGTTTTAGTTCTTGAGATGCTTTTACTTTTGACGCAAGGACATGTCGTAATGTCTGAATTTCTTCTTCCACCTAGAATAAAAAATACGCTGTTAAAATGTACGTACATCAACATTAACATAACCAGTTGTTTACAACCTGTGGTTCATGCAATACTGAGGGCACATCACTCACAATTCACGGGTAGTAGAGAAAAATATACACAGCTTGTGTCAACAGTGTACAGAACGCAAATTCAGAAGATTCATAATTATAACCTGACGAAATCCGTTCCTGATTTAAGCCCCAGTTGCGGTGCCAATTTATAACCAAACCAGTATGCCTCTGGTTAAAGTTTTATAATTATTAATGCTTTTGAATATTTTAAAAATCTTGAAGCTTGGGAACATTGGTTTAGTAATTGTTTAAATAAAATAATTAGTTTATTGTATGTTCGGGTTCACTGAGTTCGTATTTGATTTTCGACGTTCTCTCGTTGCTAAGACGAAACTATTTATGTTACTGCTCACTGCAAATAGAAGTGATTGGTTACATAGGTACTTACTTGTAGTGGTGCTCTAATAGCAAAGCTGATTTTCATTGATGGTCAGAAAGTTTAAAATTATTTAAACCCACTTGTTACCGCCACCACTGCTGCCAATCGTTGATGCTGTCCACCTAAGCTGTAACGTCTTAGTCTAACAAAATAATTAGTCAAAACTCTTGGATGGGGTATAAATTATGTTTAATCTCCGAACTTATTTTTGAATAGTGGTTAAATTACAATAATATTATCTATCATTCTTTTGGTTCAAGTTTACAGGTAGACACTTTAATATTATAATATCTCAGGGTTTGCCATTCTGAACTTTTAGTCTTTGCCACATAGGACGTTTGGTTTAATCGTTTTTTAATACAGTAGGTTTTTTGAGACTGCAAGATACAAACAAAACTAAAGCAATGCACTACTATCATTATTTAGTAGTAGGAGAGTGACATTATTAAAATTTCTTAACGAATAACATAAAAAGTAAACATGTGATTTTTGTCGATATTTGAGGTTAAAGCTAGTTTCATTGGAACATTAATCAATCAACTTTAAATGATTAATACCTTTTTAACAACATTAAAATATCCGTACAATACGGTTAGGAATTCAATTTAGTGACAAGATTCATTATCTGCTTCATTAAATTGGATAACACAAAATTTACAGGTATTTGGATATTCCTCACTAATAGGGTTGAACATTATTAAATATTTTGTAACAATCTTAAAATTAAACACAATACATAATAATTAGTATATGATAGGTCAAAGTTTTTAAAATTTATCATTAATTGTTTGGTGCATCCTATCTCGGTATGTCCATCAAGTTAATTCTAAAAATAAAGTTTGGTTACGATTAATTCACTTTTTTTCTTTTTAAATTCGCTTAATAGCTCTGGTTACCCTTAAAACTTGTTATTGCACATATGATCAAATCTCTTCTCTTACTATTAGTACTATTTAATAAAACATTTTAATCCATTAAATACATAAAGTCATTTGTCTTTGTTTATTAAATCCTTCAATAATAATTATCTGAATTAATAAATTAAGTATTGTTCCAAGCTTGGTTGGATTTAAATTGATATAAATTGTTAATCAATTTTGCTAATAGCGTCCTTGAAAATTTTATTACTATTTGAATATTTAGTAATCGTCACTTATACTTGCGTTCGATGTCGTTTCTGGTAGTATCACTATTAAAATTCTTTATTTAATTACGTCATATTTAATAACTCTTAATCATTTACTGCCTATGCGCACGTACTCCGGATTAGAACACCAATATAAAAATACTTTCACTTTGTTTACATTCGACCTAACCTCAACTTAACTATTCGAGGTTTAAGACGCTTTTGATCAGCTGTCGGCTATCAATTCTACATTGTTGTTTACGGTGACCTGCGTGGATCCCTTGTCAATGTCTCGAGATGAACTGATGAACTCGCCTGTGTCAAAATCTGTTTCCTAATAATTAACAATGACCCCTGATTGGTCAGTTTTTTGCAATTTCCGTGTACTTTCGGTATTATTCGGCAAAATAGATGCGTTCTTGGCATCATCTCGCTGGGTTTGAGATTATCAAAATTCGGTTTACTTATGTAAGCCCAAGGAGTTGTAAATAATTAATTACTTATAATTCAAATTGTTCACTTATAAGTACTCTAATCAACCTTTTGTTACTCCCATTGCTTCTGTCTTTTTAATACGAGTATTTCGGTTACCCACACCATATAACTTTGATAACGATTAACAAAATGAACTGATTATTATTTTTTATTATCTATTTACATATATTATTTTCCATTTTATCTTATTTATTATGTTCATTTTTGATAAACTTTTATCATTACTACTTCCTCATCAATTATTACCCCTTCTCATTAAAGTTTAAGGTGGTAATTTGTTAAAAATCGTCTGGTAGTTTAGGCCTATCTCAATATTTTTACAATGTCTTTATCACTTTCTTATAATAACATTTCTTACATCTAATGCATTATTATTATTCCCTTTTGTTCTCTGTGACATCTAATAATTATTGCACAGTAGTATTTTATATAATTACTTAATTATTATTCATAATAATTCTATTTCTTTTCGCTAGACACCTGGTCTATGACAATGCTAATTGTTTTTATTCATTTTATGTTAGTATTGGTTTCTAAACCATATTTGCTGTGGCCTATCTATACTGACCTAATCATCACAACTTATGATTACCTCAGTATTAGCTAGTATTCTTTTATTTTAGTTTATTTACTCTTTCCCTCAGCCTTGAGGGATATTGAATCCCTCATTCAGTATCCTTGAGTGTTACATTTTTTTTCTTATTCTACATTACATTTTTGTCTTTTGATTACATACAGTTCGCATAATGTTTATTATAGTACTGATAAGGTTTGGCAGTGTTTTGGTCTGCTCTGGTATTCTGACACTGGTTGGTAAATACCTACTGCTACGGGTTCACATATAAGTTATATTTAATTTACATCATTTGTATTAAATTCATGGCAATAATTATTGAGTTGCCTTACATTAGTGGTATTACATCCCAGTTGTCATACTGACATTAGTCCCTTTTCTTTTATTATCATTTTATGTGTTATTTATATTGTTTAATGTGCCAACACTATGCTGTACCTCTGAGCATGTTATTTTACAATTCTAATGTACATAAGTCCTTCTATATAATTATTTTTGTTAATGGAATGCTCCTTATCGTCTCTAGTTTGTTTATATTATAATACACTCTAGTTTAAGAGCATTCCTGTTATTGTTTTTGGCAATTCTATTTGAAACTTGCTGGTTAGTTTAGGTTATGTGTCCCCACCTGGATTCCTAACAATGGTTGGACCTTAGATTTTGTTTTTTACCTATTGTACTGAATTCTTCATATGTATTATTGCTAAGTTTTATTATTTATGGCTAGGTGTTTCTTTTTGTGACTATCTCAACATTATTGATGACTAATAGTTTTCTCTTATAATTTTATATCTATCTTACATATTGAATTAGTCTTTTCGACATCATTTAGTTGTTATCTTTATACATTCTTAATTTATACATTTACAATTCTTATATTCACTCTCCCCTTTATTTTTTCCTACCATCATTGTTTTACCCTTGAGTTCTGGTTATATTGTAAAGTCATTGAAGTTGGTTTTTTAATAGTGTAATGTCAGTGTCAAGTCATAGCATAGGGTTTTAATTCAGCTTTTAAATCACTTCTGTTTTCTCCATCATTATCAATAATTTATATTCTCATTATTTATTCCTTCTTGTAGTTGAATCCATTTTATTTTCCCTAGTCACACTGATTCTACCATCATCCTTAATAACTCTCTTGTTATGGGTGCTGCTGTCTTCTTCTCACTGTCTGATCTATTGGGTATTTGGGTCAACGTTGTCTTGTCTTTAGTTGTGTGTTTTCATTTCTTCTGTAATAATTTGTTACTAATAACTTCTTTTATTCCCCTAAATTAGTCACTATTCGTCCTAGGTTCTTCTTTAATGTTCCCATTTTGTTGTTTATTTTGCTTTGGATTGTTTATAATCAGTTTGTTTTATGTTGGTATTGGGTTGATTATATGTAACGTTACATAATTCACAAAGTATTTTACGTAAATTCATTATGAATAGTGAATGGATTGTTTGAACTTGTAATATACAGTAGTTATCTTATCAAGTCTAGGTTTTACTGTAAGCTAAATCAAATATTTTATTACATTTAAGTGAATAATTGTTTTCTTAACATGTTTTTAGGCCCTGTATTTATAAAGTAATATTCTTATAAACAACAAATGAGCGCGTGCTTATGTATAAATTGTAAATTCTTACACATAAGCTAAACATTATTTGCAGAAAAGGAATATCAAGAGGTATGCAAGTAGAAAATAGGATGTCTGCCTTACAGAAACGTTAATTATTGGTAGGCTGCACTGTGTCCATTACCCAAACACATCAATGCACATGCACACAAATGCATCAGTCTCCAACACTGAAAGATCGATATAAAAATTCAATCATGTTTACAAATTAATTTATACTTGTAATACTCTCTTTTTATGTGGCTATCGACTGACAACATACATTAAATTATAACTAATTATATTCTATATAATGCATGCAAGAACACTTTATTATTTGATTTAAACAAAATATATTAAAAAAATGTATCCATTCACTCATTCAATCTCACATTATTTGGACCATATTCTTACATTTAGTAACATTTATCATAAACAATATAGGGTAGTAAGCATTTCAAAGCCGTAACAATTACTAGGAATACTTGAACACAGTACCATTTTATTTTATATATTTTGATAAATATTTTATTTAAAAGATTTAAACATAGTAGAAAATACAAATTTACTTGACCAACACAATAATAAAGTTAAAGATTTCTGTATATTAAGAAACTATAAATTATATTGAAAGCGTAAATTCAAGCCACAAAATCTCTAAAAACATATGATGGTCTCACTACGTTGTTGCATGTTACATTGATTTTATTAATTAAATTTCAAAATAAAGTAGTAATTAGAATGTGTATAAATGTCGTATCCCTGGTCCTGATGTACCTAATAGACACATGACCCACACCAATCACATAAATAAGTTTTCCTTTTCAGTACATAAAAAATCGGTATGGAGCATTTATTAATTCTTCTTTCTTTTCATATCCTTTCAATTTGTTCTTTTCAATTAGTTTTAACGTTTTTTCAACCGGGATGTTTGTAAACATATCTACTACATCAAGCGATATTAACCTTGAACTTTCTTTTACTTGTACTTCTTCTTTCAGTCTTTCTATCAACTTTTTGTTATTTTCTATACTATGTTTTTTCTCGAAGTATGTTTTTTTTTTACTTCGTCAGGGGGCGGGGCTAGATAGGTCCGGTAAAACGGTATATAAGAAGTGAACGGTGTCATATTTCTCTGTTGGTAAATGACCTGAAGATGGCTCGACTGCCGAAAGCGCTCATCAGTACCAAAGACAACATAGTAGTTTGTATAAAATTACTAGTAGAAATATTTGAGACCACTAACACTCCAATATAACAATAAATTAATAGATTGACAAATCTAAGGAGTAGAAGAATAATGGAGCAGAGAAATAAAGTAGAAGATTTCTATAAATATTTGAAAACAAAAATTAAGTTAAAGATAACTTTGTCTAAAATTTGGTTTAATAAGCAGTGTTTACTTCATAATATAATACCAAAGTATGCAAAAATCGAAATAAAAGGAAGTAGTGAAATACGGGAAAAAGTCAAGAAGTTAAGTGAACAGTTATGGGTAAAACAGGAAATAAAATATTTGTATCAGCAACTGAATACGTATAATAAAAAATTACTAAAAATCCACTTAGAACTACATCAAAAGTATAATTAGGCTACATAGAAATAGAAGAAATTTTGTACCATTTTGGTGAGCGGTATATGAAGACGAAATTGGAAGAAAGAAATAAGAAGTTGAAAACGAAATTAGAATGTTTAAAAGAAATGAATGATATGAGAATGAAAAAACCAGATCAAGCAGATTTGAAGTTATCCGAGAGAATAGTTAATTTAACAGAGGTGGTATTCAATAATGAAGAAAAGAAGGTTTATTAATACAGTAGAATGTGAAAGTATAATAAGCAAAGAAAAAGAGGATAAAATAAAAAAACAATTGAGATTTGAAATTAGTTACATTGTGGGAACATTAGAAGAAAAGAACAGAAAACAAGGAGGAAATAGTACGGCTGTTAAGAGAAACATAAAACAGTTAAAAAGTAAAATAAAACAAAATAATATTATGGTAGCAAAAGTGGACAAAGGCAACTCCGAAGTGCTAATAGATAAAGAAGAGTATATAAAGAAAGGGAATGAATTTATAAAAAGTAATAATTATGAAGAGATTAAATATGATTATACTAATAAATTTCAAAGTAGGGTGAAGAAATTAATAAAAAAATTCCACTATGTTTAAGAATAAAATAAAACTACAGAATCAAATCCGGAAGCACCTAAATTTAAATATCAGATAAAATTGCACAAAGAAAACCACCCAGTTAGGCCAATAATATCGTTTATTGGAGCACCAGCATATAAGTTATCAAAAGAATGTAGTAAGATACTAAAAGTATATTATGACTTCGAGAAAAAACATAGTATAGAAAATAACAAAAAGTTGATAGAAACACTGAAAGAAGTACAAGTAAAAGAAAGTTCAAGGTTAATATCGCTTGATGTAGTTAGATATGTTTACAAACATCCCGGTTGAAAAAACGTTAAAACTAATTGAAAAGAACAAATTGAAAGGATATGAAAAGAAAGAAGAATTAATAAAAGTAATACAAGAGTGTTTGAAGCAAAATTACTTTAGGTTTAATAATAAGTTTTATATTCAGAAGAAGGGACTTCCAATGGGTTCATCAATGTCACCGATAATGGCAGAAATTTACATGAATTACTTTGAAAATAAAGAATGTCAACAGTGAAAAATAAAGACAAAATTAAGAAATGGATGAGGTATGTAGACAATATCTTGTTAATATGGGAGGGCGATGATGAAGAATTAAAGGTATTTTTTGAAGAGGTTAACAAATTAGAAGAGAGTATAAAATTTAAAATGGAAGTAGGAAACAAGGAAATAAATTTCCTAGATTTAAACATAAGAATAACAAAAGAAAATAAAATAAAATTTGACATTTATAGGAAAAGCACATATACGGATGTTATAATACCACATGATTCATACCATCCAATACAGTATAAAATGGCAGCGATGAATAATTTCTGTAGAATAAACAGTTGTATAGAAGATGAGGAAGACAGAAAGAAAGAAATAGAAAGAATAAAAATAATTGTAAAAAACAACAAGTATAATATGAATGTAGTAGATAAAATATTTAATAATATAAAATGAAGAGAAGAAACAAAAAAAGAGAATAGTACAGAAAAGAAGGAGTATAAGGGATCCATATCTTATATAGGTTATAACACAAGAAAGATACAAAAATGTTTTAGAAAATATAATATAGAGGTAGTGGTTAAAAAATCGAAAACCGTGTTTGATATAATAAAAACTACGAATTTTGAAGAAGAAGACATATTGAAGAAAAGTGGAGTATATATGCTCAGTTGTGGGGAATGTGAAAAAGTGTATCTGGGCGAAACGAGTCATCAATTTTGTCAGAGATTTAAAGAACATAGGAGGGGTGAAGGAGAGTTAACGATGAATTCATTATACGCTAGGCATTTTATAGAAGGACATAAATTCATAGACCCAGTCGTAAATTATAAGATAATAAAAGTGATGAGTAAAGAAAGAGAAAGGAAATTAAAGGAAGAAGTGGAAATATTAAAAATAAGAAATAAAGATGAAAAACACTAATGAATATAAAAACCACATTTGAAAATGAAGAAATATTTAGCAGCTTATTAGACAACAAAAACAGTAAGTTAACGTAAATTGTATGGCTACAAAATTGGTAATGTAAGACAACCCACTATGGGTGGAGCTAAGTAAGACGTTACTTCGTCAGGGGGCAGGGCTAGATAGGTCCAGTAAAACGGTATATAAGAAGTGAACGGTGTCATATTTCTCTGTTGGTAAATGACCTGAAGATGGCTTGACTGCCGAAAGCACTCGTCAGTACCAAAGACAACACAGTGGTTTGTATAAAATTACTAGTAGAAATATACATTTAGTTGGACAGATTACTGCCCTTCTCATTGTAGCGTCTTGTCGAATCACTGACTTATCAGCAATCTAGGTTACATAACTGACTGAGAGTGGTTATTTGCATCTGTTTTCATTTTAATAAGAATAAGTTTTCCAAAGGGCTTGAATTTAGTACTTTTCAATTTCCATATATACGTACATTCCATCAAAAAAGGGATGCAGCCAATACTCTCTCTTCTGGGGAGGAGAGGGTTCAAGTGGTGTTCTAGGAGGGGTTTATGTGTCTTAGGTGGTGAATGTAACTACAAAAAGTAAAAGAAAAAGAAATCATTATTTGTGTTACAATCAAGAAGGTAAGTATGGAAAATCAAGGGTTACACATTTAAAATGCTTGAAAACAATAATATGATATCTTACATTACAATATAAATAAAATAAACAATACCAGGAAACTGACACGAACTCTACCCACTCTTCTGCACATGCTGATAGTGTTAAATATAAGAATTTTTAAAACTTTGCCTAAGTATGTATGGACGTGTTTGCAAACTTCTAGCCAGTGGAATTACAGCAGTATACTCACTTTGGTACAGAAACGGATCAAAATGGGGTACCTTTACTCTGTATGTGGCAGTTGTACTAATGTGTGACTGTCAATAGTCATTTTTCACTCTTTATACTGTATATTGTCTGTGTTTTTATTTATAGAGGAATAGAAGAGAGGTTATGGGGATCCTGTGCCTAGGTTCACACCTAAGAATTCCAGAGGAACCAGTCAGGATCCATGCCAAAGGATCTATTCATGATCATTATCCGTAACACAAAAAACTATTAAGTTTCTTTATAACGTGAGTCTGATTTAGAGCCTCAGTAAAACACCACAGCATATCCAGTGCCGGATTTACCACTAGCGGACTCAGAGGGGCCCGCAAGCTACAAATATTTTATTTTCTTTAACAGAAGTATTTTTATAAAAGTAGGAGGAACTTTTATAAAAAAGACTTAAGACTTTGATGACTTAATTAAAGAGTTGTCATCTCGAAAAGCACGAAATGTTGATGTATAATAAATTATTGTCAAATCTTTATTCATTTATAACTGAAAAAAGTGTGTTTATATTTCTTCCTAAAATATAAAAAACGTAGCCTACGTTATTTAAAAACAAGTTTCTTTCTAAAATTTATACATTTTTCCACAACATGTTTTTGTTTATGCTTTTCCCCAACATTAATTCCTTTAAGCTACATATTCACTGAACATTAGCTTGTTGTATCTTTAGTCAAAGAATACAAAAAATCTAGACCTATTTTTTCAATTTTATAAAAATTATAAGAAAAAAATTAATGTGTTATACCTAGACAATAAAAAAGAAATTTGTATGTTAAATTTCTGAATAAGCTTAGTAAAGTTACTCTACTTAAAAAATAAATTAATTTTCTGAATTCTTTTTCATGTTCTTAATATTTTGAACACATTTGCTAAATAAAAGTATGCTTTTTTAACATAGCCTACTGGTTTTAAATTCGATAGTATTAATCTGACATCAAATTACTTCTGCACTACATATATTATTTTAAAGACACATACGGGGAGGAGGGGGGTTAAGAAAACTTGACCTAGGGCCTCAAAAATCTTAAATCCGGCACTGAGCATATCAAAAGCAACCATTACTTACAAGAAATATCAAGCTACAATACCCATGATAATTTCCATTTTAGTATTATGATTGCACTGGCAAACTACATTAAGTTAGTAAAAGTTTGTATAAACAACTTAGCATGAAAAATTTACTATAAACTTTAACAAACTGCTTGTGTATAACCCTGAAATAGCTTTGTATATACAACTCTAGGCTGGCAGTGTTGATACATTTGCATATTTGATTGTACACTAACTGCACTTGCATCACCCTTCACAAATTGTCCTCTGTTCAAAAATAACTTGAATTTCTATACTAAAATGAAGTAATGCTTGTATAACTCAATATCATAAAGAAAGATGATACCGTTGTTTACAACAATGACTCAATGCATTTAACTACATAGCACTGATAACACAATTTAACTAACAGAATGCAAATACCTCCATCACTAACTTACATTTTTTTCTTACAGACAGTATCTTGCAAAAAACATACACACTGCTATTTTCACATCACATATGGCCATTCACTGTATGGTAAGCACTGCTTTCCCCAAAACATGTTTACAAAATTCTCTTTTATCAACTGGTCATCTTGTAACTCATGTTTATATCATATTCTTTGACATTTCTTTTCCTTTTTCTATACAGTATTCACTTATAACACTTTCCTCCTCCATCATCCTTACAAGTCCATACCATTGTAGTTATTCCTCTTCTGTCTAATACTGTCTTTCCTACCTGTCACCTTTCTTTAATAGTTATTTTTGTGGCATTTATTATTGTTCTGAATTTTCTATCAAAATCTCCAAACTTCAGAACCATAAGTAGCTATAGTTTCTACTACCAATTTCACAATTGCAGCTTTGCTACACTACTTATTTATTTACTCTCTACCACTAAATGAGAGCGGTCATGGCGTAGTGGCTAGCGTGTGACGCTGCTACACTGTCGGTGCGGGTTCAATTCCCGCCAGGGGTCATCTGATTTAGATACGACCGTTCCCCCTCGCAAGGTAATGGCAACCCAGCGAGTGGTATCCTGTCTAGTATAAACCCCCCCCCCCCCAAAAAAAATTGCCGTTCGGATCCGGCGTTAAACTGTAGGTCCTATATACCCGTGAGAGACTCTGTAACACACGCACCACGGGTATATGCGGGGAGGGTACTAACCAGTCGAAAGACTGAAGGACTACGAACTGAACTGACCACTAAATCCAGTCTACTCTAAGCATTCTTCCTAAAGCTACTTTCCTACGAACTGAACTGACCACTAAATCCGGTCTACTCTGAGCATTCTTCCTACAGCTACTTTCCCCTATCATAAATTTTAACAATATTAGCCAGTGTTCCAAATATTTTAAAATAAAACTTTGAGTTTTATCACAAAAATTAACTGCATACATTCTTTACAAAATTAAAGTTTGGACAATTTTCCAAATTAAACAGGAAGACTCGCCAAATGTGAACATAGTAAACTACACAAGTAAACTTAGTCACAAAAATGGCATTGTTAACCCACAAATAAAGCAACATAATAATTAACTAATTGCCAAGTACATATTCTTTAAAACTGCTAGCTAAAAAGAATTATTTTCCCAATTACAAAAATTCACTATCCACAATTTTCAAAGACATTATCATAAACTAGAGTCACAATAAAATCTCTCTATTCTTTAAAGATTGAACTGGCTTTGTCAAAATCTGGAAAAAATCACGATAATATAGAAAACCATATAACAGTCAATTTTCATAAAAATTAAAAGAATTGGTAGGTATGTAAGTGACATATGTTACAACAGAAAAAACATAAAAATATATGTTTGCAATGTGACTCTTGGCAAACACTTTCTCTTAATGACACATCCCAGAGGAGTTATCCTTGAACTCTCTGTGTGCCGTACAGTCACTTTGCATTTCCTCATATTGCAGTTGCTTGATGTAAAACAACTCTCTATGTTCATGCATGCGTGACACAGAACATGAGAGATACAAGTATAATCATCTACCATACTCGACATACATACTCACCTGAATATGTACAACTGGTGTTTGTGATATACATTTCATGACTACGAGCCGGATTAAAGTCGATTTTTGTATTCACAAAAGTACATGCTTTCATAAAAGAACAAAGCTGATATGTGACAGAGAGTCTGCTGACAGCAATAACACTTATGCTTTACACTACCCTCCAACTTAGAATGTTTATCTAGGTCAAAGGAGTGTTCTCAGAAACCTGAAGAGTTACCGTTGAGAAAATTGTAGCCTCTTTTGTTTAGTGATAATCGTAATTTACAATTTTTGCACTCTGAGAGGGTGAAAAGATAATGTTAAAGAAAGTATTTTAATCTATTACATGGAGTTTAAACAGAATTATGTAGTAATTTAAATCCAAGTAACAATAAATTGTCATTTTACTTATGATGTCAATGAAGGTGATAATGATGGCAATAACAGTAAATCTTACACATCAGATTGGGCAACAACCACAAAGGTAAACCACAAACTAGTTACAGATATTATTTTAAACGATTCAAGTGAACATTTTGACAGTAATTGCAATTTTCAGGTCAATTACAAGTGAATTCTCTTGACATTATTCTCAGTTATGACTCAGTGAGTCAGTGCTCAGTTAGGACTTGGTAACAATGGAGATACTAAAAGCTCCAATACGGCACAATCAGTGAGTCCGCAACTATCTACAAAACCATTAAAATAATAAATGACTCCTGATAAGTCTTACAGAAATTAATATAGTCTGTCTGTCTATACTGTTCAATATAATATATTGTAACGATACTGGGGGACCCAAGTTCGATTCCTGGTACCGAATCACAATTGTATAGTTATTATTGGTTCTGTTCTTATATTTTTGTTAATAATAATGATATTGTTTGTTAATAATTATTATATTGTTTTGTAATAATGATAATTGATATAAAATGTTAAATATAAATAATTATATATGTATAACTGAATATATGAAAACAGAATTCTGTATGAGTGATGTAATGGGAAAATGGTGGCGTTGCCAAGGAGACTGTTTTGTGAGAGTGTAGATGAGGAATTGTTAATTTTTGGATCTGCAGAAGAAAAGATGAAATAAAAATTGTTCTTTTGATATCTAAAGTGAAATTGTTGGAAATAAAAATTGGTAAAACAAAAACTGAGAAGATATTGATTATATTATAACATTAAAAAATGTTCAACTAAGAATAAATAATAATTAGACCTCTGAAGAGAAATTAATGAAACGCTACAATATAAGATTGGTGCTCAGCGGTGTAGATTATAATCTTAAAATTTGTGCAGAAAATATGAAAAATAACACACAAATTTAAAAAATAACAACGGTTGCTAAGAAAAAAAAAAAAATACTGAAAAGGGAGATACATATTGATGCTGATTTGAACAAGAGGCAAGAAGTCCTGAAGGAACGTGAACTGGAAGTCGTCGGAGGATTTTTTCGGAACTAAGAAGGAAGAATCCAGGCCGAGACGAGACAGTCCTTGCAGTTCGAGTTGAAGGCAACTTATGTACAAGAAGCTCCTGAAGGCGGATCATCAAGGTGTTTGGGTGAGTCCGGCAGATTTTGTTTTGTTTTGTTTCTTGCTGTTGATGTTATCTGTGTGTTCGTGTGGTATACTGTCTCTTTAGTAAAATATCTCATTAAAATGGCATTTATTCAACAGTACCCAAAAGTTGTTTTGCACGAAGTTGCGATCGATCTAGATCTTGAAATTCGTGAAGGAATGAGTAAGAAGGATTATACTCGTCTAATTCAATCGTATGAAGATTACGATGAAGAATTAATCAAATATCTGTTACAGAAAACAGAAACAGAAATTGTCAGACGTGAAACAGTAGCAGCTGAAGCTGTGAAGGAAGAAAAAAGATTAGCAGCTGAAGCTGTGAAAGAAGAAAAAAGATTAGAAAGAGAGTTTGAGTTAGAGAAATTGAGGATTCAACAGACTTGTAATACTGAAGTTGAAGTTAGAAAAATTGTAGAACCAAAATGGTATAATATAAAAGATGTTGTAGGTATATTTGATGAAAAAGAGGAAGATGTGTCAATTTTCCTTCGAAGATTTGAACGTGCTATGGTACATTCGAAAATACCTCTTGAAGACTGGGTTATTGTTTTAACTAGTGTTGTACCAATGGTAATCAAAGAACTCATTCATCGAGAACCAATAGAGCTAGCAGAAAATTATGATTATGTAAAAGAATTATTTATGAGAAAATATCAGTTAAACCCTGAAAAACTCAGACAAAACTTCTTTAATATTAGACGCTTACCGAACCAGACTTGGGCAGATTTTGTATATCAACTGACCAAATATTTTGAAGGATGGACTGAAGGAATGAAGGCAGTTCATGTCAAAAGCTTGAAAAATTTAATGATTTTAATCAGTTAAAATATCGGGTTCCTACCCAAATAAAAGAACAGCTGAGTCAAGATTGGTTAAATTTAAGTACACCTTTGGAGTTACAGAGACAAATAGAGAAAAATGACGATTTGAGGACTTGTCTTAACCAAAAAACAAGTTTGGATTATATTAAGATAGAGTCGAATCCGAAAAATGTTCTGAAGGTGCAACCTAAATCTAATGTTCCAGACAAGGAATTTAAAAAAAAGGAAGATTCAAAGATAAGTGAATTTAAACCTGAATTTGAAAAACGGAAAGAGATGCGATGTTATTTATGTAATTCATTGGATCATTTGATGAATAGATGTCCTAAAAGTTTATCTAGTAAAGAACCCTCAAATGTAGCAGGAATAGTTGAAGAGGTCTCTAGTTTTATGAAAGAGACTAAAGAGGATTTGAAAGTTGGAGGCATTTCTCAATCTGATTTAGAAAAGCAAGTAATGCCATTCAAGTGTCAAGGGAAAGTAGACAAGTTCAAATACATCGGGACACAGGTGCTGATATTGATGTGGTGCATCAAAATTATGTATCCATTGAACATTACACGGGCGAACATAGATGGCTTAACACCCCATTATTTCCAGAACCCTTCTGTTGCCAAATAGTAGACGTCACTTTGGAAATTCCTGAAAAGGTAATACTTGCTCAGGCTGCAGTCACAGCTAGTCCAGCTTATGAAGGAATTTATTTGATGGGGAATGAAACGGCGCAGAGTTTACAAAACACAAATGCACATTTGTTAGAATCTGTGAATGCCGTAAACATAAAGTCTATGTTAGTTAGGCGAGAAATAGAAGTAAAAGAGCAGGCAGAACAAGAAAAAATTCAAAATGATCAGCTATCAACCGTTGAGACTGAAACAAAAGAGGAAGATAGACTCCTTGAAGAAAATGACAGTTATCAACAGGGTGAATGTTGTCCCTACTGAATACGACACATGAACAATTCATGGCTGCTCAAAATTCTGATTCCGAATTGTTAGAGATGATCCAAGAAGTACACTCTAGACCCGAAGAAACAAATTATGACTTAGAAAATGGAATATTGTATTATAAAACGAATAAATATGAGGATAACTATAGTAAACAAATTGTTGTGCCCCAAATATTTCGTGAGCAGTTGATGATGGCATGTCACGATACGGCCTCCGCACATTTGGGAGTTACCAAAACCCGAAAACGACTTAGTAAGTACTTCTATTGGCCAGGATGGGCAAAAGATATATCGGAGTTTGTTCAGACGTGTCTCCCTTGCCAGCTAGCAGGAAAAGGGGGAGAGAAAAAGAAAGCTCCACTAGTCTTGGTACCACAAATTGAAGAAATATTTTTTCAAATCAACATTGACACTTGTGGGCCTATGAGTGAAACGTTTAGAGGGAATAAATATATTCTCACGGCCATTTGCATGGCTTCTAGATATCCAGAAGCCATTGCATTGCCAGACATAAAGTCACCGACTATAATACGTGCCTTAACAGAAATATTTAGTAGACCCGGATTTCCAAAAGAAATTCAAAGCGATTTAGGAACCTCGTTCACTAGTCAACTTACTAGCGAATTTCTGAAACGATTGGGAATTTCAGTGAACCACAGCTCTGTTAGTCATCCTCAAACAAATCCGGTTGAACGACTTCACAGAACTTTACAAAAATTATTGAGATCGATGTGTGAAGAACAGTGTGAAGAATGGGATGAATGTTTACTGGCTGCGATGTTTGCTATTCGAACAGCAGTGCATGAAGGAACTGGATACTCACCAGCAGAACTGATATATGGGCGGAATTTAAGAGACCATTTGACGCTAATCTATGAACATCCAGTTATTTTTTTAAGTAGAAAACTGAAAGGGCCAGAAATAAATTATGCGACGACCGAAAAGGAATGCGCTGGCATCGTCTGGGCCGTTCTTAAACTCCGTCAATATTTAGATGGGGGACTGACTTTTACTATTGTAACAGACCACAATCCTCTGACTTATCCCGGTACCAAATCACAATTGTATAGTTATTATTGTTTCTGTTATTATATTTTTGTTAATAATAATGATATTGTTTGTTAATAATTATTATATTCTTTTGTAATAATGATAATTGATATAAAATGTTAAATATAAATAATTATCTATATATATATATATATATATATATATATATATATAAGCAGCTTTGTCCTGCCTGACAGAGAATCAACGTAGAGCAAAAACTACTGAAGATAATGATCTCAAAATTTGAAGGTATATTCTTATGGGGTCGTAGATGCTCACTAAGAAACAGTTTTAAAAACTTTCACTCCTTAGGGGCAATCCCCCCCCCATTTTATGTATGTTCCACATCTCCTCCTAAACCACTGGACCGATTTCAACCAAACTTGGCACAAATATTTTATGCGATGGGAGAACCAATACAGGATAGGTGTTTTTTTTCGATGGGGACCTTTCGGGGGTTCTTTGGGGTCTTCCACATCTCCTCCTAAACCACTGGACCGATTTCAACCAAACTTGGCACAAATATTTTATGCGACGGGAGAACCAACATAGGATAGGTGTTTTTTTTCGATGGGGTCCTTTCGGGTCTTCCACATCTCCTCCTAAACCACTGGACCGATTTCAACCAAACTTGGCACAAATATTTTACGCGACGGGAGAACCAACATAGGATAGGTGTTTTTTTCGATGGGGTCCTTTGGGGGGTTCTTTGGGGTCTTCCACATCTCCTCCTAAACCACTGGACCGATTTCAACCAAACTTGGCACAAATATTTTACGCAACGGGAGAACCAACATAGGATAGGTGTTTCTTTTGATGGGGGTCCTTTGTGGGGTTCTTTGGGGTCTTCCACATCTCCTCCTAAACCACTGGACCGATTTCAACCAAACTTGGCACAAATATTTTACGCGACGGGAGAACCAACATAGGATAGGTGTTTTTCGATGGGGTCCTTTGGGGTCTTCCACATCTCCTCCTAAACCACTGGACCGATTTCAACCAAACTTTGCACAAATATTTTACGCAATGGGAGAACCAACATAGGATAGGTGTTTTCTTCGATGGGGTTCTTTGGGGTCTTCCACATCTCCTCCTAAACCACTGGACCGATTTCAACCAAACTTGCACAATTATTTTACGCAATGGGAGAACCAACATAGGATAGGTGTTTTTTCGATACGATCCTTCGGGGGGTCCTTTGGGTCTTAAAAAACTATTAGATCTGGTTACTATGGCAACCCAATAGAATAGATTCTGGTTACCATGGCATCGGTGGAAGTCTCCCGCGTAGGAAATAGTGCGGGAGTCGTCCGACGGGCCTTCCCCGGAGTTCATCTACGGAACCCGGGGAGTCTAAGGTCAGATCCCGCGAAAGACGGCGGTTCCAGAGTCGACGGATTTTATAAATAAAGATATAGGTTATGCTATCAAAGGTGGTGTATGCATCTTAAGAAACTTCTTAATAGTGTGTGAATTCAGAGTTGTTTCAGTTTGAATTTAAAAGTGGATAAGTTAAGATTGAAGTAAGTTATAAGCGAGTATAAAAAACAAAGTTTTGATAGCGAATGTATTCAGATCATAGTGTTCAGACAATATAAATGCACTTGCTTCAGTTTGAATTTAAAAATTGATAAGCTGAAATCTATAGAGGTATTGTATTGTTAGAATAAGTTTAGGAGACACTAATTTAACAAATGCCTTACTTCAACATTAACACAATGAATTATAAAACGACAGTTAAATACGCAGCGCGTGCAAGTACTGTAGACATTTTATTGAAAACTAATTTAGCTGTTCGCCCTCTCCCAGAGTTAGAAATCGAGCAGGAGCATCACGCGCAACAGAATTCTTCTCCAGATATAAGAATACAGTTTATGACATGGTCTTAAACAGGTGCGCTACAGAGTATTCCTCCAGTGAGAATGCGAACATAACAATATCAGGAAGATTATACAATATACAAGTAGGCCTAATATAACGTTAGAACAAGAATAGGTGCCTATGAGCCTATGAATAAATTATGAACCCGAGGAACGCTGGGTAAATCGGCTAGATATAGATATCTATATAACCCAAATACCACTGACTGACTCACTGATCACGATATCTCTGAAACCACTGAATGGATATCAATGAAACTTTGAACATAGCTTCAGCATAGGTCTTAGGTGCTCACTAAGAAACGGTTTTAAAAACTTTCACTCCTAAGGGGCAAAAAACCAAATACTGAAATTTATCGCGGGAATTCCATACTTTGTAAATGAAGTGGTGGACATCTCAGTTTACTGGAAACCCCGAATACATTTAGTCCTGAGTTTTTAATCATTGTTTTAAATTGAAAAAAACTTCGTTATTTGCAGGTTCAAGAGAATTCGAAGTTCAATTAATTAATAAATGTATGTCCTTTTTATCTCGGAAACGGCTCTAACGATTTTCTCGAAATAAATAATAAATAGCTGTTGCTATGAATGTAAATAAACAAACTAAGAGTTGAGAATTTGTACAATCTATCTAATCCTATACTATTAAGCGAGCAATAATTGTACAATTACGTACAAAGTGAAACTCCGTAGCGAAGCACGGGTATTTTGCTAGTATATGTATAACTGAATGTATGAAAACAGAATTTTGAATGAGTGATGTAATGGAAAAATGGTGGCATTGCCAAGGAGACTGTTTGGTGAGAGTGTAGCTGAGGAATTGTTAATTTTTGGATCTGTAGGAGAAAAGATGAAATAAAATTGTTCTTTTGATAGCTAAAGTGAAATTGTTGGAAATAAAAATTGGTAAAACAAAAACTGAGAAGATATTGATTATATTATAACATTAAAAAATGTTCAACTAAGAATAAATAATAATTAGACCTCCAAAGAGAAATTAATGAAACGCTACAATATATATATATATATATATATATATTGTAGCGTGACAGAAAATCCACTACATTTTAAGTCATGTGAAATCATAAAGTTTAATTACACCAACAAATGTTATAATAATATTGAATGACATTTAAATAAATCAGAGGAATGAACCACAATAAGATAAAAATCCTCACTACATAATATATAAAAACCACTATTAAAAGAAACCAAAGAAAGTATTGAAGCAACTCATCAACTCATAGTATAATACCAGTAAGTTACCCAGGAAGCTCAGAGCAGTAAACCAGTTATATAAGACTATATCAAAGAAAAAAGAGACTCAATTAAAGGGTGGTGAAGACCAAAATACCCCAAAAACAAGAAGAGGGAAGAATAAAGTTTGTGAACAGGAGGAAAACAATACCCTGAAACCTGTATAGAAGAATAAAGTCAGTTCAGTGAATAAATTAAATACTCCAAACTAAACCTCAGTCGTGATAACACCAAGTACCTTGGTTTACCCAAGAATGAGGAAGGAAGAACAGAAGAGTGAAGACTAGACGAGGGACAAGAATGAAGACTAGAAGAGGGACAAGAATGAATACCAGAAGGAAGATATGAAGAAGGACAAGAAGGAAGACAGGAGGAGAGGAAGAAATAGTATGAAAGAAACACCGTAGTAAAACCTATTATTATATAAACTACTATCAATCCCAAACCCACAAAAACTATGCAAAAGAAAGTATAACATACCCGAAATCTTATAAAATGTAATTATTGAGAAAACTAAAGTGCTGTATAGCGTTATAAGAAGTGCACCGGCTAAAGCTATTGTGTAATAAAGAAATAAACTAGTCTTAACGGTCCATGATTACTAAAGGTCTGGTCTGAGATAATAAGACTCAAAATATCAGAACCAACAGTGAAAGTGAATTTGTGTAAGTGTTTTTTAAAAAATGCAATAAACTTAAAGTTGGTGATACTATAACTTAGTAGTATGCTATATCACAACTTTAAAATCTAAATAATAAACAGCATAATAAAATAATAAAATGGAAGGTTTCCAGTATTTTATTATTTTAATGTAAATCTTTATTTACAAGACATTTGTAAAAAATGATAATAAATAGAGTATGGGAGTTAATGTTTACTGATGTAGGGGATCACAATAATAATGGTTTAAACCAGAAAGGACTGGTACTAATATAGTATGAATAAGTGTAACATGTTTAAATAGACTGTTATTTCACAGTCCTAAAATCAAGTGTTAAATAAATGTATTTGTAAGGTTTATTAGAAAATAAGATTTATGTTATGTGTTTTGAAAAGAATTATGTTTGATAAATAATAACCTACATACCAGTAATAATGTTCTAAAAGGTATGCTATGTTAGCTCAAAAATAGTTGAAAGATATATGTTCAAGCCATATCTGCAATATGTTAAATTGTGCAGATTGCTAAACAATGTTCATAATTAATTATTTTATTAACTGTAGTGTTAATTAACTACTACACAACACAATAAGTTATAAATCATGTTATTTTCATATATTTGTAATTATGTAAAGTCAGAGGAGGAATTAAGTTTAAATTATTTGAGAAAGAAAGAAATATAAAATTCTAAAATCTAGGCCATTTGGTGAAGTCAGAGAACCAATATAAAATAGTATAATTCACTTATAAATCCTGTAAACTACCAAGATTTATATAAGATAACACAATTAACCACTACTAGGAATGATCCTATGAATTAAAATGATAATAAGGATATATACCTTAACATTTTATAAATTGTCAAAATATATAAATTGATTAATTTTAAAGAGCAATGTAAAATTTACAGATTAACACAAAAAACCAGTTCAAAGGTGTAATTTATATGTATTTAAGGAAAGGAAGAGGAATATGACTAATTAAAATTTATTATAATAGTATTAATAAATATTTAAAATGGAAGGAATTTTGTATAAAGACGGAAATCCAATTTTGAGCCTATATTTCCATAAAGTAAAGAAATTTGTTAATTTCCACAAAATATCTACAGATATGGACTATAATACATCAATTTAAAGGGAATGAGATGATTAAACCGATAATAAGGTTAATAATTCATAAAAGTGAGGAATAAAATAGATAAATTCCATACATAATGTAATATTTTATCATATGTATGGGAAGTCGAAAAATGTTAACAATACTTTTTCAAGGATTAACTGGGCAAGATTTATGACCAAGTTAATTAGTCTTTTGTTGAATATCAAGCTGAATAGGTGTGTGACAAAAATGTTCTTTAAATCGAGTCGAACATGATGCTAACGTTTAGCCACTGAAATCAGTGAACGAGAGTTAGACAAATTAGACACTTTTTGAAGCCAATACTATAAAAACATTCACGACAATAGTGAAAACAAACCTCTAACTTCACTATACGAGTGACAGTAAACAGTAAAACATTATATTTCAACTGATTCACTTTACAAACCTAACCGTAACTTGAAAAACTTAACCACAGAAGTGAAAACAGACAAAATAACTAAATTAACACAAGTTTACACGGAACACTTCACCAGAATACACCAACTAACTTAACAGACATATTACACCAGTGCGGGAAGATTTTAGACATTCACAAAGGTAATTTTGTCGTGATTTTGGGACATGCCGAGTTCACAGTAACTACGCAAGAAATAGTAGCGGCCATCTTTTAATTCTACAGAGACCGCCTTCACGATATCGCAGTGACGTCATCGTCTGCGTATGGTTTGACAGCATTCATTTACATTACATAGTGGAATTATTTAAATACTATTGAATAGTAATTATTGTATTAATATCTTTAATTGTTAATGTTATACTTTCTCGTCACCCTTCTCTGACTATTAATCCTAATCGCTCAAAGAACCTGTCTTTTAATATAATATAACATAAAATTTTGTTCTGTATGACACAATCGATAATTCCTGAGACAGAGTCGATAATTGCTCTCCATCGATAAAATATCGATTATTTATTTAAAATTGTCAATAAATCTTTATATTTCCATTATTTTGTATCTGTACTTATTTCACAGGGTAATTTAAGGGTATTTATAAGGCAGAAGGAATTAAGTAAGAAGAATATATCCTATTTTGAACAAGATATTGGACCAGTCAGAAAAATCACCAATCGATTATTACCTGAAGTTAATCTATTTAACTCCAGACTTGGTGCAAATCTTCAAGAAGTGCTCGACGGTCAATAAATACCTACCTGTTATTAAATTTTTACCAGAACCTTTTAAAAAACAGATTTATCTTGTATACATACCTCTATAAACATAAACAAAATTATTTTATTGTTTGAAAATTCTATTATTATTGAATTTTCCATTTTATTTTTATTCTTTTGTAACGACCGGCATACAGCGGTCTGGTGACCTAGTGGCTAGCCCAAACAGTGGGACTCAGACAGATTACAGCCACAAATACAGGGTCCTGTTACAAAGTGGCGTCCAACTTAGAGGGCTTAATAATCTAAGCTTGGGAGCGATTAATAAATAGAGACGGAGAAAGATGCAGAGACGAGCTACTTCAAAAAAGAGGGCGGCAGAGGCCGAAACAGAAATTGACATGGGGGATAAGAAGGCAACACCCGTTGAAGATCCGGAAGTGGTATTACCCCCACTGGAAGATAAACAAACCGCACCACCAGAGAAAAAACTGGAAGAACCGACACAAACTGGGGAGGTTGCATTCCAGGAAACCTTAATAAGAATGATAATGAAATTAAATCAGGAATTAAAGGAAGACTTGCATAAGAAAATGGATTCCACTCAGGAAGAAAACAGTAAGGAAAGGAAGGAAGACAACCAGTCTCTGAAAGAAGAATTCAAATCAACTAAGGAAGAATTGGGCCGTAAAATAGAAAATACTAATAAGAGGATCGAAGAAACCAGTAAGAAGATGGAAAGGAAAATGGAGGAAACAAGTAGAAAAATGGAAAGCGACAATCAGCAACTGAGGGAGAAGTTGGAGGAAAATAATCAGAAAATGGAGGAGAAAATGGACGAGAATAATCAAAGGTTAAGAGAGGAATTAAGGGAAGTTAACCAAGAGAACATGAATAAATTAGACGAGAGGATTGAGTTAGCCAAAGAGGAGATAAATAAAAAGATAACTGAGACGAAGAAGTCCATTGTAAAGAAATTAGAACAGGAAGTCGTGGTTGTTAACCAGCAGATCCGAGAAGTAGACGAAAGATGTCGTCAAACAGAAAACGAAGTGCTGGAAGTCCGGGAAGTAACAACTAAGGAAATTACTCAGGTCCAAGAACAACAGAAAACTAAAATGGAGGAGACCAAGAAATTTGCCCTGGAGGAAGTAAATAAAGTGAGGACCCAAGTAACAGAAAGATGCGACGGCGTGGAAGCCGCTATGGTGAATATAACCGGACAGGTGCGTCAGAGCCAGGAGGAGATGGAGTTAATAAGAAACAGACCATCGGGATATCACAATTTCCCCATGTCAGAGAACAGAGAATGGCTCAATTTCCGGCAATACAAACGGAAGCCTATGGAGTTCTTGGCACGAATAGAGGAGTACCTCGAGAAACACCGAGGGAACAGATGGGTCCAGAACAGAGAGATCCTTGACGAGGCGTTTCGGGAGGTGAATGACCATTGGTGGATGGCCAACCGGAGCGACATCGACAATTATGAACAATTCAAAAGCCTGTTCAAAGCCAAGTACTGGTCAGAGACCACGCAGAATCTCATCAGGGATAATATATGCCACGGCCGCTACAAACCACAAGTCGGCAGCTCAATGACAGCTTATTTCCTCGGCAAAGTGTGTATGGCCAAGCACTTAGAACCAGCCATACCGGAGGAATAAACAAGCTGTCTTACCATTATGATGAGGAGGTGATTCGTGCAAGGAGGGGCAGCCAGATAAAAACCATCCAGGCAATGACAGAACTCCTAGAGAATTATGAAAACGAAGATTACTACAGGCAGAGTCGTAGAAGAAGTGATGGGCCCGAACCAAGGACGTACCTGAACAATAATCAGGGTGCGAACCACATAAATACTGGGTACCAGGGAGGTTGGACATACCCGCGAAATAACAATTATAATAATGGAAATAATGTAAATAATACCAATTACAATGACAATAATAATACGGGTCCCAACCAGCAAAACCCGAATCGACCCTCTAATGGTTATCAGGGTAACCGCAATCCCTACCCTGATAATGTAAATAGTCAGAGAAGCCCCAATTATGGTAATCGTCCTTACCCTAATAATGCTAATCGTGCGGGTCCCAATAATAGTAATTTTAATAATAATAGGTATCCTCGCCCTAGAGTGAACTTCATACAAGCCACAAAAGGAAGACAGCGAGGATTCAACCACAATCGACGAAGCAGTTACCGAAGATACGAAGAAAGGTGGAGGAGCCTAGAACGGGACCAACCGAGGTACTATCCGGCGCGTAGGAGTAATAGTTTGGACAACACTGAACAGAGGTCGCACCATGAACGACCGGAAGACCATAGAACAGATCGGCAAGTAACCACTCTGAGCATCCCGAATGAGGCATCGAATAATATGGCTCAAAGAAACAATGATGCCGAGTCTTTAAACAGGCACAGGCAGTAAGAAATCGACAGAACCCATTACTGCTTCTGACTACTGGGTATGATAATGAGAATGAGTGCAATATCGTAAATAATCACAATCGTATTACAATCATCGGGTGCAACTACCTGAAGGACATCAGACAGGAGTTATTGGAAGAGGATAACAGGAGTCCCACCAATAACTTCAATAATGAAATTATACATGTTGACGCCAAGGTAGAAGGCATCCCAGCCAAGTTAATGATCGATACTGGGTCAAACGTATCAATAATAAGTACGACGGAACTGGAGAGGATACAGCAAGAGTGCGGGAGAACTTTACCAACATTGCCGTTGAATAATATTGTTTTGTTGGGAGCAACCGGCCGACAAAACAAAACTATACGTAGACAAGTCTCCGCCAGTGTGATGAGCTGTGGTATAGCGATTGACATGGAATTCTTGGTGGCAAGCGGTCTGCCATTTAATATACTGGTCGGGTGTGATGTGCTTAGGAGGAATTCCGCCATCATTAATCTAAGAACTGAAACATTATCACTGTTTTCTAGCGGACATACTTGGACGGCGAACTTGGTGGGTAGTGACCAAGTCGTTCCCGATAGTATCCATCAGCAAATCCGAAAAATAAATTACATCCAACCAACATCCATAATTGAACAGAGAATAGACGACACATCCAATGAAGATTTATGGTCGCAAAAAATCCAGGAGATCAGGGATTTCCGGAGCGGTATAACTGGCGAAGGTTTAACAACAAACCAAGCGAACAAATTAATAGACATCTACAATAAATATAAATCAGTCTTTTCTGATGAGCCCGGTAAAGTGAAGAATTTCCAGTGTACTCTACAATTCCGAGACACTGTAGACTTTAACCGGAAGTCTTACCCCATTGCGCAATCACGAAAGCAAGCAGTAAGAGCTGAAATAGAGCAAATGATTAACCGTGACATTATAGAGAGTAGCCATTCCCCTTACACAAGTCCTATCGTGGCTATTCCTAAGAAAAACGGACAAGTCCGTTTATGTTTAGATGCGCGCGAAATAAATAAGATGATCATAAATGACAGGACTTCACCCGGTGAGATTGAGGAGATCTTAAAACGATTCCACGGTACCAAATACTTCACTACCTGGGATACGGTGTGCGGATACTGGCAGGTGGAATTACATCCACAGAGTCGCCAGTATCTGGCCTTTATATTCGAAGGGCGGAACTACCAGTTTAAGAGGTTGCCCTTCGGACTGGTAAACTCAGTCGCAGTCTTTGTGCACTGCATGGATCAGATACTTGGCCAAGAAGCACTAAAATTCACCACCGTATACGTCGATGACTTGCTAGTGTCCTCAGAAACTTGGGAGGAACACTGCTACCGTGTGGAACATGTCTTACAGAAGCTAGCAGCAAACAATATTACTCTGAAGTTAGCAAAGTCTCATTTTATTGCTAAAGAGATACAATTCTTGGGCTTCATATTAAATGATAAGGGAATCTCACCGTCGGCTGAAAAAGTCGAAGCAATTCAGAACTTTCCTACACCAAAGAATCGAAGGCAGTTACAGTCGTTCCTGGGACTCTGTAACTACTACCGCAAGTTCCAGGAAAAGTACTCCGAACTGACTGCCAGATTCCAGCAGCAACTGTCATCTAAAAATAAATGGATCTGGGGTAATGAACAACAAAACATATTGACTCTCATAAAACAAAAATTCCTTAAACATATTATACTCCGTCATCCAGATTTTAACAAGCCTTTCTTTCTTAATTGCGATGCCAGTGACATCAGCCTTGGCACTACTTTATATCAAGAGGATGAGGAGGGCGAGCATCTTGTAATCTGTTTTGCCAGCAGAGCTCTGAACCAGAGTGAGAAAAACTATCATGTGACAGAAAAGGAGTTATTGAGTGTCGTGTTCGCGTGCGGAAAGTTCCGCACATATATTCTTGGTTATCCCGTCACCGTCCGGACAGACCATAAATCTATCTCGTTCCTTAAGAGATGTAAGCTGAGCCATGGAAGATTAACGCGGTGGATACTATTGCTGCAAGAATACGACCTTAAGTGGGAGTATATTCCCGGAAGGAAGAATGTCGTCGCGGACGTATTGTCTAGAGTTGACATTGACAAGCAGACGTTCGAGGGGGAGAAGGAGAGTATTCTGAAAGTATACCATATTCTCAGCAGCAGCGCCGGTCTACAATCAGTTCTAGAACAACTAAGCACACACCAACAAACTGACCCGAAATTAATTACTATTATCTCAAGATTGGAAGCAGGAGATGAGACCATCTCCCGATATTACACTATACATAAGGGAGTCCTGTTTTCCAAACCATCATTATTTAAGGAGGAATGGAAGGTAATAATTCCAACCCATATCGAGAAAGAGGTAGTGATCAGTTATCATGTTCGATATGGACATATGGGCGCTTTAAAGGTGGTAAAGGCCCTGGAAGAAAGCTGCTATATAAAGGACATCAATCGGAAGGTACGGAGGTATATTAGAAACTGTCGCATTTGCCAACTCGTAAAAACTAATAACGAGAAAAGAGAAGGGCAGATGATTCCAATAACATCGCAGTTTAAACTTGAGAAGGTATTCCTGGATATCTGCGGGCCATTTCCCCGCAGTGGAGGCCGCCACCGATACAGATATATCGTCATCATTATGGACCATTACACTAAGTTCGTAAAGCTGTACCCAGCAAATCGGGCGACTACGAAGAAAGTTCTTAATATCCTGATCGACCAGTACTTCCCAACCGTCGGAAAACCGGTATCGATCATAACCGACCACGGAACGCAATTCAAGGGGAGGAGATGGTGGGATACACTGCTGTCCATGGGGGTTCACACATACAAGACATCCGTATACCACCCAAGCAGTAACCCGGCCGAAAGAGTCTTGCGAGAGGTGGGGCGCCTATTAAGAACATATTGCCATGATCAGCAGAGAAGGTGGCAAGAATACTTGGAGGCCACTGAAGAATTCCTCAACCTGGCCTACCATCCTGCCATAGGAATAACCCCATACTCCGCAATGTACGAGAGACAACCCCCTAGAGAGATTGAAGATATCTTAGAGTTCCCCAGAGAACATAAATATAAATTTGATAAAATTCAATTTTGTAATAAGGTGGCCGAAGATCAGGAGAAACGGCGGAACAAATACAATAAATGCATGGGTAAGGTTATTCATTATACCGTTGGAGAGAAGGTGTTGTTGAAGAATAGGGAATTACCCAGTTCCTTAGAGGGGATAACAAAAAAGTTATTGCTCCTGTACACTGGTCCCTATATCGTCTCAAAAATCAATAACAACAACACCTACGAAATCAAAGAAATAAGTTCAAGTAAAGTCAAGGGTGTCTTTAACCAGACATCCATGAAGAAATATTATGATTAAAATCCGCTAAATTCTAAAAAAAAAATGTAAGTTCACCTTACATACCAAGAAAATGTGAAAAACTTTATGGCTAGAATAGAATAGAAGAAGAATTAGAATTTAAAATCCTCTAAATTCTAAAAAAATGTAAGTTCACCTTACATACCAAGAAAATGTGAAAAACTTTATGGCTAGAATAGAATAGAAGAAGAATTAGAATTTAAAAGCCCCAAAATAATAAAATACGTGTAAGCTCACCTTACATACCAGATGTTTGTGAAAAACTATGTGGCAGTAATACAAGAAGAATTTTGAAATAAACAGCCAAATTCTAAAAAGAAATATAAGCACATATTATCTACAATTATTAGAAAATTTTATGGCTAGAAGATATATAAGATAGAATTTAAAACCTCTAAATTCTAAACACAATGTAAGCCAATTACATACAATTTGTTTGAGAAGGAACATTTTGGAAGAAGATATATAAAACAGAATTTTGAATGTAAAACAACCAAATTCTAAAAACAAATGTAAGCCCACTTTACATAAAAAATATTTGAAGAAAAACTTTATGGCTATAATATAATAATAAAGAAGGAGAGAATTTAGAAATAAAACCATCTAAGGTCAAAAACAAATAAGGACAGCTTACTAAATATTTATTTGAAGAGAAACATTTTGACAATAATACCAAGAGAATTTAAAAAAATAAAACCAGCCAAAACACATATAAGCCCACCTTACATACAAATTATTTGAGAAAACTTTATAGAATGACATAAGAAGAGTGAATTTTGAATTATGGATAAATCAAGTTTCCCAAACCAAGTATAAGTACAACTTACCAACCAATTATGAATAAAACACTATGATGAGATAAACTGAAGGGATTTCATACCATATTTATGGTAAGCATAGAAGATAATTACCATGGTAACAAAGAATCATAATGGGATGAAGAAAGGAAACAGATTTAGAATTAAAACAAATAATTCTGAACAATATGATAATGTCTAAGTTCAATTTGAAGAGTAAAAACCTTTCCGTAAAATGGTGATGAAGGAAATAAAAAAGAAAAAATTTCTTTAATACGATTGGAGTGATTGAATAGAATAATAAAGTACAAAAACTTCTTTGGAATTATGAGAGAATGAAACTTTTAAGTGGTATGAGGAGAAAATATGACCTCATAATGAAATTAATAAAAAAAAAAAACATCATTTGCAAGTATAATAGCAATGACAGGAATGATGTGAAAATAATGTCAAAAATGTATGTAATTAAATGAATTAATATAAAATGATTTATGAATTAAATGACAACTATGATAATGACAATTGTAAAAATTCTAGAAAATAGAACAAGTGGAAATTTTAAGAACGATGAAACAGTCTAAAAATGTCATAAAGATATGCTACTATAAATAATGCAGATTATAATGAAAAAACCAGAAGGTAATACAGAATTTATAACCAAAAGATTTATATGATAAGAAAAGTTGAAAAAATGTAATAATAGAAGAGCTTCCTACCATAATATCAAATGAAAGAAACATCCAGATAATAAGTCAGATGAACAACTGAGATAGAAATATTAAAATCTCTGAGAAGTATAATAAGTAATAAGTGAAGTATCCCAAAGATATTTTTTAAATAGTAACAAATGTGTACTATTCTGAATAATTTTTTTAATCTGTCTGATGATAATTCCAGCAGGATTAATATGTTTTTTGAGCAGAGATGATTTGCCTCTGTACTCAAATATGTGTGAAGTATTGGACAGCAGAGGAAAGTAGCGTACAGTGCCTCTCTGAACTGAACCAGCTCACAAAGTAGGGAACGATAGGGAGAAAATATCCCAAGGAGAAAATACTAAGAGGAAATATAAAAATGAAATAATAAATATGAAACTCAGATGACTATTACTATCAAGGAAGATCAAGTGAGAATGATATAAACTCAAATATAAATAAGAAAATTTTAAAATGGAAGGAAGTCCAAAATAATAACATACTTTGAATAATTATCATAAGCAATTGTTTCAGACAAAGCAAGTATAGTCTGAAAAAATTACTTCTGGAGAAGGGCATTCTGTAGCGTGACAGAAAATCCACTACATTTTAAGTCATGTGAAATCATAAAGTTTAATTACACCAACAAATGTTATAATAATATTGAATGACATTTAAATAAATCAGAGGAATGAACCACAATAAGATAAAAATCCTCACTACATAATATATAAAAACCACTATTAAAAGAAACCAAAGAAAGTATTGAAGCAACTCATCAACTCATAGTATAATACCAGTAAGTTACCCAGGAAGCTCAGAGCAGTAAACCAGTTATATAAGACTATATCAAAGAAAAAAGAGACTCAATTAAAGGGTGGTGAAGACCAAAATACCCCAAAAACAAGAAGAGGGAAGAATAAAGTTTGTGAACAGGAGGAAAACAATACCCTGAAACCTGTATAGAAGAATAAAGTCAGTTCAGTGAATAAATTAAATACTCCAAACTAAACCTCAGTCGTGATAACACCAAGTACCTTGGTTTACCCAAGAATGAGGAAGGAAGAACAGAAGAGTGAAGACTAGACGAGGGACAAGAATGAAGACTAGAAGAGGGACAAGAATGAATACCAGAAGGAAGATATGAAGAAGGACAAGAAGGAAGACAGGAGGAGAGGAAGAAATAGTATGAAAGAAACACCGTAGTAAAACCTATTATTATATAAACTACTATCAATCCCAAACCCACAAAAACTATGCAAAAGAAAGTATAACATACCCGAAATCTTATAAAATGTAATTATTGAGAAAACTAAAGTGCTGTATAGCGTTATAAGAAGTGCACCGGCTAAAGCTATTGTGTAATAAAGAAATAAACTAGTCTTAACGGTCCATGATTACTAAAGGTCTGGTCTGAGATAATAAGACTCAAAATATCAGAACCAACAGTGAAAGTGAATTTGTGTAAGTGTTTTTTAAAAAATGCAATAAACTTAAAGTTGGTGATACTATAACTTAGTAGTATGCTATATCACAACTTTAAAATCTAAATAATAAACAGCATAATAAAATAATAAAATGGAAGGTTTCCAGTATTTTATTATTTTAATGTAAATCTTTATTTACAAGACATTTGTAAAAAATGATAATAAATAGAGTATGGGAGTTAATGTTTACTGATGTAGGGGATCACAATAATAATGGTTTAAACCAGAAAGGACTGGTACTAATATAGTATGAATAAGTGTAACATGTTTAAATAGACTGTTATTTCACAGTCCTAAAATCAAGTGTTAAATAAATGTATTTGTAAGGTTTATTAGAAAATAAGATTTATGTTATGTGTTTTGAAAAGAATTATGTTTGATAAATAATAACCTACATACCAGTAATAATGTTCTAAAAGGTATGCTATGTTAGCTCAAAAATAGTTGAAAGATATATGTTCAAGCCATATCTGCAATATGTTAAATTGTGCAGATTGCTAAACAATGTTCATAATTAATTATTTTATTAAATGTAGTGTTAATTAACTACTACACAACACAATAAGTTATAAATCATGTTATTTTCATATATTTGTAATTATGTAAAGTCAGAGGAGGAATTAAGTTTAAATTATTTGAGAAAGAAAGAAATATAAAATTCTAAAATCTAGGCCATTTGGTGAAGTCAGAGAACCAATATAAAATAGTATAATTCACTTATAAATCCTGTAAACTACCAAGATTTATATAAGATAACACAATTAACCACTACTAGGAATGATCCTATGAATTAAAATGATAATAAGGATATATACCTTAACATTTTATAAATTGTCAAAATATATAAATTGATTAATTTTAAAGAGCAATGTCAAATTTACAGATTAACACAAAAAACCAGTTCAAAGGTGTAATTTATATGTATTTAAGGAAAGGAAGAGGAATATGACTAATTAAAATTTATTATAATAGTATTAATAATATTTAAAATGGAAGGAATTTTGTATAAAGACGGAAATCCAATTTTGAGCCTATATTTCCATAAAGTAAAGAAATTTGTTAATTTCCACAAAATATCTACAGATATGGACTATAATACATCAATTTAAAGGGAATGAGATGATTAAACCGATAATAAGGTTAATAATTCATAAAAGTGAGGAATAAAATAGATAAATTCCATACATAATGTAATATTTTATCATATGTATGGGAAGTCGAAAAATGTTAACAATACTTTTTCAAGGATTAACTGGGCAAGATTTATGACCAAGTTAATTAGTCTTTTGTTGAATATCAAGCTGAATAGGTGTGTGACAAAAACGTTCTTTAAATCGAGTCGAACATGATGCTAACGTTTAGCCATTGAAATCAGTGAACGAGAGTTAGACAAATTAGACACTTTTTGAAGCCAATACTATAAAAACATTCACGACAATAGTGAAAACAAACCTCTAACTTCACTATACGAGTGACAGTAAACAGTAAAACATTATATTTCAACTGATTCACTTTACAAACCTAACTGTAACTTGAAAAACTTAACCACAGAAGTGAAAACAGACAAAATAACTAAATTAACACAAGTTTACACGGAACACTTCACCAGAATACACCAACTAACTTAACAGACATATTACACCAGTGCGGGAAGATTTTAGACATTCACAAAGGTAATTTTGTCGTGATTTTGGGACATGCCGAGTTCACAGTAACTACGCAAGAAATAGTAGCGGCCATCTTTTAATTCTACAGAGACCGCCTTCACGATATCGCAGTGACGTCATCGTCTGCGTATGGTTTGACAGCATTCATTTACATTACATAGTGGAATTATTTAAATACTATTGAATAGTAATTATTGTATTAATATCTTTAATTGTTAATGTTATACTTTCTCGTCACCCTTCTCTGACTATTAATCCTAATCGCTCAAAGAACCTGTCTTTTAATATAATATAACATAAAATTTTGTTCTGTATGACACAATCGATAATTCCTGAGACAGAGTCGATAATTGCTCTCCATCGATAAAATATCGATTATTTATTTAAAATTGTCAATAAATCTTTATATTTCCATTATTTTGTATCTGTACTTATTTCACAGGGTAATTTAAGGGTATTTATAAGGCAGAAGGAATTAAGTAAGAAGAATATATCCTATTTTGAACAAGATATTGGACCAGTCAGAAAAATCACCAATCGATTATTACCTGGAGTTAATCTATTTAACTCCAGACTTGGTGCAAATCTTCAAGAAGTGCTCGACGGTCAATAAATACCTACCTGTTATTAAATTTTTACCAGAACCTTTTAAAAAACAGATTTATCTTGTATACATACCTCTATAAACATAAACAAAATTATTTTATTGTTTGAAAATTCTATTATTATTGAATTTTCCATTTTATTTTTATTCTTTTGTAACGACCGGCATACAGCGGTCTGGTGACCTAGTGGCTAGCCCAAACAGTGGGACTCAGACAGATTACAGCCACAAATACAGGGTACTGTTACAATATACACACACACACACACACACACACACACACACACACACACACACACACACACACACACACACACACACACACAGATGACCTCGAGCGAGAATGGAAACAAAGTGCTCCTCTAGGTATACAGATTAGCCGATACGAGTTCCTAAACACTATGCTGATTGCTAATGATCAATTTGTAATCCAGATAGTGAGAATAAATTACAACTGGCTATCCACAAACTAAATCTGTTATCAAAAGGCTATAATTTGAACATTTCAATAGAAAAAAACTAAGACCATGGCATTCCTAGGAAAAGACTCGATTCGGACAAAAATTGTAATTGAAAATAAAATTTTAGAACAAGTATAACAATTCAATTACCTAGGATGTGATATTACATATGAAGAAGACAAAGATATTATTAATAAAACAAACAACTTCCAAAGAATATGTGAAACATTATGGAGAACACTCAAAGGAAAGACCACGAAAGAAACACAAATAAAATTCTATACGGTGATGGCAGTCCCCATACTATTATACGGGTTCGAATCATGGGCACCAAGAAAGAAAGATTATAGACAGGTGGAAACATCTGAAATGAAATATTTTAGATCTGTGAAAGGTTGTATAAGATTAGATCACATAAATAACGAAGATATAAGACAGGAATTAAAAGTACAACCAGTAACAGAACTAGCGAAAAACTATAAAAAAAGATGGAAAGAGCATGTTGTGCCCACGTCTCCAGAAAGAATTCCAAGAAAATCCTTAATTATAAGCCAACCGGAAGAAGAAATGTTGGCAGACCAAGACGGAGATGGTGAAGCCGGAACAGGCAACCTGCCTAATCCTGGACAGATAGATGATGATGTTTCTCTCTCTCTCTCCCCCCCCCAAAAAGTTCCAATTATGATTGTCACTAAAACAAATAGGTATACATTTTTCTTAGCAGTTACCCTTCGGCTTCTGAGAACAATATAAAATTATAAACATCTGGCTTTTGACATCACTATAATCCCCCCCCCCCCCAAAGAAAACAAACACTATGTAAATATCGTGTAGACATACCTGAGACACCCACAAAATGTAAAAAAGAATGGTCACATATCCATTAATTTATTCAAAAATATATACTTGAACCAAGACCAAAAACAGAAAGTTTTACAAACAAGAAAAAACTTACTGCTGTTCAAGCTACAATACTTATTTCAAATCTGGTTATTTCTACTTAAGAAGGCAGAAACCTGAATACGCTCAACCACAGAATTCTCTATACATACTTAAAGAAACCCACAGACACCAGCAAAAAAAAAAAAACAATCCTTTTGTTACTTCAGACATGTACAACTATACAACAAAACCACACTGTTCCCAGTGGCATCCATATGGCTACCGATATAGTCACAAGAAGTGTTTTAGGTCAAGATATTAATAGGAAACATTTCACTTAAAATGTTATGTGGATTTATTAACACCTATATTAATCTTCAAAACAAATGATCAAATGAGGCTTATGTGTTGTTACAGTGATTGTCGCATGTGTCGTGTTTAAATAGTGGAATAAAATAATCTAATACAGTCTATGAAAAATGGTTAATTACAACTTCAACAATAGTTTAAATAAACCAAAACACTTATGTATAACCATTCTTTAAACTTATGATTACCCAACATACACTAAAGTAACAAACAATAAATACTGTACCACCTAATTAACACTGCTGCTATAAATACTAGAAGTGATCAATTACAGATGCATGCATACAATAATTACTTCCATATTCCATAAGAAAATGGAAGTATGGTCATGGCGAAAAAAATCATGTTCGAGATAACGGCTGGTTCTCATTGTACTATCCTCAAAACATGAAGAAAAGTCGTTTTTCGAAAAGTGTCTGTGTGTGTGTGTGTCTGTGTAGAATTTTTTCTATGGCAAACGATAACAGCCGCAAATTCAAACAGAATCAAATGATTTTTTGCATACGTTCCTGAATTGTAGAGAACTCAAGGCCTGTTAATTTTGGTGACGATCGGTTAAGGGAAAGAGGTAGCTTACCTGCAACACTTAATGTTTTTACAAGGGTAATTTCTTCTATGACGAATGATAACTGCCGTAAATTCAAACAGAATCAAATAATTTTTTGCATACGTTCCTGAACTGTAGAGAACTCAAGGTCTGTTGATTGTAAATTTACCTTATTTCCGTCTTGTGACTTATTTTTTCTTGTTGTTTGTTACTGACGCGTTTCGGAGCTCTTCAATGCTCCGTCCTCAGAAAATCCGTTGCTATACTTCGTCACGTTAATATTAAAATTTTTTGCATTGAAAACATATGTATAATATTAAAACATGTATACACTTATACGATGGTCACATCTGTTGATTGTCATGAAGATTGGTTAAGGGAAAGGGGTAGTTTACCTGCAACGTTTTATGTTTTAACAAGAGTAACTTTTTCATGACGAACGATAACTGCCGTAAATTCAAACAGAATCAAATATTACATATGTGCCTGAGTTGTAGAGGACTCAAGGCCTATTGATTTTGGTGAAGATCGGTTACGGGGAAAGGGTAGTTTACCTGCAACGTTTTATGTTTTAACAAGAGTAGAGTACTTAATTTTGATAAATAACTATCCTGATAAGAAGATCATAATAATCCACTGTAGAAATGTAGATGAATATCTATAAATGAAGAGGCTAGTCAAACGGGGTGGGGGTAATTTTCTATAAATGAAAATTATAGTTGAAGGGGGAGGGGATAATTTTTTATGTGTACTACATACACGCCAACAAAGAAGTAGTTTGTTGTTAAAATTCCTTCCCGGGCTGTTTGGCCGAGTCCAATGTTTTCTGCAAAACCAGACATTTCGGCAGTGCCATCGACTTCCATCGTCAGTGAAAATCAAGTGTGATAACGTGAGGTGGTATACATTAGTGACCACAGTACTGTGGTTAAGGCTGAAGCAGTAAGTAGAAAAAAGTAGTTTCTATGGAAATATTTCATTTCAAAAATGATTTTATTTATAAATCTTAGAATGTGGAAGTCATGTATGGTTTTCATACCAATATTTCACAGTTGTCACATTACATAAATCATTGTTCAAAGTCAAACACATGCACCAAATCACAGGTCATAAAACTATTACAGTAAAGCATCGACTATTCGAACATCCATTAACCGAACAATCTATTATCCGAACTCAATCAAAAGTACAATAAAATTATGTACCATACTGTACTGTACAGTAATGTATTGGGCATGTGTAGGCGTATTGGATATTTATTGAACGTAAAAAAATTTTAATTTTAAATTAATTTTATTGTAGTGTTTGTAATTAAACTCTAATTTTGTTTAAATTAACTTTTGGTTTTTATTAATGACACTCAGTTTTAATTCAGTGATTTGTAGCCTTAGTAATACATTACAGTACAGTATACAGACTGCTGTAATTATATTACAGTATGTTAGAAATGATTTTGTAATAAAAACCTTTATTTTTGTAACAAGAAATAATGTTTTCAATTTACGATCTTGTATCCAAAATATCAATTATCCAAACCGGCTCTCGTCCTGAGAGGTTCGGATAATCGATGCTCTACTGTATATCTTCTTAGGACTCTGCTTTGCAATCTCAGGCTGACTGACCATGTGACATGGTCGCTGTACTTATAATCACCAGGAACTGCACAAATTATCTGTCCAAAAAGTTTCACTATGTTATAGCATAATCGAAAGGAATGAAGGTACATGTCGGCTCCAAAATCCATGAGAACTTTCCAAATATGATGTCTAGCTCCTTACATATGTCCACACCCACACCCACAAAAGTACCAGTCACATAACTCTAAGCTTAGGAATACCATTTTTATAATGTACTTTTAACAATAAAATTCAAGAGGTTGTGTATATTCTTAGTTATATGAACATTCCCAATGCTAGCACTACCCATCTCTTCTTGGATATGAGATTCCCAAGAATGTTACTGGGTACAACATACGAAACTAAAACTAAAACACAAGACATCATAACCTGAATCAGTTATACATGAACCAAGGCTTAGCAAATCTTATAATGTTGGAGTGACTTAATTGGCGGGTCACGTAGCAAGAATGGCAGGAGACAGGAGACACACCAAGGAGAGTGACAAAGACTCAATTCCTGGGAAACAGGAATAAAGGAAAATCATGGTCATCCTGACAGGACAATGCCAGAAAGGCTGTAAGTTATTTGCTAGGTGTTGCTGAATGGCAATCAGTGACAAAGAATTGAGATGTCTGAAGATGCTAAGGTCATATAGACTGTCAGCCAAACAAATAATAGATGAAGAAACAGTGACAACATAAACGAAATGGACTTCACAGTGATGAGACCTCTGAGTCATGTTATTAAAACAAGAAGACATGAACATGAGATTGAAATGCCACAAAATTAGTCGTATTAGAAGTGAAGTGAGTGAATCAAAACCCTAATCTTTGGCAAGAAACAAGAAAACTACAATATTAACTTTTCTCGCTACATCAGCTTCTTTGAGCAAACAATATTGAATTCACTTAACATGTGATTAGTGAAGTCAGTTAACAATAGAAGCTGCTGTTTATACCACAAACTAACCATTTCAGACTACAAAAATATAACTAAATAACAAAATCTGGTTGCCATGATATACTAATGATCACTTTAATTAAAACCCGCCTAACATGCTGAAAACAAGTTGAGATTATCCACTAGAAACTGGAATGTTTTGGCACCTTCACAATCTTGCACATCTGCCACACACCAGTATTCAATTCTGAGTTATATTTATCATGAAAATTTTACTTCATGCATATTTCTGTCTGTAATAAGTACACTGTTACTTATTATGAATATACCGTGAGTGGACTATATAATATTTGCCAGGATTCTGACTGATTCATAACAAAAAACGTGAAGCCTCACAAAAAACAGTATGTCATTTATTGCGATAAAAGCGACGATCCTTGATGACGTCAGCGGCCAGGAATTTGTTTTTGTAAACAACACGATGCTGTCAACAAACAGACAATAGCCGAGTGACGTAGATTCACCCCACCTCGGAAATATGGAACAAAGACTCGGTGTCATTTCAACAGAGAACGTGATCGCAGCCGGCCGGCAAATCGTTCACGCATAGTGAATTTTAACTTTTAAACCACTAAAAGTGGTTAATTACAACAATGTTTATTAACAGTGACACCTTACCATTAGGTAAGGTGTAATAGTACTCCAAGATGTGACCGGGAACGAAATCGATAAACTCGCGGTGTGCGTAGTTTTATCGCACGGAAACCGCAACTGAAATCCAACAATTTGGTGAGAACGTTCCACATTCAATTCAATAAATTCATTCAAAACTTATCATTCAATTAAATGACCAATTTATATTTCAATACTTTAATTACAATGAGCTCAATAAAATAAAAAGAATTGTACCAGAGTGAGAGAGAGAGAGTGAAAGATAGAGAGTGACGTAAATAATGCTGGGTTGTGCATACACATATATCTTAACGTTGTTTTCTTTGTTTTACTATATGTTTATTATATGCTTAGATTTACAAGGTTCCATTTTAAATATGTTTGTTTATTTCATGATACACAGAATTACGCCCCGAGGCGTGTTTGGCGTATGGTCGAGTCAAATATATATGTAAAACTTCTGTTAATAATAAGTTTTTTTTATAACCATTTCAGAGTATTTATTTCAGATAACACTTCCCGTTCTACAACCTCGTTCGCTTAACACGAAACCTGGCCCGTAAAGTAAATGAAATATCAGCTGTTGGGAGTTCCCAACATGGCGCCCGTTATTAAACACAATAATTATGTTAAAGACCGTTATTGCGGATTTGTAATATACAGTTACATAAGTATATAATTTGAAAGATAACATCATGAAAACGGATTGTTTTATATGGTTTATACTGTATTATTTGTACAGTTATATTTCTGAAGAAGCATTGGAGTGACCAGTTCTAATCTATCTGCTTGGGACTGCAACAAACCATTTTCAGTTTAATACTTGGTGAAGATGAGATGTACTGTATTTGTGTTTTTATGCTTTCAGTGTCAGGTATTCTTCCAAGGTACTACACATAAAGTGCCAGCGTATTTCTTATGGGTACACCCTAAACTGCCAGGCTGATTTTTGGTGTTTGCAAGGGTTTCTTTTGAAAAATGCATGCTAAATGTGAGTAATAACTTGTTCCAAAGAAGCAAAAAATCTAATTTTACCATAGGCCTACATAATAAATAATAAAAAAATTAAAAGAAACTGTACTTAACACAAATCTAATTTTCTGAATAATGGTATGATACAAAATAAGGCGCAGAAAATAACATTTAGAACCACCCATCATTCAAAGATGCACACATTACTGCACTCAAATGCCGATTTTCAAGTGTTTCTATAATAAAATGGTAGAAAAGTCCAAAAGGATTTACAAAGAAAATAATAATAATAATAATATAAACGCAGAAGAATCAATTGAAAGAAAAGTTTTTTGGGCAAAAGTGTTAAAAATGGAAGGAGTCCAGGGTAGGAGAGAGAAAAATGCAGGTTTAAAGTGGACTGAAGACAGGAAGAAGAGACAGTGACAAGATGAAAGAATATTGGAGAAAAAGAAAAGAACAAAGAATAAAGAACTGAAATTGACATGTGGTCCTTAGATGGCCGATTAAAAAAAAAAGTAGAAAATTTATCCGTTTTGCAAATTCGTGTAATTCGGCCACTTTTACACAGTTTCTAAAGACAGTTACATCAAACCAAATTATACTTGGACAATAAAATATCGTACTCATATTACAGTTAATAATATAATTGCTTAATAGAAAATTGTTAAAACTTAGGAAAGGTTACACTATCCTAAACCTAAATTACATACGCTAAAAAATAAAAAATGAAGTTCCATTTCAGCAAGTATGATTGGGAAAGCACTTTGTATGCAATCCTTTCTTGCAATTTTTGCATATATAGGGTCCGCCAGTGAAGCGGGAAATTTTGAAAGTCCAATAGTTCATTTTCTGCTCACGAGAGTGCGTGGAGGTTTTCGATTATTGTTTTACATTTAATGCCATTTGTTATTATATGTTTTAAAACATGGAGCAGTGGTCCGGTGCACAGCGTGCTTTCTGCGTAAAATCGTTTTATAAGAATGGTGACTGTGTGACTTCCGTACAATGATTGTTTCGTAATCATTTCAATATTCCACGACATGGAAGAGTGCCGTCCGCTCATGCAATTATGTAATGGGTGAAAAAGTTTGAAGAAACTGGTTCCACATTAAACTTAAAGCATAGAGGAGCAACAAGGTCTGTAAGAACAGAGGAAAACATTGAAAGAGTTCGAGTAGCATTGACGCGTAGTCCACAACGTTCTGCAATGAAACATGCATCCGCACTAAACATTAGTGACACATCGTTACGACGAATTTTGCATAAAGACTTATCTTTTCATCCTTACAAAATTCAAGTATCAGGAGTTGAAAGATGGCGATATGCTGGCTCGCAGGATTTTCAGCGAAGAAATATTGCGACGTGTAAATGATGATGAAAACTTTATTCACCGCATGTTTATGTCAGATGAAGCACATTTTCATTTGAATGGATATGTAAACAAACAAAATAGTCGATATTGGAATGATGAAAACCCAGGTGAGTTGCATGAAAAGCCATTACATAGTCCGAACGTTGCGGTGTGGTGTGCAGTTTCATCGTCTGGCATTATTGGGCCATATTTTTTCCAAGACGATAGAGGAAACACCACAACTGTCAATGCAGACCGCTACACACACATGGTCAGAACATTTTTGATGCAACAGCTCCCTACGTTTCCGGAAATTAATTTTTTCCAGCAGGATGGGGCCACAAGTCATACTGCTCGTGTGTCCATGGCTGCTTTAAGAGAACTCTTCCCGGACGGACTCATATCCAGATATGACAACATCTCGTGGCCTGCAAGATCCCCAGATTTGTCCGCATGCGACTTTTTTCTTTGGGGATTTCTGAAGAGCAGGGTGTACATTGATAGACCGCACACCATACCGGAATTAAAAACGAATATCAGACAAGAAATTGCACGGATTCAACCTGACCTGCTTCGTCGTGTGATGGAAAATTTTCGGTCAAGATTAGAAGAATGTTTACACAGAAATGGCTCTCACTTGAGCGGCGTTATTTTTAAAAAGTAAAATAATGGCATACTTTACTCAACTAAAATCTGTAAAAAAAATTCTGATAATAAATGTTTCATGAAAAAATTGGGTACTTTTAATTTTCCCGCTTCACTGGCGGACCCTATATATGAAGGTTTTTTTCACTTTCTGCCAGCTTTTGTGTTGGCAGAACTACACACACAACAGTTTCTTTCTTTTTATCTGGTAGTTTTTTTAAAAACTTATCATCCACGCGCTTGTATGCATCTACCTGTCTCATTGCTGGGGCTAGGAGAATAATGAACTTTAGGCATATTTATATTTTCCTTTTGTTATCAGTCATTACCTAGATACGTCTTAAATTACAGAAACTGTAATTAAAATAATAATTCTTCCTGACATTCTTTGATACAAAAAATGTATCTACAGTTTACATATTATACCTTTAAACAGTATTTTCTAGACATCCAAATGTTTTTTGACACTGGTGCTTTTGTACAATATCTACATCAGATTTTTCAGATGCCAGCACTTTAAGCATTTATTGTCAAGGTCCAAAAGATGAGACGTTGGTACTGAAAGGGTTAATCAACATCTCTGCCATAATGATGCCATGAATAAAGATTGCTACAACTTAATTTTTTTAATTAAAATTCAATGGAAAAAGTGACTTTTACTGTGAGATTGTCAGCCTACTGTTTCTTGGATTTTGTTTTGTTTCAAGAACCTGGGAAAGGTTTGTGTGCATATGTGGATGTTTTCATCATATAGAACACCAATTATGCGTTACCGTTAAGCGAAAATTCACATTTAGCAGGGCACTGCTGTTTCAATTTCAAGAGTTCGCAGCCAAGTGAACCAGCTGTTCTTGGAGTGATTAATGCTCTATCAAGTAACTTATATTCATACCATACCCTGGAAATTCTCAAATTAAAAAATATAATCTTGCCAGCTCTTCTACCAAGAGTGATCATTTTTGTCATTACCAGAATGCATAATTCTTTTTAGAAGTCATCACGTCAATAGATTCATTAATTCAATATATTCTGTCATTAATTATCACAGTTGGGACTTCAAAATCAAAACAATGAATAAGCCATAGCAATCTTGCAGTTTAACAATGTTTCCTTCACAGTAACTTTAGGAATAGATTCATTCCTAACTTTTGAATATTGTACTTCACAGGAGTGCAACTCTATGGACTATGGAATAAGAGCACAAACCTTCGTACCCTAATGAAGAGAGAAACTTGATGTAAAGATATATTGGCAAAAGGTGGATAGGGGTGCTGATGAACTCTTTTCTATGCCAATAGAAAAGAGATTTATAAATACCAAGTACAATTCCCACTGTTGTCTTGCAAATGAATAAGAGCTCTGTTAACAAGCGTTACTTTCAACATACAATTTTGTTTATTTATTTTCTTTTTTAATAATCATAGATTGACATTTCTCTTATGTCGTACATAACGTCTTGCTACCCACTAATCTTGTTACTCTCGATACACATTTCTGAGCAATTTAGCTCATCATCAAATGAGACTGAAAGCTAGCTTCAAAGTTTCTACAAGTTTCACGTTATCTATTACAGTATACTTTACCTCAAACGCATATGTTCCTTATAACATCTGTAAAATATAATGCAGAAAATAATGTGGAACTTATGACAAAATTAAAAGCAGCTTTCAGTCCGATGTATGATGACCCAAACTGCTCTAAATTATTTATTGGAAGTCGGTGCACTAATGATAGCAATATTTTGTATTCTATAAATGTTCTGCAGACAACATACAACCAGACAATTTTATGTTAGTTGTTAGTTTCCACCGGAGTTCTGGTACTTTGAAACCCAAACTTTCTGCTAAGGATAGAAGATAACAACATAAACATTAGACAGATCATAGAGGACCTCACTAGACAACTCATATTGTAACATACTGGTAAAATAACAGAAGAAGCTCTTACAGAAACATGTACAAATCTGACCTCACAAAATTATATATTAAAAAAAAATATACTATGTGTAACTAAACCACGTATATAAACCACTAAACCACGTATATAAACCTTTCAATGACCAAAGTTGCTTGTTCAGATATCCTGTATTAAAAATACCGGTACTAATTATAATGAATTTACTACAGTCATTTGAGATCGCGTGTTAATTTTCACATGCACCACATTATTTCCTGAATGTACACACTAAAAATGGATGCACCTGAACAGAACTAAACACACACTAGAAACAAATAGCTTCATGCTAAGTCATTTGTAAAAAAAGTATGAAAACACAAAACACTGATACAGACTTTACTAATAATATTTAGTTCATTTTCATTAAATCATGTTATTTTTAGGATGCCATATGTTGTACATATGGTTACACTCATGAAACCAACATTGAATACTGTATAAAAACCTACCTTGGCTAGTTCCGTTGCCCACTCTTGTTTTTGCTTTTCCTGCTCCTCAGGTGTTAGTCCTGCGAGCTCATTGATTCCCGAATCAGGAGACATGTCTGATGGGGCTTCCTCTGCTGTAACAAAACAGATAAACTCGTATTAATCTCTTCCCACAGTAACAGAAACTGTTCTATACAAGTGCTGTCTCCAGATATGTGAAATATACACAGCAGTTTAGTTACTTCATGTGAACATGCGCGCGCGCGTGCACACGCACATGCAAAATTAATAAACAGAACCAAACTTATCTGTCCACCACTGATAAACATAAAGTACAAACAATTCAGTCAACAATCCGAACAATTGCAGTTCAATGTCCAATATGCACTACAGCACATCACTGTACCATGTTCCCTCCCACAATTACTATGTTGGCCAACTACACATACAACAGAATGTTTAACATCTGAACGAACTGGGATGGGGGATTAGGATTATCAAATCAGTGCAGCTGAATGATAGAAAATAAATTTTGTATTGCAATAAATTAAAGAAATTAAACTCAGTACCGTACCTTAACACAAAAACAATTCACATTGGTAATTAAAAACATTTTATATGATTTTATTAGACTGTGTACTAAATTTAGAAATATTAAAAGCAAATTAAATTCTACGGATTTTACACATCCTTTAACCACAATATTTATTTTATTTATCTGAAAAAGTTTTTTCTAAAGCCAAACAAAATAATTTGTTTGATGTTTCCCGCCCGTGTTGATCATAAATTTTGTTTAAGGCATTTTTACCTGTGTATTTTTGGAATTATTTATTTAAGTTCAAATTCTTTTTCTTAGTTTCATGATTTCTTATTTTATGACTAATTTACTTAAATTACATTAACTTTCTTTTCCAAATTTATACATGTTTGCACATGCTACAATTTTATTTGTAGATCTGAATAAACTTTGCGGAATTTACTTGCAGTGCATTTGGATTACCACGGTCTGTACTCTCAAGGTTCTACTATTTTGATTAGATTTCGATGGATGAAACCACTGTCAAAGAAATAAAATATCGGAATGCCAAAAACTCCACAGTAACAAAGGGCAGACACACAGACAATAAAAAATGATTTTTAACACGATAATGTTTTTAGGCTGGGGGTCATTCCACAAAAATGTAACGTCATCGAAAAATGTAACGCTTCCACGCTTTCGATTCCCCACAGTCTAGAAATCTTCGGCCTCTGTCGTTTTAAATGATAATGTTTGTTATATAGTAAATATATTTGTTATATAGTAAATATTTGTTATATGCACGTTATACATTTCTAAAGCCTAAAAACATTATCATGCTTTGATGTTTTGGTTTCGTCGAAATTTCTTTAAATATTTTTTTATAAGCAAGTGTCAAAACTGTAATTCCCAACATGTTTTACAAAAAAACATGTTCCGCTTTATCATAGACTCAGTACATATTACAACAATTCGGTGAAACATTCATCAGATACAAAATGTGTAATACTGTAATTATGAAAATTATATAAAATTATTTTAAAATAATAACAATATATTAATTATTAATCATATAATTTTATTGTAATTACAAGATGTTTATCAAAATGCAAGCAATTATTAGTGTTCCTTTATATTTCACTAGACTATTAATTGTCCAACCAGAGCTTTGAAAACTGCGTAGAAAATTTTTCAATTTTGTATGTATACTGATACAATAATGAAACGTACACAGGTAGTACAATAAAATAAATGCTTGCATTTTGGAAAAAAACACGTTCTGAATAGGAAAAATGAATCTGCTGAAACCAAATGGTAAATGTAATAAATAAATGTAATTATATATTACATAATAATACTGCAACAATTATGAAACATCATTATTTAAAATGAAAGTGGAATTGGTAAACGGTTTTAAATGTTTAAACCCCATTTCTTGCATCTGAAATTATTTTGTATAATTTTAACCACCTATAATTTTCTTTAATTATATTATATGATATGAAAGTTTAAGAAACTATGGCGCGTGCGCGCGCACACACACACACACACACACACACACACACACACAGAGTTACATACTGCTGATAAAGCATTATTATGTAGGTTATTTCTGAAGTTTTTTATTTCATAAAACAGCTATTATGAAACAAAGCTGAAACAGAAAATAGAAACACACACACACACACACACACACACACACACACACACACACACACGTTATTAAAACATAAACCATTGCCTGTTGCTGCAGAACATGTACAAGCACAGCATAAATATAAAAGTGTAGTGTGTTACTTTATTATGGCAATATTAGACTCTAAAATACTCCTGGTAAAGATTTTGTATAAAAGATACTCAATTATTTTAGTGAGATCTGATGCAATATATAACTAGCCACAGTATACTTCATAAAAGTTCCTATCACAATTCTGTATGAAGAAAACATGTAAGCTTCTACCATTACAGTAATTGTAGTTGTTGCAATACGTTTATTACTGAGAAAAAAGATGCAAAGTCTGTGTATATGGACTAGGGCATGGTTTGCAACACTCGACATGAAAGCAATTGGTCTGAATGGATATATACAAGCTGTAGTGTATGGATGTTAAGTGTTATATAAAAATGGACTAAAATCAATTGTATTATTTTTAAATTTAAAGCGTTCACCATTTTCTTTACTTATAAGAGAGAATGCCAAAGTAATTTAAATAATATTGGTAAAAGAAATTTTATTACAGAAACCTTTTATGAAAAGATGCTCCATCATACTGTCAAATGTTTGATAACAATAAGTTTACAAAAGATCTTTGTCAACCATATTTTATCATCTAAAACAGTTCTTAAAGGACATCTGTCATAATCTAGTCAAAACACAACAGTCAAACTTGGCTGAATCCCAAATGGTTAATGGTTTTCACAGAGTCTCAGATTTTAAACATTGTAAAGTGTAATTTTTTGTTTTGCTGATGAGGATGAAAAAAGGAAGACTAATTATTCATTCCCAATACTGTAGCGACACAAAAACAGAAAAAATATTATCTGTTAACACAGTGAGACTGGGTTTCCTCATGTTTACTGTATAATTCTCAAATGACTGTATAGAATTTTTCTGATAATTATGTTTGTAAAAGTTAGCAAATTCTTAAAAACGCTGGTATCCATGAAAAATACAGTTAAAAGCCTCCAAATTTGTGTGCGTGTGTAAAATAGTAAACTTAATAATAATAATAATAATAATAATGTTGCTGATATTTATAGTAATAGCTCTAATAAAGAATATGTAAAACAAATATCCAAATAGCATGTTTTCTGTGAAAAAAATAATTCTCCAAAAATGTATAGATACTGGCTTGAACAATATGGTCACTTAGTTAAATCACAGGTTACAGAGTTAGTTAGACTAGTTAGTTAGAGTTACAGTGGTTTTGATAACATCCACCTTCATCCACTTTTCATTCATTCTAAAACCCAGTAACGCTCAGAATTAATATACCATAAGCAAGAACTAATGTTCTAATTTTTGAATTTTGCCTTGTTCATACCTACAAATGTTCACATCATAACACAAAAAAAGTAAATAAAATAAATTACTGTTTAAAATAAAATATTAAATACTGTTATTTCAATTAATTAGTTATTGCACTTTGTTTGGACACACACACACACACACACACACACACACACAATTTTTAAACAATGTATACAAATATCGTTTTCAGTGTGAACAATTTAGGTCAACCACAGCAACCTAGATTTGTAAAGTGAAGTACTTGTAACAGTTATAGCATGCACACAAAACATTTCAATCGTACTTTCCTACAGAAACTATTGTGAGAAATTCCAAAGTGAGAAAATGCAGTTAGTAGTCACGATAGCTGTTATCTACATGACTTCTACATTATTATTTTACAGTTTACGACAGTCATAAAGCAATGTGCCATGCGGCCTGTATTTTCACTACAACAGGTCGATCTAGAATTGCTGAAAAAAAACTGACTTTACAACCTTATTTTAGAACCAACAACATGCAATGGCTACTACAAAAGTGAATAATACACACCGCCTCGAACCAGCTGCAAGAACCTGTAATAGTTCTTGGGACTGGTGATGCGCGCCAAGTACGGTTTGGACAGATCCTGGAACTTCACGCGCACTCCCTTGATGAACTTGTTTTTGCCCGTCTTCTTGTCGTAAAACTCCGCCTCCACCCTGCACGAATCGTCCAGCTCCACGTTCGTCGTGTCCTCGAAATCCTCTTCGACGATCACGAACATGCAGTCGTTGTCTTCCGTCCAACTCGGGTCGTCCAAATCGAAACTCGGCGTTTCCGACTTCTGCACGAACGCGTAATAGCAGTCCTCTTCATATTCCAACGACGCGTAATCCTCGGTTTCTTCGATGTTGTTATTGTTTTCACTTATTACTTTATTATCACCGCTTTTCACTGAACTCTGTTCCATTTTTGATTCGATTAGCGGCTATTGTTGTTATCATTGTTAACACGTCATAATCCGCGTGTATCTAACACAACTCCCACAAGTAACTCGGTGCCAAATTTTTACGTTCTTCTATACTTCCAATTTTCAACACACTAACACAGGGCGACATGGCGAAGATACGGAGATCAGCTGCTTGAAAAGAAAACTCTGGTTACACACGGAAAAACGTACTAGCGAACGACGAATTTCTTACGGAAGGACACTTTCTACACTGTAGCGTTCATTCTAAATTTAAGAAAACAAAAAACTGCACTAGTGAATATGCTATTCGATATTAACGAATACTACTTTTAATGAAACACTTATATTTAAAAATTTACGTAATTATTCATACCAAATTAAAATTCTAATTACAATGGAGTACCGCCTGATTAAAAAAAAACTGCTTTTCTAAAAATAATAAGAAAAACTATATTAAATATAAAAACGGATTACTTCAGTGGCCGTTAAGTGTCAGCTGTCTCTAGTATATCTCTGACACATCATTATACTGACTTCTAACTACATTATACTGGTCAATACAAGAACGTTTGTTTATTTTAAAAAAAAACCGAGGTTTCAAGATGAATTAAATTCTAAAAATGCCCATTTAAGTTCAAGCTCGATCCTAATAGAATCAATTAATCTGCATTTTAAGCTAAAAATTCACAAACAATTATTTCTAGGATTTAAGTATGTGTAAAGTAACAATTAAATCAGTTGCAACAGTACAAAGAAGATACTAAAATATTCGTCAACAAAAACCCGAATGTGTTGCTAAAAACCAGTCACTTTTGAAAGCGCAATGCTGGACGTTTCTAACCTAACACAACTTTACAAAAAACGACTTTTCACACAATCTAAGGGTTATAATAAACAAAAGCACAAAACAATCGTATCTATAAAGTATCGTTCAAATTACTTGGTAAAGATAAACCACAAAAAACGGAGTGTCCATTGTCGTCAGACGAAAACGGAACACTGGTCGCACACACGCACAGACTACTAGTGAACTGAACGGAATACAAGAAAGCTGTACAACAAAAACAGCTGGAACGAATGCCACGTTATCCTTGCCAGAGTCCGCTTCGTTAGGCAAACTGGTCAGCGACTCCCCTCTCCACTCGTTGTACCTATCTATGTGCATTATACAGTACAACGTGTCAAACTTCTGGTACAATGAGTTCTATATCACAATGCCACGGCCTTGCGAGCACCAGCAGCCGTTCTCAACTATCTTTAGACTTACGATCTGTTCACTTTTTGAAGGCGGCTAGGCCGAGAGCCTGTCTTTCCTCTCACTAACGCAAGCGCGCGCGCACGCACACAACTATAAGGCTATTCGAACATTATCATTGTGAACAAAACAATCACAGCCATTACGATAACAGACCGAAAGACTGAAGAATAGCGACTGGTAACCCACACGAACCCATGCTTGAATACGTTACACATAATACATTATGTTCAGCAGCTGTGAAAACATACAAGTTTATACTAAACTCAATACTTCAAGAGCTCACAATTAGTGTAGCAGTTACGGTGTTGGTCTCCAAAGTAACATATTCAGAGATCGATTCCGATATGGTACAAAAATTCTTCTTTTCTCGTTCTGCACTTCCAGAGTTTGGACACAATGTCTGTACTGCTTCAAAGCACATTCTCTATCTCTTCCTGGACAGCGGGTTATATCTCGCCATTTTCGTAATAAAAAAGGAAAATTATTTTCATCATTACCATCTTCTTCTTCTTCTTCTTCTTCTACGGCGTCACAGTTCGAAGTCGAACCTTGCCTCCATAATCATCCGCCTCCATTTATTCCGAGGCATGATGATTGGTTCCTGAACATATTGGTTTTACGAGGAGGGGTGTTGGCCCTTTGTCCAATCCCCAATCTGGAGGGCCGGGTCATTTTTATTCTAGGTTTCCGTCCCCTTGACCAGCTGCTTTCACAACAACTTAGAGAGCCTGTCTATCCTGATTTTCTGTCAGGGTTTACTCCCTTTGCCTTTGAAGATCCCTCTTCATCGCAAGGCAGCGATTCTCTCTATTTACATCATTACCATCATCTCTCTCTAATTGGCCTGTTCCAGGACGCATCCTTTCCTCGGTCTCCCAACGTATCCCCTTTCAATCGGCTGGTACGTGTCGATTGGCAGCCTTTTAGATGGCATGCGGTTTAAATGTTCATACCATTCCTCCTACATGCCTTGATGATCTCATTTAAAGACTGGGTCCTTAACTACTGTTCGATTTATCATTCCGTTTCTTGCCTAGGAGGAACTTCCGTTTCTAGCCCTCGAACTTCATTTCTTCAGACTGAATCTTCCTTTCCTTCTTCTTCCCGAGGCTCCACGTCTTACAGCTATAAAAGGATGTTGCGACACGCAGTTGAGAAAATTATTTTATAGTTATATATCGATACGTCAGGCGTCCGTCTCGAAGTCCCGTAGTGCGTGTGTTTATTAAAATGCAGATGCTGGCATTACGCTAGAAATAATCTCAACGCCACAAGAATTCCGTCGATGTGTTAAAGGAGGTTCCGGAATGTACTAGAACGTGCTAACTATAGATTTTTACCATCACATTATTGTTTAATGCCTCATCAACACGGTCGACAAATTATTGTTTTATTTCATTCCGCGTCGTGTCAATCGTTTACAGAAACGTAACCGTTACAGCATAACGTTATCGACGACAACGGGTTATGTAATACCAATAGCAGCCTCTCATTATGACAACTGAGCAAACAAATTTCTCTTCTTAGTCACAACAAATGCTTGGGCGTCATAAATTAATAAAGGGACATTAATTACTATTACAAAATATCTATTCAGCAGTTTGCCATCTTGAGTCACAAATCCCGGTTAAATTTTTAACGTGATCCAGCCATCCAACTGGTGACCGACCTTTTCATCTTTTGCCAACGATCTGTCCGTCGACCATTTTTTTTTTTTCAGTTCACCTTCTCATGTCGTAATGTGACCCAAGTAACTGAAGACTACAGCATTGACGTATAGTCGATTGTAAACGCTGGTTTAATTTCAGACACTGATCAGATTAGAGTGTAGTAGTGTACTAGACAAAAGCTGTTGTCCGACAGGCTACCCAAGAGATAAAAAGTACATCACATTTTGGAAATACCAACACTAAGCCTGTGCTATACACAGGAATTTAGGAAATACTATAATATACTTGCTAATTACTTCCATATTCCATAAGGAAATTAAAGTATGGTGATGGCGAAAAAAATCGTGTTCGAGGTAAGGGTATTATTCTGATTGTACTACCCTCAAAACATGAAGAAAAGTAATTTTTCAAAAAGTGTGTGTGTGTGTGTGTGTGTGCAGAATTGTTTCTATTGCGAACGATAACTGCCGCAAATTCAAACAGAATCAAATAATTTTTTGCATACGTCCCTGAATTGTAGAGAACTCAAGGAATATTGATTTTGGTGAAGATCGGTTAAGGGGAAGGGGTAGTTTACCTGCAACGTTTTATGTTTTAACAAGAGTAAAGTGCTTAATTTTGATAAATAAAGTATCCTAAAAAGAAGGTCATAATAATCCACTGTGGAAAGGTAGATGAAATATCTAAAAATGAAAAGGGTAGTTACAGGGGGTGGGTATAATTTTTTATATGTGTACTACACGTTATCGGCAACAAAGAAGTGGTTTGTTGTTAAATGACCACAGTACTGTGGTTAAGGCTGAAGCAAGAAGTGGAAAGAAGTAGTTTCTACGGAAATATTTCATTTCGAAAATGCTTTTAAATATAAATCTTAAAACATGGAACTCATGTATGGTTCTCCATACCTATATTTTTTGCATTGTTATGAATTGTGCTTGTCATGAATGAGTTTTACGTTGTCACCAAGCGGTTGAAAGTTGTTTTTCTCATGCCAATACGACATGTCTCCTTGTTCCTTCCCAGCAACCCTTCTTATGTGAAATACGGAAACTCCGATATAAATTATATTATTTAGTCGCAAAATGTTGTCCAGACGTCGTACGTATGTGTCCAAAACATATGCATACGACATTGAAAGTGCAGTCTCTCTCCCATATATGTTTTAAGGCGGTTGAATTAAAACAACAGCTAGACTCAACATCTTGTAACAAAGGGTAAAGAAGTTGGAGGAACTTACGAATCGAAAACTCTTACGATTCAATAAACGTAATTAATAAAAACCGATACTGCAATGATCAGAAAAAGTAGTATCGCGTTTGGAAGAAAGAAGATTAATAAGTCGTTTGCACTCGATGTATTCAAAGTTAACTGGGTAAAGAAAACGTCAGGAGTATACGAGTGTAACAACTGCCGTTACACAGCGATGGCGGACAAAGAAAAAAGAAAGTTTCATCACTAACGAACGTGAGCGCACACAATGCCGAGAATACCTCATCTACTTTCGCTTCAACGCGTAAATCTCACTGAACCAGCACATCACTAATTGTGAATAGTATACAATTTATTAAAAGTACATAAACATTAAACTTGTTAATTCGCTTCAGGGAAGGTTGCAATGGCATTTAAGGAAACGTTAATTTTCTAATTTCTAGGTAACAACATTTCGAAGACTAATAAATCTGAAATTTTCAGGGTAACTAGTCCGACTCTTTGAAAATTCCATACGCCTATATCTACATTTTTATTTTTAGACTATCTGAAAAGTAGGTATAAATTGTTTTTTTTTATCATCATCATCATCGTGGCCATGCCTTGTCGAGTTAGCCACGTCGCTTTCTCCATCACTGTCCTCTTTAAATCGCAGTACGATACGAAGTTCATCTCCTTTCCCACGTCTTTGAACAACGCTCCTCTTGGTCATCCTCTTAGCCCCCCCCTTGGTCATCCTCTTAGCCCCCCCCAACACCATTTCCTTCAAAAATGTATCTTAAGAACTGATTGTGTCGTTAGACGTGCCCGATCAATTTTGCCCTTCTTCTTCCAATCATTTTTTAAAAGTGATTCTTTTTTTATATCAGACAAAAATTTACCACAAAATTTTACAGACAATCCTTTTTTAAATTCTTTCTAGGCGCATAATGAGAAGAACAAATGATAGACTATATAGTAATATCCTAACAATTGTACGCATTAAAAAAAGGTTTGTGTTGATATGTTATAAAATAACAATTTTATGTGTACCTAAAGACAAAAAATCATAATCGCTATCAAAGATGAAGAGTGCAAAAAATGTTATTTCAAATGGACTCATCGACTTCTGGTCGACTAAGGACTAAGGCCTTTCCATCTTCTTCCTTAATATGTCCTCTCTTCCTCTTCTCAATCCTTTTTAATTTGTCTTGCTCGTTTTTGACAGCTCAAGCTTTTTTTAACGCGCTGGCATCCAACATTTTTAACCCAACACCACAGTTAGGTCCAACGTCTCCTAAACGGTTTTTAAGAGCCTTTTCTCTTCTCAGATATCCTGATGAAGTATTATAACAGCATCCCAGACTCCTACTTTTAGAGTGTCAGTGCCCACAAACACTGTTTTATGTACACGAGACCAAACCGCATTATTAAATGATTCTTTAGGGTACTGCGTCTTTCCACGCGTACACTTTTCCAATAACTTTATATCTGACTTTGTCTCTGAAAACAGGCTTTATGGCTGTCATCACAACTGGTGGCAACGAATGTTTGTGAGGGTGTTCTTCATTAGTCAATAGACAGTTCTTATATTTACACCATGCGTCCAACCGTCGGGACATAGGCTGTGCTGTGGATCTGAATCAGTAGACAACCGGTGGAAATAAGTTGTCCACACGGCCTTCCTCATTTTCCACGTTGTGTGCATTGCTTCTAATTGCTAACCCATAGTACCTTTGAAGAACGTCTACTTCTGCAAGTGTTAATACTCTTGCTACCATGTGTACCATTTTTGGACACACAACACATTTACTGAGCCCGTGTGTACCATTTCTGAACATACTAAATTTTACACGTACAGCCCACGTGTACCAAAGGTGGACACATTGCTTGACTGTGTTTTGAAGGTTTTGTCAACATATGAACACAGATCAGTGCTATTAGATAGAGTTTTACACTCTTCTGGGCCAGAGTGAAAGAAATATGCCCTTGGGTTAAGTTAGGAATACTGTACTGTCAACAAAATCAGCTGTTATAACATATAAAAGAAAACATATCTGGGCCGGGGGGAAAGTTACTCTTCACAGGTCTAGGAGCGAGAGGTTTCCCTGTCACCGGTGTCTGGGAGCGAAAGTGTTAATCTTCCTTTTCCTGATAAGGATTTGCCATCTTCTAAAAGCAATTTTTTCGAGTTGTTGCGAAGCCAACGGAGGCGAGCACCCGTTCTTTTCTCTAATATGTTCAATACATTCAGTTTTACTTATTTCTACCTCTTCACCATAGGGGTTTGAAGCCAACACACTTTTTAACGCACTGTTATCCCAGGTCCCCAGATATTCTACGTAATACATAGGTCTACTTCACCTGACCTGGCACTCATTCCATTTCGCCGCTTGGATCTGTGTAGTTACATTTTTGCTTATGTCTTTGGATATGAAGCAACCATGACAATATTTTGTGACACATTCAACGTCTAAAACCTTACTAGTATCCACACCTATGACAGTGACAAACAGCATCGTTTAGAGAGATGTGTCCTCGTTTTTGTCATGCGCCATCGAAGGCTTCACAAATGTCTCAACTACCATTGTTCTCAGTAACGGCTTCTAAGGCAGCTATTTTCAAAGACTCTTCAGCAACTTCTTCAACAGCTTTTGAAATTACTTTGTTGTAACACTGGAATTTATGGCTCGGCTTTGGTAAATTCATTACCGCACACAAGATTTCCGCACCAGTTTGTCCTCTGCCTATTAGACGCATACCGTAGGTCATTCTGGTGTTTACACCATAAGCAGAAAATTCCGTTTTCTTACTGGAATACGCACTATAACTGTATTTACAGTACTGACAACTTAATAATAATTTCACTGTTAATCCTTTTCAATATTTAGGATTTTCACTGATTTCAAGAGAAGCATTCTGGTCACAGTCTGTACATTTCTCATGTTTCAACAACAGTTTGTTCAAAATGTTCAGGTCTAATATTATACTGTATTATCTGTTTTATTGCATTCAGGTAAGCATTCATTGTCTCTTCCAGTATTTTGCAAGATGTTTCAGTTTTATTTTTGATGATGGAATAGGTTTACTGTCAGCACTTGCACTAGTGCTAGTGTCTTAGGTTACTAGTGATGGTAATCTTCAGTGCTCTTGTCAGCAAATAAAACTAACCTCATTACTGCTAGAAGCGTTACAGTTTACATTTTCACTACCTGTAGGACTACTGTTTTTAATGAACCGATTTCCACGAAATTGCTTACAATTAAACCTTTTCATGCGGCATCTCTAATCACTCAATTTAAACTATATAAAAAGATCTATGGCAAACCAGAAAACACAAACACAGATGGAATTCATCAGGATATGAACAGCTGATCAATCTGTTGATGATTTTACAGGGTAGCCCCTTAAAATTCGAAAAGTTGCGATAATAGTTTGTCAAAAAATATTTACTATGTGCTTGTACTACGACAAGTAACAGTAAGAACTGGAGCTTATCCTGTTGACGGGTAGTAGAGTGCTTCCAGAACCGCTAGTGAAATTCGGTGTGTTTAAGTGATTTGAAAACCTACTTCAGCCCTGAAATAATGGTTAAAGTATAAGTGTCATATTGCAAAATGTTGAGAAAAGTCTGTAGAATAGTTTGCAAACAAACATAATAACACTAAAAATCGGTATGAGGAACCATACATGACTTCCATGTTTTAATTACTTATAACATTATTTTTAATATGTGCACTCAGAACGAAACTAAATATTCGGTAATAGGCAGGCTTTTGGTAAAAACGCTGAGAAAGATAATAAAACACGAATTGTACGTAGTTGTTAATATTTAAAAATAAAAAATAAAATTATCTTTTATTTAAACAGCGCGAAAGAAAGCGAAAACCGCCCGGCGTTTGTTATCTGTGAATTTATAAAAACGAAAAATTATTTTGTTTACGTATCTGTGGTTATATAGCATGGAACGATATCAACTGTCAATATTGTATTGAAATTTTTAAGTTTTCAGTCGAATAAATTTATAACACCAATATAAAAAATTCCCCCCCCCCTTAAACTACCCTTTCCATTTATAGATATTTCATCGACCTTTCTACAGTGGATTATTATAACCTTCTTTTCAGGATACTTTATTTATCAAAATTATGTACTTCAGTCTTGTTAAAACGTATATGAAAAATTATTCGATTCTGTTTGAATCTGCGGCAGTTATCGTTCGCCATAGAAGAAATTCTACACACAGATAGGCCTACACAGACACTTTTCGGAAAATGACTTTCTTCATGTTTTGAAGGTAGTACAATCAGAATCTGCCCTTATCTCCAACACGATTTTTTCACGATCAGCATACTTCCATTTTCTTACGGAACATGGAAGTAAAATGTAAATTTTTTTTCGAAATTTCACTGTACTCTCTCCTTAAAGGGTTCTAAAATGGATGATAAGCAAGTAACGTAACAAACAAATTATGCATATACATTTCGCATACGCGCAAGCAACCATTTCCTCCAATGCAAACGATTATGTAAGTCGGTTTACCTACAGTTGAATTGAAAATCAGTTTCCTGAATTTTAAATACATTATTTCTTCGTTCTAAAAAGACGCTTACACTTACTTTGTAATCACTGGCCAAATCAAAACGATTCGTTTAAACTGAATTTAGTTAACTTTGGTTAAGATTTCACTCGCACGTATTTACAGAAATCTCACTCGATGGAACATTAATATTTTTAATTTTTTTGTAGTCAGACAGTATGAAGTCGGATGTCCGTCATTCTGTTTTATTCAAACCGCTATGCGACCTACGATACTCACCTCGACTGACCCTTTTCTGTCAAAACCGATGCAGTCGTTTTTGAAATAAGAAGAAACAACAAACGTACACACAAAATGTTGCTAGAATCAAGTATAATGCACCTGTTGGCTTGTTGGTGAACACCTAATCGCGAAGTGAACAAAGCGCTTTCACCGATTACATTGTTTTCGAGAACAGTAAATAGTGCCAAAAAGTCGTCAAAACAATATATAATTACAATCAATCTATAAATACAAACAAAACTGTTGCCAAAACTAATAGAGTTTAATATACTTTCCAAAACAATCGATACTGATTGGTGGTAACTGTGAATGACCTTTTAACCAATAACAAATCTATTAAGTGAGAAGATCAGCAGCCTGGCGAAGCATTACAACCACAATCCAAAGACACCTGGTGAAGCCTTGTCATCTAACCGACTGGACTTCAGAAAGCATAACTCGCAGTCTTAATGCAGGGCGTTCCTCTGTTCACCTCAACAGAGAAAGTTTAAAACCTTACTAACCTAATAAAAAGTGTAACAGATTTGCAATATTGTGTATTCTGCAGGAAATAAATTTTACGAATTTTTACAGCTGCTGAATATCAAACACTAAATATCGGTATGGAGATCCATACATGACTTCCATGTTCTAAGATTTATATTTAAAAACATTTTCGAAATGAAATATTTCCATAGAAACTACTTCTTACTTCAGCCTTAACCACAGTACTGTGGACACTCACGTATACCACCTCACGTAGCGTACTCGATTTTCACTGATGATGGCAGTCGATGGCACTGCCGAAACGTCTGGTTTTGCAGAAAACATTGGACCACGGCCAAACAGCCCGGGAAGGAATTTTAACAACAAACTACTTTTTTGTTGTCGATAACGTAGTACACATAAAAATTTATCCCCTTCCCCTTCAACTATCATTTTCATTTACAGAAAATTACCCCCTTTCAACTACCTTTTTCATTGTAGATATTTCATCTACCTTTCTACAGTGGATTATTACGACCTTCTTTTAGGATACTTTATTTATCAAAATTAAGTACTTTACTCTTGTGAAAACGTAAAACGACGCAGGTTAACTACCCCTTCCCCTTAACCGATCTTCACCAAAATCAATAGGCCTTGAGTCCTCTACAACTCGGGCACGTATGCAAAAAATTATTTGATTCTGTCTGAATTTGCGGCAGTTATCGTTCGCCATTGAAAAAAATTCTACGCAGACACTTTTCGAAAAATGACTTTTCTTCATGTTTTGAGGGTAGTGCAATCAGAATCAGCCCTTATCTCGAACACGATTTTTTCGCCATCACCATACTTCCCTTATGGAACATGGAAGTAAAAACGACCTTTTAAAGTACTTAAAAAAAAAAAAATAACTTTTTGAAAAAAATGAAAGTGTAATTTTCACACAGACCGTCTTATTTGAATTTCCTGCTCCAACTAAAAATCATAAATCGGTTCACGAAAACTGGCATATACAAGTCTGAATCAAAAGTTGCACTTTGTGTTAAAATCTGGGCTAAATCTTTGGAGGCTGTAACTTGAACACAAAGATTTCTAGGCTGTACGTACGTATATGTACGTTTCTTTATTTTCATCCGCAAAATATGTCCGTAAAGGAATAATGAGATAAGGTCATGGTAAAGATCAAATCTAAATGACGAAATAAAGTGGTATGAAAGAAACTTAAATGAGATTGAGATAAAACTGGAACAGACGATAATAAACAAAAAAAAATATCTCCAACTTTGTCACTACTTATTGCCACACTGCTAAATACTTCGTTCTTGACGAGGCCTTTCGGTGTCTCCGAACTTAAACGTTCAACACCTGAAGATGGTGGAGACACCGAAAGCCCTCGTCAAGAACGAAGTATTTAGCAGTGTGGCAATAAGTAGTGACAAAATTGGTGTAAGATGGCTGCTAATAAAACTAACAAAACTGGAAAAAAATATCTTACAATAAACCAGAAGGTGGAAGACGAAGCACGGGCTTATCTAGACAGAGGCGGCTTCAACAAAACATATAAAGACGGAACAAACCAAACACTGGTTTGAACCTTGAAATACACTTTCACCACACCGAACTGATAAGAAATCACGCTAGTATTACTCACTAGGCAATTAAAATATGACAGGTTCGATGCAATTTCGCAACCGCGATAATATACGCGCAAAAATAAATAAAACTGAAAACATGTAATTTGTAAATACTGTTGATCTAAACAGAACACTCGCATACTGATGGATGACTACGTTTATTCATACGATACGTGAATGTAGTTTTGTAAAGTTCCCAACTTAACCGTGTCACTTTGTACAGTTTTTACCATCTTATCTGAATTAATGTATAGAAACATAATACATATATAATTACTGCAACTCCGCAGAAGCCCAGGGTCTCATCTCGCAAAAGACAAGAAAGAAAGAAAGCGAGGAGCACTCATCTGGGTTCGGACTAGAGGTGGGTCGATATACCTTGTAACAGGTATTTTGGAACGATATTTTTGTGGAACGGATGTAACAGTGACTGAAAAGTTGAAATACCTGTTATTCGCGGCGACGCTGTTCCGAGTCGAGGCACGCCCCCTACGCTCACACACACACACACACACACACACACACACACACGCACGCACGCACGCACGCACGCACGCACGCACAAAGTACGCAAGTATCACGTAAACGAATACGCCAAGGCCAAATACTAGGCGTACAAAAATATCGCTGGTACGCAAGGAACAACCAGTATTTCAAATACTAGGGGTATCACCGATGCACAAAATACTAAGCGTATCAGAGGAACAGTAGTATTTTAGGAACACCTAGTATTTTAGGAACAGGTAGTATCAAGGGTATTTCGAGTAGGAACTAGTACGCAGCCACTTTTTCGTCCTGAATACTTCATTCTGCGCAATGAGACGAAGCTGTTTTTAATAAAGGAAAAAATTCATCCTGATGTTACATTTATTCTCGTGTGATATGCAGATATAGAATACAGATTATATGCTAATAAATTATATATTATACTAGTCACCAACTTGTAACTAAAACCGGTTCAGGTTGAAACGTAAAACTTTATGTTTTTACTTATAAAACACTTTGTGTTCCGAGTCGTTAATATAATAGTGGTATTTATTTAAGTAACGGACACGTCATGGACAACGAAATCCAAGTGTTTAATTTATAATGTGTTAAGTGAAGCAGATTGTAATGTAAGTAGGTGTGACATTTCATAACTTGTATATTCTGTGTACATCAGTGAATGAATCGAATGAATCTGAAGATAATCCAGGTATGTAATGCATTTAATTTACTTTTGTTGATGCTTATTATTTATAAGTTTTTATTTATTTATTTATATTTATTTTATTACAGTTGTTTTTATTATTTTTATTTGTAAAATTTTGTTTATTCTCATTCACTCTTGTTATGTTACTGTTACTGTTATGTTTTTATTATATGTTTCTGATGTTTTTATCACATTATTTGTTGTGGTACTACGTGTACTCTAAATTATTTAATTGCCCCGAGTTTCGCAACTGATTTGTCTAAAGTCTAACCAATGTTAGTTTTACTCCTAGTGAAAACTTAAATTGGTATTCCCAAAGGGAGATAGGCCTATAAATTCTCTTGTTTCTTATTTTCTTTTAAATAGTAATAGTTTAATAAAGTCACAGTGTAAAGTAACACTGTTAATACTTTCAGTTTCAATTTATTTCTTATAACAAATTATATAGTGTAGGTTATATAATATCTTAAAATAAATACCCTGCAAGTAGGTTTATTAATATATTAATAGGTTTATCTAGGTGAAAATAAACCTACTTGCAGTGTATTTATTTGAAGATATTACATAGGAGACCTGCAGGAAACTCAAAACGAGTTACTTACAAAGGATAATATAGGTTATGTACATATAGTATATAATAACAGGTATTTGTACCTGTTATTTTTTGGAACGGTATTTTCATACCTAGTATTTTAAATTAACAGTTTAGCCCACCTCTAGTTCGGGCGACAGCACCCACTGAACCTCCAGCTACGTTAACATGTGATAACTGGTCAACCATCTCATCGGTGGAACAGGATTACGCTTCCAACGATGGAAAGAGTTTAAGAACCTAGGATTTGGGTCTCTGAACGAGGCCCAGGGCCTATCTACAGTCTCTAAAGGTGGCAACCCCACCACTAGAGTACCTCTAGAGTAGAGTAACTCTACAAGAAGTTAGCAACGTACTCACGAGATAAGTATAAATACACAAAGTAAATCCGGATCGATTTACACGTAAACCAATGGAAAGAACGTCGAGGAATATGATCAGAAGTTGAGATGTATAAAATCGTGGTTGCACAATTTAATTTGCACGTCCAGTTCGTAAGATGTGGAAATGAGAGACAGTCGGAAAAACAATGAATGTGTACCATGCCATAATAAGAACTTCGTGAACAACACGAAATGTAAAGAAAAACGACAACGAAGATATTTAATACCATATACCTAAACCTATTTGGACGTTTGGCTGCGAGGCATATGAGTAACGAGTGAGACACAGTAAAATAGGAGATGAAGTATCCGATTAGAGTCTTTGGAGTAACAAAAAAGCACATACAAGTAGTAACATAAGAAGAGAAATACATACAACCTACCCTGAACGTCATAGAGGAAAGACAATTGAATTGGTGGAGCCAAGTACAACGTATGAAAGCGTTAAGACGTGAAAAATAATCTGGAAAGAAATAATTGCGAAAATCAAAACACAGGACTGACAAAGGACACTGAGATTCACTCAACAATTTCTATGATTCCACACATTGGAAAGCTCAAACAATCGCACCGACTGCAGTGGCCTTGGCTTGCACGATTGCACGGTCACAATCTTGACCTACCGCGTTGCCGTACAGTCTAGTCCGTCTAGTCAGTCACATTCCGCGTTGCCCCGTTATTTTCTCTCACATTCTGTGACGTTTTCTTGTATATAATTTTTTTTTTCAATTACATTACCACGGAAACTGAAGATTAATTCATAGGCGTATAACATTAAGGGCACATTAATTCAACCGTAGTCCATTCACTATTATAATGACTTGGAATTATCTATTGAACACAAACTTATACAACTGGTCCTAACGTCTCGTCAGGATCTAAACTGCCTCACTCCAATTTTCCCCTTTATCTCCAGAATGTTCCCCGCTACGTCTCATTCGTCTTACTATCTTCCTCTTTATTCTTATCTCCAATGCTCTCTTTGTCCGCCTGCTACCGTTAAGTCTTTGCAGATGACAACACCAACTTAGTCCTATAGACTATGTACTTCAATATCCCTGCTGTTCTTCTAAATTTATTCTTATTTGTTTATTTCTAACTGTCCCTTACCCATTACCCCTATTACACGGCACAAACATTTCATTCTGTAGACTGTATTACATTTTCTGTTGCTTGGCCATTCTCCTTACTTCCCAACAATACGTCAGTACTGACCTATATACTGTTGTACAGAGATTTAATTTTGTACTATAGAGAACTTGTTTTTTCAAGACACTGTTGTTCGCCGAAAATTATGTCTTATCGGTTTCCTCTTATAACATAATACACGGTTATATATAACTACATTAAATAGTTACAAAATTACATTCAAAATTTTTTAAAATAGTCTTCAATCAATATCGTATAATATTAAATGAATATCGGGTAAAACACAGACGTAGACAGACAAGACACACGGGGGGGACACAGAGGCCACGTAACTTCTCGACTACTGCAAAAAGGCTTTCTGTAACTGAAAGGGAGACTAATTTCTTCCTCACGACCGCAGTTGAGGCGAATCATGCACTGCTTTAATGACAAATCAATAGTGTGCGTGTTTGTTATCACGACAACCCCAAATTTAAGTTGTTGTGGTTTGTTTAATTTCTAATTTTGAAGCTGTAGTACGTTCACAATAGCCAAGTTAGGTTAGGATAGGTCAGACCAGTACAGGGAAAACGGGTTTTGTCCATTTTCCCACCAAGATTTTTGACCGTTACGTAACTTGAATTTTGGAAAAACGTTGAGTTTCCCACAGAATATATTGAGTAACGATTCGTTTTAACACTACAAAGGAAAACATACATTTCCCTGTTTTAATCAAAACGTTATAAAAGTGAGCAAAGAACGTGCCTCCCCCGTAATCTTAACTAACAGTATTACGTACTAAATTATCATACAGTTATTATGAAAAGTTCAAATCAAAATAACGAAACGTGAAGGAGACAACAGCAAGCGTCTTTGATAGTCACATTGTATTAGTTGCTGAAATATTAGGAATACTTGGGAGACACTGCTTGTCTCCGCTGAAATAATATCACTTGTCACATTATTTATAATAACAATATTCACCGGTCACCAATGGTGGAAATACCGTTCTGTCAACTGCGCCGTGATATCATATATTTATCACACGAGAACGTCGAGATTACGACACGTCTCAGGCAATTTGTGGAACTGTTAATAACATCGTTGGAAGGAAACCTAAACCTTACAACATTCTTACGAACGAATAGGTATCATCTAAAGTGAGATGGCATTCACGGTTTAATGAGAAACGACAATATTAAATAAACTTGGGCGTAATAAAATATGAATTACATTATTCTACGTAAAACGCAACAATCGAATACTACAGATTGGGCATGCGGGTAAAACTAAGAGCGACGAGAGTGGCTAGAGAAATTCTGATACACAGACTCAAACGGGAAAAGAGATTTCGAAACATTTCGCAGAAAACTGCTTGAAAACAGAAACCTGAAAGTTTGGATGAGGAGACGACGACGAAATTAATAGACATACTCTACACCTAATACACCAACATGTGACCAGACTGAAGTGAATAGCGCGGTGTGGCACGGAGAGTAGCCTACATGATACAAGAATTTTTTCAACGCACTTCACCTAATTTCACAAAACGCAAATTATGCCAGGGGCGTATTTACGGGGACCCGGACCCCCCAGGGGGTCGGAAAAAGTTGTCGAATTTTGTTGCGCTCTTAATTTTTACGCTATTTTTTTAACTGTGTACGCTAATATAGTAGTAACTGTTTTTTAAAATACACAAACACATTTATTACACAGCGTATACGTTTCAAATATGAAATACTGTATAGGAAAATCAATTCATGCAATAAGTATCTTCTATAACGCGTATTTTTATTGTTTTATGCCGTCCTCTTTAAAAAGATTGATTTCAGGATGTTATCAGACGTTTTTCAACCACTTTAAAGATAGTAATGTTGATTAGTCTTAACTTGTTTCTTCTTTTGTATGAAGCCGACTCGACTGGACCCCCCCCCCCAGACCAAATTCTAGATACTGTAGACCACTGAATGATACACATGCAGTGAACGCGCACAATTCCATTTCTGTGATTTCTTAAGTAGTACGTGAACTGGCTTGATTATGAGAAATACGAGCGTGGTGTATGGCAGTTCCACCGCCACGCCAGTCGCGTCGTCTCCACTCCTACAATGCGCCTTCATATTACAGGCAGACCAACACAAGATGCACGAGGCGTCTTGCGCCGTGGTTTGTGTCCGTTGTCCAGGCCTGAGCCCGTCAGGTTCCTACAGTGAAGCTCGGTCGTTCGTTCGACACAAGGTCTTCAGGAGCGGTCCACGAATACACGATGGGCGTGTACGATATGGGGAAGATGATCCAATATGTTGCTGCAGCCAGTCGCCAGGCCTGAAGCGCGACTCCGTGGTCCCCTTAAGGTATCGCCCGCAGGAGCACTGGTGTGGTCAATAGGCTCGTCTGCCCGGAGGCGAGTCATCCGTAACGATGGGTTGCCACTACAGGGCGAATGGCTCCCACAATCAGGCACTTCCGCACCTCGCGGTTCCCCATGCTCTGAGTTTCAACCCAACCAAGATGGCAGAGCAGGTGCAGAAGTTCATACTACAACTCACCTCGCTGTACCCGGGAGCTTCAATCTTCTCCTCCCTCTCATGTCTTTCAGTTTTCTGCCACAGTTTCCTCAAAAACACGGTCGTTAGTAGTTATTGTCTCCACTACTTTTAGTAATTGTTCACCCTCAGAATATGCGCAATCAACCCGCTTCTCTTTCTCTTCTTCATAATCTGCAGTGTTCTACTCTCATCGATTCTTGCCCGCACCTCTTCACTGTTTATAAAAACCACCCACGTTATTACCTTCATCCACATCTACCTGATGCCACCTATATACTGTATATAAATTTTTTCTCGCCGTCCACGTCTTTTGACCTATACAGTAGTTGTATGACCTATAAAGTAGTATGAACTACTTGTTTTCCTAGCTCGAAGTTCATTTTACTATTGAATACTTCATTTACCTTTACTGCTACTTCCTATTGAACGAGCGTAACAGACAACCGTAATTACTGACTTGTCGCTTTGGATGGACCATAAAAATATTTGCAATCGTATAACCTAATTTCAACATTCCACGTGTTGAAGTGCCCACACGACCATACAAGGACTTCACACATTTAACGATGTACAGAAATACACACACAAGAGTATTCGCGCCTACGATCACGCAACCTCACGTTCCGTTACGCACCAGTTTCCAACATCCCGCCATCACTTTCTCGTGCGAACACGCGCCAATATGGGCCGAGTGAAACTAACGGCTCAGCAAATATGCATACGTTACGTAGGCCTACATATAGATCCTCTGGTGTGATAAATTTACACGGAACGAATGCAATACGACAAATTCGTAACGTAAACAAGGCACTCAACGCACACATTCAACAACAATAACGAAGTGAACATTTATTAAATGATATTATTGAAAACCGTTGGAACAATCCTGAATACAGAACACTCCGAGAATATACAGGAAAACCAAATAACAATCTACTGTGTCTCATCCCGAGCCTGGCGTAATGATTTTAATAATAATAAATAAGAATAAGACTCCAAAACAGAAAACGTCTTGCTTGTTCTGTACTTACAGTCGCGCCAACTTTACAGTTGGTTGGGCATACTATCGTCTTCACTTATCGAATTAAATACACTGAAAATAAGTGTCTCCACATCTAATCATGGCACGAACGGCCAAATGGCCCTTTGTTTCTTACCGGCCCGGCCGGTATTTTTGTGAATAAGACTGGTGACATAATAGACAAACCAAACTTTCAGCCGGTATTCCTACTCAAATAGGACATTTTGCTGCATGCTGTAGGAAAACCTGACGGAATGAATGACGTTTCCTGGCTTAAAACATTCAGGCCTAACAACAGTACAAAATATCGCTATGGAGAACCACACATGACTTCCATGTTCTAAGATTAATATTTAAAATCATTTTCGAAATGAAATATTTCCATAGGAAATACTTCTTTTTACTTTTTGCTTCAGTCTTAACCACAGTACTGTGGTCACCACCGTATACCACCTCACGTTAGCGCACTCGATTTTCACTGATGATGCAGTGGATGGCACTGCCGAAACGTCTGTTTTCGCAGAGAACACTGGACCACGGCCAAACAACCCGAGAAGCAATTTTAATAACAAACTACTTCTTTGTTGCCGATAACGTAGTACACATAAAATATCGGTATGGAGAACCATACATGACTTCCATGTTGTAATATTTATGTTTAAAATAATTTACTTGAATTCGGTTCGGTAATTTCTAAAAAAATATCGCCCACCCTCAAACTAATTTCACTATTTATAGACATTTTTGTTATTATGGGGTAGTCGTTTAACATATGTTATTTTCAGTCACTTTATCCATAAAAATTAGGTAGGCTTACTTTATTCTTATAAAGAAACCGACTACGCAGATAATCATCCCTCCTACGAAGCGCTCCGAAGTCACTCATGGAGCCTGAGCATCTTGCAGAGGGTTGATTCTTAAGTGGCCCAGCGATCCACAGGAAGCAAATCGCTATCCACGCTGGACACTTTTCGGCTTGCACGCGTTGTGTTGGTGAGGGTTTCGGCACTTTCCATTTAAAAAGCGTGCAAATATAAGAAAATAAACGTGAGTGAGGCCAGAAATAACGCGAATTGTGTTAGTGTGTGTGTCTTGCCTGCCTATTTATTGCGGTAGTCATAATAATAAAATGGAAACGTAAACATTACATAATTGAGATATGCTTGCCTGCCACAAACGATATATTTTCTCCCACACATGATTTAAATTAAAATGAAAAAATATAGAATTTTGTTAAAGTGAAATGAAATGTTTCCATAGAAACTACTTCTTTGTTGTCAATAACGTATTACACATACAAAACTTATAAAATTTACTTCCTCCATCATCAACTAATATTTTAATATATAAAATATCGGTATGGAGAAACATACATGACTTCCATATTCTAAGATTTATATTTTAAAATCATTTTCGAAATGAAATATTACCATAGAAACTACTTCTTTCTATTTACTGCTTCAGCCTTAACCACAGTACTGTAGTCACTAACGTATACCACCTCACGTTATCGCACTCGATTTTCACTGATGATGGAAGTCGATGGCATTGCCGAAACGTCTGGTTTTGTAGAAAACATTGCCCTACGGCCAAATATCCCGGGAAGGAATTTTAACAGAAACTACTTCTTTGTTGCCGATAACGTTGTACACATATATATAAAAAATATGCATAAAATTAATGGCTTGTATAAGTTAATGATACGACCGTTCCCCCTCGAAAAGCAATGGCAAACCAGCGAGAGGTATCCTGCTTAGTATAAACCTTCCCCAACTATGCCGTTCGGATCCGGCGTTAAACTGTAGGTCCCATATACCTGTGAGAGTCTCAGTACCACACGCACCACGGGTATATGCGGGGAGGGTACAAACCAGTCGAAGACTGAAGGACTACGTATAAGTTAATGATTGATCTCCTTTAAGTAGTGCTCAAGTTTCCAAACTTTTAATATTATGATGTCCGTAATTAAAACATCAGAGCAGGTTTAGTGTGTAAGGGGTACACCGTGGTGGACAAAAATTTTCAACATTTCCTATTGAGCGTTGCTTAGAGTAAAGCTGCGAATCTACAGTGTACGTTTCACAGAACAAACACGCGGAAAAGAAGGAGCGCTCCGAAGTCACTCATGGACCCTCAGCATCTTGCAGAGTGTTCATTCCCTAAAGACGAAAAGTCTGTCTATGAATCGTACCTGTGTAAACACATGCAGTTACACTGCCCAGCGATCCACAGGAAGCAAATCGCTATCCACGCTGGGCACTTTTCGGCTTGCACGCGTTATGTTGGTATGGGTTTCGGCACTTTCCATTTAAAAAGCGTGCAAATGTAAGAAAATAAACATGAATGACGCCAGAAATAACGCGAATTTTGTGTGTGTGTGTGTGTGTGTGTGTCTTCCCTGCCTTTTTATTGCGGTAGTCATAATAATAAAATGGAAACGTAAACATTACATAACTGAGATATACTTGCCTACCACGAACGATATATTTTCTCTCATACATGATTTACATTAAAATGAAAATATTATAATTTTATTGCCTGGCAACAAAATTATTTTATTTTTAACAATTGCCATTGTTTGTAAAAGTTTAAATGAATTTTCAAGAACTTTACTCTTGTTAAAACGTAAAAGGTTGCAGGTAAACTACCCCTTCCCCTTAACCGATCTTCACCAAAATCAAAACTCTACAATTCAGTGATGTATGCAAAAAATTATTCGATTCTGTTTGAATATGCGGCAGTTATCGTTCGTCATAGAAAATACCCTTGTTAAAACGTAAAACGTTGCTGGTAAACTACCCCTTTCCCTTAACCGATCTTCACCAAAAACAATAGGTCTTGAGAACTCTACAATTTAGGGGTGTATGCAAAAAATTATTTGATTCTGACTGAATTTGCGGCTGTTATTGTTTGCCATAGAAAATACCCTTGTTAAAACATAAAACGTTGCAGGCAAAACTACCCCTTTCCCTTAACCGATCTTCACCAAAAACAATAGGTCTTGAGAACTCCATAATTCAGGGCTGTATGCAAAAATTATTTGATTCTGTTAGAATTTGCGGTAGTTATCGTTTGCCATAGAAAATGCCCTTGTTAAAAAAACGTTGCAGGTAAACTACCCCTGTCCCTTAACCGATCTTCACCAAAAACAATAGGCCGTGAGTACTCTACAATTTAGGGCTGTATGCAAATAATCTTTTGATTCTGTTTGAATTTGCGGCTGTTATCGTTTGCCATAGAAAATACCCCTGTTAAAACATAAAACGTTGCAGGTAAACTACCCCTTTCCCTTAACCGATCTTCACCAAAAACAATAGGTCTTGAGAACTCTACAATTCAGGGCTGTATGCGAAACATTATTTGATTCTGTTTGAATTTGCGGCTGTTATCGTTTGCCAAAAAAAAATTTCCCTTGATAAAAAAACCGTTGCAGGTAAACTACCCCTTTCCCTCAACCGACCTTCACCAAAAACAATAGGTCGTGAGTACTCTACAAATCAAGGCTGTACGCAAAAAATTACTTGATTCTGTTTGAATTTGCGGCAGTTATCGTTTGCCATAGAAAAAAAATCTACAGACAGACACACAGACACTTTTCGAAAAACGACTTTTTTCATGTTTTGAGTGTAGTACAATCAGAATCTGCAATAATCTCGAACACGATTTTTTTTGCCATACCATACTTCCATTTCCTTAAGGAATATGGAAGTAAAAAAAAATTACCCCCTCCCCCTACAACTACCCTTTTCATTTATAGATATTTCATCTACCTTTCTACAGTGGATTATTATGACCTTCTTTTCAGGATACTTTATTTATCAAAATTAAGCACTTTACTCTTGTTAAAACGTAAAACGTTGCAGGTAAACTACCCCTTTCCCTTAACCGATCTTCACCAAAATCAATAGGCCTTGAGTCCTCTACAATTCAGAGCTGTATGCCAAAAAATTATTTGATTCTGTTTGAATTTGCGGCTGTTATCGTTTGCCATAGAAAATATTCTACAGACAGACAGACATACACACTGACACTTTTCGAAAATATCGGTATGGAGAACCATACATGAGTTCCATGTTATAAGATTGATATTTAAAATCAATTTCGAAATGAAATATTTCCATAGAAACTACTTTTTCTACTCCTGTTTCAGCCTTAACCACAGTACTGGGGTCACTAACGTAGGCTATACCACCTCACGTTATCGCACTCGATTTTCACTGATGATGGCAGTCGATGGCACTGCCGAAACGTTTGGTTTTGCAGAAAACACTGGACCACGGCCAAACAGCCCGGGAAGGAATTTTAACAAAAAACCATTTCTTTGTTGCCGATAACGTAGTACACATATAAAAAATATCGGTATGGAGAACCATACATGACTTCCATATTGTAAGATTTATATTTAAAATCATTTTCGAAATGAAATATTACCATAGAAACTACTTCTTTCTACTTCCTGCTTCAGCCTTAACCACAGTACTGTGGTCACTAACGTATACCAACTCACGTTATCGCACTCGATTTTCACTGATGATGGAAGTCGATGGCATTGCCGAAACGTCTGGTTTTGTAGAAAACATTGGACTACGGCCAAATATCCCGGGAAGGAATTTTAACAAAAACTACTTCTTTGTTGCCGATAACGTTGTACACATATATATAAAAAATATGCATAAAATTAATGGCTTGTATAAGTTAATGATACGACCGTTCCCCCTCGAAAGGCAATGGCAAACCAGCGAGAGGTATCCTGCTTAGTATAAACCTTCCCCAACTATGCCGTTCGGATCCGGCGTTAAACTGTAGGTCCCATATACCTGTGAGAGTCTCAGTACCACACGCACCACGGGTATATGCGGGGAGGGTACAAACCAGTCGAAGACTGAAGGACTACGTATAAGTTAATGATTGATCTCCTTTAAGTAGTGCTGAAGTTTCCAAACTTTTAATATTATGATGTCCGTAATTAAAACATCAGAGCAGGTTTAGTGTGTAAGGGTTACACCGTGGTGGACAAAAATTTTCAACATTTCCTATTGAGCGTTGCTTAGAGTAAAGCTGCGAATCTACAGTGTACGTTTCACAGAACAAACACGCGGAAAGAAGGAGCGCTCCGAAGTCACTCATGGACCCTCAGCATCTTGCAGAGGGTTCATTCCCTAAAGACGAAAAGTCTGTCTATGAATCGTTCCTGTGTAAACACATGCAGTTACACTGCCCAGCGATCCACAGGAAGCAAATCGCTATCCACGCTGGACACTTTTTCGGCTTGCACGCGTTATGTTGGTATGGGTTTCGGCACTTTCCATTTAAAAAGCGTGCAAATGTAAGAAAATAAACATGAATGACGCCAGAAATAACGCGAATTTTGTGTGTGTGTGTGTGTGTGTGTGTCTTCCCTGCCTTTTTATTGCGGTAGTCATAATAATAAAATGGAAACGTAAACATTACATAACTGAGATATACTTGCCTACCACGAACGATATATTTTCTCTCATACATGATTTACATTAAAATGAAAATATTATAATTTTATTGCCTGGTAACAAAATTATTTTATTTTTAACAATTGCCATTGTTTGAAAAAGTTTAAATGAATTTTCAAGTACTTTACTCTTGTTAAAACGTAAAAGGTTGCAGGTAAACTACCCCTTCCCCTTAACCGATCTTCACCAAAATCAAAAGGCCTTGAGTTCTCTACAATTCAGTGATGTATGCAAAAAAATTATTCGATTCTGTTTGAATTTGCGGCTGTTATCGTTTGCCATAGAAAATACCCTTGTTAAAACATAAAACGTTGCAGGCAAAACTACCACTTTCCCTTAACCGATCTTCACCAAAAACAATAGGTCTTGAGAACTCCATAATTCAGGGCTGTATGCGAAACATTATTTGATTCTGTTTGAATTTGCGGCTGTTATCGTTAGCCATAGAAAAAAAATCTACAGACACAAGTCACACACACACACACACACACACACACACACACACACACACACACACACACACACACACACACACACACACACACACACACACACTTTTCGAAAAACGACTTTTTTTCATGTTTTGAGTGTAGTACAATCAGAATTTGCAATAATCTCGAACACGATTTTTTTTGCCATCACCATACTTCCATTTCCTTAAGGAATATGGAAGTAAAAATTATCCCCTCCCCCTTCGACTATAATTTTCATTTATAGAAAATTACCTCCACCCCGTTCAACTAGCCTCCTCATTTATATATATTTCATCTACGTTTATACAGTGGATTATTAAGATCTTCTTATCAGGATACTTTATTTATCAAAATTAAGTACTTTACTCTTGTTACAACAAAAAATGTTTCAGGTAAACTGCCCTTTCCCCGTAACCGATCTTCACCAAAATCAAAAGGCTTGAGTCTTCTACAACTCAGGCACATATGTAAAAAATTATTTGATTCTGTTTGAATTTACGGCAGTTATCGTTCGTCATGAAAAAATTTCTCTTGTTACAGCATAAAATGTTGCAGGTAAACTACCCCTTTTCCTTAACCGATCTTCACCAAAATCAACAGGCCTTGAGTTCTTTACAATTTAGGGATGTATGCAAAAACTTATTTGATTATATTTCAATTTACGGGAGTTATCGTTCGTCATAGACAAAATTAACCTTGTTATCACATAAAACGTTGCAGGTAAAACTACCTTTCTCTTAACTGATCTTCACCAAAATCAATAGGTCTTGAGTCCTCCACAATTCAGGGATGCATGCAAAACATTATCTGATTTTGTTTGAATGTGCGGCAGTTATCGTTCGTCTTAGAAACAATTACTCATGTTAAAACATTAAAGGTGGCAGGTAAACTACCCCTTTCCCTTAACCGATATTCACCAAAATCAACAGACCTTGAGTACTTACAACTTCAGGAACGTATGCAAAAAAATATCCGATTATCTTTGAATATGCGGCAGTTATCGTTTGTCATAAAAATTAAATTAGCCTTTTAAAACATAAAACGTTGCAGGTAAACTACCCTTTTCTCGTAACCGATCTTCAACAAAATCAACAGGCCTTGAGTACTCTATAATTCAGGAAGGTGTGCAAAAAAGTATTTGATTCTGTTTGAATTTACGGCAGTTATCGTTCGTCATAGAAAAAATTACCCTTGTTAAAACATAAAACGTTGCAGGTAAACTACCCCTTCCCCTTAACCGATCTTCACCAAAATCAAAACGCCTTCAGTCCTCTACAATTCAGGGATGCATGCAAAAATTTATTTGATTCTGTTTGAATTGCGGCTGTTATCGTTTGCCATAGAACACACACACACACTTTTGGAGGGAAAACGTTTTGAGAGTAATGAAGACTTACAGAAAACAGTGACTACTCATCTAATGAACTGACGGCGAAAGTATGTGACGCGGAATACGAAAACTTGTCGAACAGTTGATAAATGTTTAAATATACAAGGGAATGTGTAGGAAAAGTAACTTTGCCAACGGTGTTCAACACTGCCGGTCCCAAGCCAGGGGCCTCATCTCGCAAGTGATGAAGAAGGAGGAGTAGGAGGAGTAACACCTCGTAAAAAACCCTGGGTCTATCTGGCTCCGGATGGTAGCACCTTGTAAGACCTCCTAGCCAGGGTTACGGTGAGACCTCAACGACAGATGCGGCAGAGTAGGGAGCCTACGGTATGGCGCAAGAGCCAACTTCAAAGGTTAAGGGAGTAAACGGCGACAGAAAATCAGGGTAGACCAGGCTCTAAGCTGTGGTGAAAGCAGCTGGTCTAGGGGACGGAAACCCTGAATAAAAATGACCCGGCCCTCCAGGTTGGGTGTTGGGCGAAGAGCCAACAACCCTTCCCCGTAAAACCAATATGTTCAGGAACCAATCATCAAGCCTCGGAAAGGGCAGGGAAATACGGAGGCAGATGATTATGGAGGCTAAGGTTCAACTCCGAGAAGAAGAAGAAGCTGTAGAAAATTAGCATAAAGTTAATTTAAGTTGAATAAAACATTCTGTTAAAAAAAAATCTTCATTTTTGTATCATAAAAACGGCATTACTTTCCGAATGGCCCTCGTACACATTCCCTTCTCCCGCTGGAATGCATAGGCCCTACAAGACATGTCTGCCATTAAAATCATTTTTAGCAATGTGAAATTTTTGTTGACTCCTGAACGCAGCCGTCTTAGTCTACAACTAGTATAAGCTGAATTCTATATTTCAATGAACGCTTAAAGCTGTTACTTTCTACTATAAAGAAAATGTTTGAAACGTCAAAGCATGAGTATAAAATTACGTTAACGTTTTACTTATTTATAATACGTCTATGCAAAAAATTATATTTACTATTTTTGAACATTCTACACTTCTGTTAGCATTTTTAAAAACTTTTTTAAGCAAAACATTTTTTTGAAGTTTTTTTTTTACGTTTTTAAATTACAAAACTGATTAAAACATAGCTAGTAACTACAAAGGAGAAAGTGATTCTTGAGTAACGCTTACGCAGACTAACGTACATACGTGGATACGTCCTTAAGGTCCTCCACTTTTCACGCCCCAGAGTAGGCCTATTAGACTACATTATTCTGGGCAAATTCGAACGGTCTGCTTTCGTGTATACGGTTTTGATGTCTACAAGCAATATTAATCTGATGACGGTATTTATCGATAATAAAACTTGTTCATCGCTTAGTGTACCAAACGAAATACAGGAATTTGCGGAAAGTTAAAATTACGTAAAATCTTCTGCAGGAAAGTCACAAATTATTTGATCATCTTGTTATTTGAATTAGCAGTCTCTGTAATTCCAACTATGTCGTGTTTACTTGCTCGTCATGTTCCGGACGAGGCCCCTTGCAGTGTTTCCACACTTGAAACTGGTGGAATTACTGAAAAGCCTCGTCCGAAACATGACAAGTAGCAGTTTAGCAAGTAAACACGACAAAGTTTGAGCAAATTATTTGGTTAAAAAGGAGGGTTAAATAAAGCGAACAAACAAAGCCTTTGTTAAAGAACTGCTTATAAGTATCGAAAACAAGTAAGCAAATCTGTTCAGGAAACTTCCTGAAGGAAAAAAAAAGTACCTACGACAAATTAACGCAGTGTCATTTCGAAACTTAATGAAGTGCTTTCAAAACAATGTACTAAGTGAAAGTCAACTCAAATTAGAAACGTTAGAAACGAACAACTGATCACAAATGTTAAAACCAAATGAAATGTGGTATAAAAATGCTTTATTAAGAACTATTAATGTAGTGTTAGAAGAGGGACACACGAGGGTCAGTTGAAAAGTTCGCGGAGCGACATAGCTTAGCGGTAAAACTAATATGTTTCGTGTGCTCCAAGATATGCATTTTATGTGAACTCCTGTTAACTATTTGTTAAACGGGCCATTAAACAAAGAACTAAGGAAAAGGTTAGCAAAGTGTTATATATGGAGTGGAGACGTGGACTTTAAGGAAGGAGGATGAAAAAAGGATTGAAGCTTTTGAAATGTGGATGTGGAGAAGAATGGAAGGAGTTAAATGGGAAGACAGAGTACGGAACGAGGAAGTATTAAGAAGAGTGGGAGAGAAAAGAGAAATATTAAAAACAATAAGGAGAAGAAAGAAGAACTGGATAGGACACTGTTTAAAAGAAATTCTATTATAAAAGACAGTCTAGAAGGCATGGTTAGCGGAAAAAGAAAAAGAGGAAGAAAGAGACGACAGTTGATGGACAACATCAAGGTAGAAAACTACATTTCCACGAAAAGCCTGGCAGAAGACAGAGAACAGTGGGGGAGAGTTCATAAAGAAAACCTGCTATACAGCAGATGAACCTGTGATGATGATGTTAACTTCCAATGTATTAATAATTGTTTAGAAGCTGTTTAAAATTGACGTGTCATGTGTGTTTTGAAAAACGGACAAAATCAAACATCGTGGTGTGATTCTTTGTTAAAAATTGTTCAGCGCCAACGGAAATTAAAAACGAAATTTTAAATGTGTCAGGAGATGCTGCGACTTCAAAATTAACGGTTTGTAAGTAGACACTTGAGTTTAAACGTGGTCGTACGAGCACTAAAAACGTAGTCACACTGGACGCCCAAAAAATGCAACAACCCCAGATGCGGCAGCCATCTTGCACAACGCTCATATGAGATGCCTATGACTTCTCATATAACTGCAACGTCATCCACTCCTCAATCTGCGGTCTTCTAACACCCTATGAAACTTTTTCAATAATGGCATTTTTGTTGCACTTTTGGGCGTCCACTGCTGGGATAGTCTTCAGTGCTTGTACGACCACGTTTAAACTCGACTGTACCCCACTTACCGTTGTTTCTGAAGGCTCAGCATCTCTTAACACATTTGCAATTTCGTTTTGATTTTCCATTGGCGCTAAAACGTTTTTAACAGAGAATGCATCGCAACACGATGTTTGATTTTGTGCATTTTAAAAATACGCGTGACAGGAAAATTTCTAACAGCTGGTAAAAAGTGAATAAATTGACAGATATATCTGAAAATTAACAGGTGTTCAGGCGAAATATACGTCTTGCAGCACACGACAGATTTTAGTTCTACCACTGAGCTACAGATGTCCCTCCGCAACTTTTCAACTGACTCTCGTACAGAGTAACGCTCTGTAATATACGATGTAAAAGAAAACAGAACAATTAAACATTGTTGATAAAGCAGAAGAGTTTGCCACGAAATGCGCTATTTTAAGGCAATTAATTCCATGCATGGTCAGCAAAGTATGCGGGCATTACTCTGGATGCTAAGATTAGAAATGAGATGGGCTTCTGGATGTAACAAGAAACGAGAAGAATTTTAAAAAAATTCAAGAAAATGTGTTGGCTGCTTGGAAGACACTGTCATAACAAATTGTTGTTGTACAAACAAGGTTTGAAACCAGTGTGAATTTGTGGTGTGCAACTTTGGGGATGTGCAATGAAATTCAACGTTACAATAACTCGCAGTATTGTTGATGGACGGGGGAATGTAAGAAACTGCGAGACCCAATGTGATCTGAAAACGCTAAATACGCTTTTCCGCTAAATACGAAGGAAGACTTTCCGCACGTATACAACTTCTTGATAATTTCCATTCGTTTGCCTGTTGCGAACACAGAAACAGTTTCATCAGCTGTAAGCTTGTGAAGCATACACTGAAATGTCTGCATATTAACAACTCCACACTCTTAACATACTTATTAGAAAAAAAAACTGGTTGAGAGTTTGTAACTAGTTGTTAAAAACGATACTTTTAAAAATACATCCACATTAACGATAACATCAAAAGTGTGTCTTGCTGGCGACACTATCAACACGATAACTGGTATCACATCGATATATCGATTGTGTCCCCACACCTATTTAACACCCGGTGAAGAGCGGCGAATGGCATCGAATGACAAGAGAGTCTATCCGAAGTTGAGTACGCGGCTATTTATCAGACGACAAAATTACAGTTTCCATTTGCATAATAAACCTACTAATTTCGCCACAACCTGGAATATCACATTGACCCTACGGGGCCAATTTTCATATTTTTCTGGGGCATATGAGAAAACGCAACGGAAGATACAAAAATTACAGTTAGTTACACACGACGCCAGTGGCGGATTATCCATAACACCATGGTATGCTGCAGCACCGGTCTCCAGGGCTTCAGCTGTCATATGGGGGGCACCATTCAGGTGAACTGATCCGCAATTGTTTGTTTTTATTACATATTTATAAACCATGGAGAGTGTCGAGTTGGAAAATCAAACGAAAGCTCTTATATAAGTTTACTCGAATGATTTGAATAATGATCTACTTATAGAATTGAAGCACTTTGTGCCACGAGTAAAATTGCAAGAAACCATTTTATTTTTTCAAATCGTTCGAATGAAGATGATATATTCCATGATACTGCAGTTTGTCCGCTCAAAGTACTAAATTGGATTGCTTGTAAAATGATTGACGTATTTCCGAATATATATATATTGCTTATCGTCTGCTTTTTACGATTCCAAAAATTAACTGCGAACCTGAAAAAGTATTTTTTGTATTAAAACGCATTACAGATAGGTTGAGTTCAACTATGGGAGATAAGAGATTATCTTCGTTGGCAAGGCTGAATATTGAAAGTGGGATACTTGAATCGCTTGATTTTGAAGAAATTATGCTAGACTTCGTTCAGGCAAAATCAAGAAAAAATGTACGATTAGTATTTTCTAAGCTTAAGTATTACTATGCTCATTGTAATCACTATTTAGCTAAATATTTGTTGTAATTTGAGAGTTTAATAAAATAATTGTTAACTTTCGAAATTGTGTAGGCCATTTATCAGTGTAAATAATGGATAAAAGGTTGAATTTTGAATCGGGGGAGTGGGCACCAGTTTGATGGCAGCATAGGGCACCACGCGCTTCTAATCCGACCCTGCACGAGGGCCCCAATTATACGAACTAACGTGGGGGCACACCAGTCCGGTTAGCAAATAATTCGTAATATAAATACCGGTAGTTTTCACAGTTAGGGCAAGCGCCTCGAGTTCTAAAAAAAAAAGACACACGTGAAACAGACGAGACGTATGTGACGAATCGGTACATTTGTTGCGGTTACAGTACGATATTTTTAAGGCGCTCAGTATCAATTATAAAATATGTCCTTTCAGCAGTTCGTTTAACTGAAATAGAGAACACCATACACCGATCCGGGTAACATGGGATTCGGATATTCCGTGGCCAGCTAACCTAGAGTCTACTGTATTTTGATTATATTATAGCCTCCAAGTCCCGTGTATAAGTATTTAATAGTAATATTTGTAAACACTTTGTTACTCACCGTCTTGTGACTTCTTTAAAACTTTCAATAACAACGCGTTTCAAGGATAAATCCTCACCATCAGGTTATATAAAAAAACACCAATCCTTCTGGAGAAGTCGACAAAAAATCAAAAGTTTTTACCAACATCGCAAAGCACTTCACGCTACGTCGCGACCTGGTGCCACCACTACACGCGATCGATTCGAAATAGTAGGATTTTTTGACGATTTCTCCAGAAGGATTGGTGTTTTTTAATAAATAAATAATTTTTAAATAAATAAATAAATAATCAATAAATAATTTTGGTGAGTAACCAAGTGTTTACAAATATTACAATTAAATACTACTGTATTTGCCTTGCCTTCATACAAGATAATATTTCTGTGTATTTATTCGTTATTAAAGTAACTAAACCTTTTGACAGACACAGACTTTTGTTAAGCCTCCACTTCGCTGTATTACGTAGCAGACGCGTTTCAAAAGTCTGACGTTTCTATATGCTGGCAGCGACGGTTTACGTTTTATCTGACATACACTATATGTCAAGACATACAGAAACACATTTTTTTCTGTATTGACAAAGGAAAACGCATTAAAAAATTCAAATGCCAAAAACTGTATTGTACTGTGTGTGTGTGTGTGTGTGTGTGTGTGTGTGTGTGTGTGTGTGTGTGTGTGTGTGTGTGTGTGTGTGAGAGAGAGAGAGAGAGAGAGAGAGAGAGAGAGAGAGAGAGAGAGAGAGAGAGAGAGAGAGAGTTTTTACATATGACAGGTTGTCTCTCATCCTCAAGAGATTAACGGATCTGCCAACCACTATCACACGTACGGGCGCGCGCACCAATTTATCACTTTCCAACTACACCTCGACGCAGTAGAGAAAAAGTACAAAATACAATTTTTCGGCTGACACGCAAAATAACTGATGTGATCACTTTTGCAACTTTGCAACACAGTAAAGTAAAATCACCGATTAAAAGAAGTCGCAGAAGACGACGGAACGTGGAAGAATGCTAACACAAAGAAATCGGCAGTGACCGGCGGTACGGCACAAACAACAGAACAAAACACACTGCTTACGTGGTACACCAGTCTAACTGCGTTATATTATGTGTCTATTTTGTGACCACATTCGCAAAAAAGTTATACGAGGCTGCCAAATTCAGAGGAGAGGGAGAAGGAGCACGAAACGGTGCGACACAAAGACCATCCCCCCCATGACTGTTACTGATTACTGGGCATTTTAAATTAGTACCGATCCAAGACACAAATGCCCAACGATTCAGTACAGGCCTACTATAATCGAGCTGGCGTTAAACGTCAGTGAATAACAACAAACATGCTCAATGTAACGCACTACGGGGGGGGGGGGGAACTGCCTGCTGAGGCTTGGGTGTAAGAAAATAGCAAAGGGTCTCTTAATCATTATGGGCCCCGTTGAAAATTTGTCTGTTGGTGAAAATTTCTAGTGACCAACTTCCAGATATCAGGAAGGCGCTTTTCTGAATGTCTATCTTATTATTTTTTAATTACACATTAAATGTATCTCTTATAATTACAGTTATTTTATATTTAGCAGTGTATATTATATCCTATATAGTCTTTCGCATTATTACGGACCCTTTTCGATGCACTATATTAACGTTCCCCTTTCGAGTACACAATCAAAAGAATTCCAGTGTTAAACGTACCGAGACACTTGCAAACTACTCTAACATTACGCTAACAGACTGACGCTGAAAACGTTTAACATGCTAGGTTCAAAGCATTCGGATTCTCAGATTTTCTACTAACATTATCTAACATTCTGTTATGACTTATTCTAACAGCTCCAACAGAGATATTTTGCATACTGCCACAGAACTGACACGTCTGTATAGTGACTATTCCTGCAATAGTTAGGGGGAACACGAAACGTTGTAAAACACGAAAATCTGCAAGTTTTTACTTTCAAAACCATTTTAATCATGTACTATTAATTTATTACAAATACGCATTTTCCAAAAAATAGATTACAGATATGTCACGCGAGCATCAACCTAATAACTAGTCAGTTTATATAGTAGGTTTCTATCCTCAATAAACGTATCTTTTCTGAATACAGGATAACTAGAGCGTCACGCTCTATCGACTGCGGCCACTCATCATCAGCACTGGCTGTTAGTGAAATCAGCCTTCGGAAATTAAAACACAATTTCACTGAAAATTATCGTCCGCACGAGAAACAACATTAATCGAAACTGTTCATTAAAACTAATATACAATGAAGCACGCATGCAGACGCTCTCTCTCTCTCTCTCTCTCTCTCTCTCTCTCTCACACACACACCATTAGTTACCTCTTACAGTCATAAACATAATATGTAACATATAATACACACCATATCCAGATTAAAAAATGTTCGTACGCAAGTGAAGTCTATTGACTTTAGATATTAAAATACATCTTTCTCTCTCACTTTTGGGAGTGGTACTTATGGAACACGTAATCCAAACTAGCATTAACGTTAATGTCACACATCTGAACAACAAAACTATTTCTTTTTGTTTCAAGGCGCTTCTGCTATACAGCCTGGTGTAGAAACCAAAGAACTAACACGTTTGTACCTTGGCGACAGTCTGAAACATTGGTAAACACTGAGGCCAGAGAGCCCCGAATAAAACAAGAAAGTCTGAAGGACTCTTTTAAAGAAAACTTAAAGTCATGTATTTTCAACTTATTGCAAAAGATTATTTTTTACCAAGTGATTAAATATTAGTCACATGACGATAAAGCCGACAAGTTCAGGTAATAGCCAGGTAATGTTTTAACAAATTTCTATTTTTTGTGATACAGGCATGGGTGCAAGTTTTTTTGGAGGGGGGAGGGAGTTTGAAATTACGCTAAAATTCGTAATATTGTGTTCTTTTGTTCCCCTTTCATATTATGAATAAATAAATGAATAATGTTACAAATTTATAACCAATATTATTTATAATACGTAATAAATAGCCTAATAATTGGTTCTGCGTGACGACCAACACGATTACCCGCTCCACTTTTTGTCGATTTCCCTGCGAAATGAAATTCTGCGTACGCCAATGGACAAAGAACGAGTAGATCGCCTCGTCTATTGCCTGCGGCACTCACTGTTATCTGTCAATAAAATCTGCCTTCGAAAGTTAAAAACATGATTTTATTCAACATTGTCGTCCGCACGACCAACAAAAATGAACGGACTATTTACATGAAGTGTGGTATGTTTGTACTAAAGAATTAAATACCAATTACCTCTGAAAATCAAACAACATAACCGAAGCACACAATCCGTAGACAAATTAAATTAGCTCATACACATATGAAACTGCACATCTACCGACTTCAGATATTTGAGTACGCCCCCTCCCGCAATATCATTGCACATAATAGAGGTGAGCCGATATACCTATTACAGGTATTTTGGAACGATATTTTTATGGAACGGATATAACAGTGACTGAAAAGTTGAAATACCTGTTCCGATTCAACGATAACTGAAAAATCAAAATACTCGTTCCGACTACTCACTGCCTCACGGTTACGAGTCACGTGACCCCCCTAGGCAACTAACGAATAAACAAGTAAATGAGTATGCCTACTACGAGTACACGAGTACAAAGCGACTTTTTGGTGCAGAATACTTCATTCTGCGCACGTACCGATTGCCATACAAGTACGAAACGAAGCAAAACAGCGAGGTTCAGAATATCTCTACCTATGACAAAGAGGCGAAACTGTTTTAAAAATGAAAAAAAGTCATACTGATGTTACATTTATTCTAGTGTGTTAAGCAGACATATAATACAGAGTATAATAACAAATCATATATTATACTAGTCACCAACTTAGTAAATTTTGAAAAAGCGAATTATATTGTGTTATAACCTACAGAGTGGCCGACAGGCCATATGTAGTACTTTTTGTTAATGTGATTTCGGAGATGACTTTAACTTCACTGCACATCTCACGTACATTTTGTTGACATTCCTTGTTGTGCTATTGGACAACTGATTTGTCTAACCAAAATGGAATCAATAATTTAATATTAAATCTATCTCAGTTTGTTTACTCCTAGTGAAAACTTAAATTATTATTCCCAACGGGAGACAGACCTATAAATTCTGTTGTTTCTTATTTTCTTTTAAACAGTAACAGTTTAATAGTCACAGTGTAAAGTAACACTGTTAATACTTCTAGTTTCAATTTATTTCTTATAACAAATTATATAATACAGGTATGTGTATAATACGTATATAATAACAGGTATTCGTACGTGTTTTTTTGGAACGGTTTCGTTCGTACCTGTTAGTTTCAAATACCAGTTTAGCACACCTCTAGCACATTATTCAAAGTAGCACTGCCATTAATGCCACACGTCTCAACAAAAAATTAGCAACAAAACCAACACCTACTATAAGATACGTAAACAAAGCGATAGATGACCGGACACCAACAGCTACTCAAAATTACCTTCATTAAGGGGAAACGGAAAGCAAAAAAAATTTTTTTTTTTTAATTTTCGATTTAAGCGCCAATTAAAAGCAGAGCTTTTTCTGAATGTCATGATGTGGACACTTGTTATTTGTAACAAACAAGTTAAAAAGAAATTCGCATCAAAATAAGCTTTTGAAAAATAGATTGCACCTTTTGGCAGCTGTCGCCAATTAAAACTTCCATATCCAAACACACATAACTTTTGAATCACTCCATCAAATTTTATGATTCTTTTTTCAAAACTTACTACATTCATGCGCAAAGGTTGGCAACACCCAGCTGTTCAACTGCATTCAGCTGGCAATTGTAATAATGTTTGTAACCTCAAACAGTCAAGGTTTGTTTACGTTTGTATTGTTGGAGTGTTGTGCCGTTTTTTTTTTAAGTTCTCAATATGCCTCGACTTTCTAATAAACTTACAAAAAACGTGGAGTTGGTGGTACGCCCAAAAGTATTAAAAAAATTCATTCGTCCGAATGCTCCGAACCCACTTTAGGTAAAGGTCCATCCGCCGTATCCAAAAAGTTGTCTAGTCCCGATTAGGAAAAATATATTTCAAGTAATGATAATGTAGTGTACAAATTTTTAAATTTAAGTGTATTATCTCAAATTTTGGTTATAGTATCTCTGTTCAGAAATTGCAAATCGAGTGGCTTAAAGGTCAGGAGTACAAAATGGACATGTTGGAGTAGCAACACAGCTAGAAAACTGCTCTTTCTGCAATTTAGCAGAAAAATGTTATAATGCACCGGAAATTGAAATAACAGAATCTAACTTGAAACTGTATGATATTAATATTAGGTTAGTTTATGCATTGAGGTGTATTGGTAAGGGACAGGGAGGGGGTCAGATGCTTTTTAGTATTTTGAATCTTCCTCAACCTCTCCATCCAAATTCAAAACGTATCATGCCATTCTCGGCAGATATGCTAAAATTGCTGCCCAGAGAACTATGTCACAAGTTGTTGCCATAATGACTGAAATCAAACCAATTTTTAAAGATCTTGGTAATCCAGAATTATTGAAAAGTGTTTCCACGGAAACACTCAAAACTCAACTTTCACATATTTTTAGTTGTTTCTCGATTACAAAAAGTATGCTTTTTCAATACGTAAGGAACATTTTTTCACCAACCACTGAACCAATCATTGTGAAATTTTCACACAACATTGACAGTACATGAGTGTACATACTGAGTTTTTTCCGTCATGGTAAATGCAAATTTACATATTACAAAAAATAGTGTTCATAAAAATTTATCAACTTTCAAAAGTTGAATGGGAAAAAATAGTTTTACCATGTTATGTGCTATACTTTTTACAAAAAAAAAAAAAAAAAACTCAGCACTTGTGAAAAGGCCTACAGAAACTGCTGTGAAAATTTCAAACAGATCGGTTTAGTAGTTTTTTAGAAAATGTTTCTTATGTTAACATGGCGGAATATAGGGATTCCGTGTACCCTTAAACAACCACCGTAAATTTCTCCAAAATCGAGTCTCCGGTTGGCAACCCTGTGTGGATACTATTGACAAGAAGCTTAAACTCAATTTTCATTTCGTTCCGATGGGTTTCTAACGTGAAGGAAAACAAAAAATTAATTTAAAATGTTTTATCTACTGCCTTAACGACGATGGAGAACTTAAGGGTGACGTAACAAGAAGACAACCGCAGAGATCATTACACTTAAGTTTATTACATAACGTGCAGATTTCCCTACAACACTATGAGCCGGTTTACAACTTTGTGGTTTCCACTAAGAATAAACGACTACTCTACATAATACTGCGCAAAAAAATAATAATAATAATACCCTTATTCAAGATGGACGAACGCTACTGTTGATTTTCTTTAAAAGGTGTCAGTGATGGGTTATTGACATTAGGCCTACCAGTGAGACGGACTTCTTCCATCACGGCTACACAACAAATCGGTAGCTGTCTTCAGGGAAAACAAAACTAAATCACAAATAAAGAAATAAACAATGCTCTGTCCCACAACCGACACAGAGACAAAATACACTTAAGTATTTATATAATATTGTTACGCCTTTAAAGAAAGTTCTACGTGTTTCTCGGCTATCCCAGCAGAGCCCAACTGTAATGTTTGTGTGCGTACGTGACACTTAACATGCGTCAACAAACGAGGCTATTCCAGACCACACCGCTCGACGCACTGTGTTCAAGGTCGCAATAAATTACGCTCTAGTGTTTTCGAGTACTGTTGACGCGTATTATGGATTATTCTGGAAAACTTGTGCTATCTATTTAAACAACGACAGCTGCCGCTTAGAAGTCAGTTTAAGTGGCGATTTATTCAAGTGAGGTTCTAAGTCTGTGGCGAAGTATTATAATTGTGCGGGACTCTATTAACTGATATTACTGTTGCGTGTGGACAAATTTTGCTCAGATTATTGTACAAGTTGATTATATAAACTGTATTTGTGATTTATAACAGCTGGTGATTAGTGACTTCATTGGTGTCTTGTATGTTGTTTTCCACTGTATCATACGACGATCAGTGAAACCGTCGTAACAATATGTAAGTAACAAACAAAAAAATAAATAAATAACACTGTGACGATTTAAAAGGAATTTAAATAGCACAAATAATTTTTTATTTAAAATGACATGTAAAAAAATATTTAATCCTTCCCTGTGTACTTATATGCCTGTATCAACTTGTACAAATCTAGTACGGACATGAAAATTACTCTGTATTGAAGCGAAAATTAATAATTATGGTAATTAAATAAAAAGACGTATTAATAATAATAAGAAGAAGAAGAAATACCTAACTCAATAAAGAAAATGTAGTATTATTAATAGTAGTTAATTACAGTAGTATGCTAATAATAATAATAAAGTACGAACTACTTTTCTCACTCCGCGCGAACAGCTCCCTCTCCCTAGTAACCGCCGCAAAACCAACCCGTCGAGCGAGAATCAGAGACAAGGTAACAGCTTTACCATGTGTCGTGAAGAAAAAGTGTAAATATAAAAAAATAATAACGATGTAACTGATGGTAATCTTTCGTGGTGACAGACTCCACAAGTAATTGAAATGTGGTGAAAGTAAAACGAGTTATGTAGTTGAAATGGAGTGAAATAACTAAAAGTAACTAACTTAGCCGACACATCTCTTTAAAAAAGGAATCGAAATGTTTAAATTGTGAAGTATGTTCTATCCAAACATTATAGAGTAATATTAGTGCAGTTAAAAGCAAAATGTAAAATGTAACAAAAAAGTGAACACCGTACATCAGGAGTGAAGCAACAACGACAAACTCACGAGCTTCAGGTAACAGCATCCTTTCGTCACGACCGCAACTAAGAACCTACAAAGTCAATGGAGACACCCGAACGACTTCGTAGAACTTCTAGGAAACGCAACTGAAGAGTAACAACAAGAGAACCTGCCGCTGATCACATTGTATCAAGGTGAAACCAAACCATTATACCTTTAACAATGGCAACAAAAGCAGTATATTTTTGCAAAGACTTATTCTAATTATGTAAATGTTAACATAGTAGTGTCTGTAATTACAATAATGAAATAGTAATCTGATGATAGTTAAAGGTAAAGGGTAATTCTAAATTAGTCAAACTAATATTCCAATAGCTTGCATAATGTTGACTTATTGTAGAGCATTATTAAGTTGAAACCCGGATCCGAGGTATTTAATGTAGTTAATAAATATATAAATTTTATTTTTCTCACCAGAGTAACATGTTAAAAAGACGGTAAGAGCATTCGATGTTCAACTTTTGAGTAATTTATTTTTTTAACGTAATAAAACAAAATAACAATAATACTTAAATAATTATTCAAGAAAATATAATAAAGAGATGTTTTTGCTAAATAACCAGAGAGTAAGTAAATTTGCGTAACCTAATCCTAATTCCTGTTCTACATATTTTCAGATTTGTTGGTAAGTAATTGTACTAACATCGGCAGCCGGTTTGATTGAAAGTAACCAATTAAACTGGTTCCCTCTGTTATAATATCTCAGACAGGAGAGACACTATAACACTTACCAACTATGAAAACTATAAGACACGCGCGCGCGCGCGCGCACACACTCACACTGAATACACAACACAAAATTCACGTGAACACACACGCCTCAAGGTTAACTGCAAACTGCGACTGCACAGCGTGAGTGTTCACGTGAGTTTTGTGTATTCAGTGTGTGTGTGGTGTCTTATAGTTTCATAGTTGTTAAGTTTTATTTATTTTTGTTTGTTTGTTACTTATATATTATATAAATACTTTTAGTGTATTTTTACTCTCTTTGGGTTGTGGGGCAGAGTATTGTTTATTTTTTCACCAACTTTGTCACCACTTATTGCAAACTGCTAGTCGCTTCGCTCTCGATGAGGCCTTTCGGTGTCACCACAATCTTCAGGCCTTAGACGAAGTCGTTTCTAAAATAACAATAAAGATGAAAAAGTGGTTTACGGAAGCAAAAATGTGTGTGTGTGTGTGTGTGTGTGTGTGCAGACATGTTGATATATTGCATATTTATTTTTAAAAATACGATGAATTTTGTTTTATTAATACAGGCTGAAAATACATTTGTATTCACTTTCACTAGCACTCCTAGCGTGAAGAACGAGCTTGTTTATCATTAATTAGTCCCTGATATTTTGCTGTTACTTGACATACTGCAACAGGCACTTACTTTCAATGCTGAGTTTAGCTCTATATTTGGAGTTGATTAGTAACCATTAGACTTTGATATGTATAGTTACTAGGTATTAAAGAAAAAAAACACATTCACAAAGGTATGAGGTAGCAAGCGAAATCAAAACATGGAGTCCTGTCTAGCTGATCACAGTATATTCACTTTAAATACTACACCAAAACGAATTCGTTTAAGACCTGAAGATGCCGAAAGGCCTCGTCGAGAGCGAAGCGACTAGCAGGTTTGCAATAAGTGGTGATAAAGATGGTATTTACTTTTTATTTGTGATGTTTTAGTGTTTGTTTTTCCTGAAGACGGCTATAACTTGTTGTGCAGCCGAAACGTCGCTTTATATATAAAAAAAGACTAACGGTGACACTGAACCAAGTACGTTGTCTTCAAGAATAATGACTTAACGGAGTTAAACGACCACATGGGTCAAAAAATAATTATTTTTAATTTTCGTTTATGATTATTTGATCCTTTTGGATCACGAAAATAATCCCTCAAGGCACTCTCAGCAAATTCAAAGTCAATTCTGCATATCAACGTTGAGTAATACTGTGGTAAACAACATACACTGTACGCCGAGCACAGAATTACCGAGTCTTAATCACAAAAAATCAATACCAGATACTGTACCCTATTGCTGAAAGTAAAACCTGTTTATAAAGCTCCAACTGATTCTGATAGGACGAGTAAATGCGAAAACGTTAACGAAACCTTCAACAAAGTACTGTGCACTCAAAAGTTAGTTCTATGGGGGAAAAGTCTTTGGAAATTATAGTGTTTGTAAATGTGTAGTTACGTTCAATAATGGCAATGTGGAGGAAATTAGGAAACGAAAGAAAAATTATTTCCGTTTATCTGTAACACTGGCCTTCAAAAGCAGATTTTCCGATAACTATTCTACTTTCAAAGGTTTCTATTTTTTCTATGATCCGGTTTATATGAGACTTTTGACGATAACTTTGTGAAATTGTAAACAGTTTGTAACATACAGATCAATATGTGATCTACTTTTACTATAAATAAATTACAAGTCTGTTCTGTTACTACATAAATGTTATGTTTTTACTACAAAAAAACCGTATCAAACAAAAATTCTACTTGACACAAATTTTAGATAAAAGAAGCACTGTAGATCAGTACATTCATCAATGCACAAAGGTGTAAAAACTTCAACTCCCTATTAAACAGGTTCGTGAGGAAAAGTGTCATGAACTGTGTCAACGTAAAACGGATGAGACAGGCCGTTCAACTTCCCTTAATCGGATCGTAATGACTCATCTCCAAATACAGTTAGTCGTCTATCAAAGCCCCCTACTACCTCACTCTCACAGCCCTCATACAAACACCCTTATGCGCGCGCGCGCGCGGAATATTACCATGTCCTTAAAGCTAACGTCGGTTATTACAACCGACGACTCTTCCGAAAAGTAAAAAAATATTCCCGCACTTTACAGTCTTAATAATTAGACCTACAGTGCATTTCGAACAAGTTGGCCGTAGTTATACAAAAGTGTGTAGGCTTTGGGATTAGCAGACGCAATACAAATACTGATAAACTTAGAATGATCTATAGAAGAAGCTCAAACTTCATCTCCAACATTTAAAAATTCTAACCAACAACATAACATTACAGAGGCTGGCATACTATTACAATTTTTAAAAAGATGTAATATTATTTGACTACGAAAGTGATAATAATTTATTACTGACATGTGCAGGCAGTGACAGCAGCTCGTCTGGACACTACGCGCCAGTTTTTATGTATGCTGCATTGCGATAGTGAAGCGCGGAGACTGCAGGACTCTGCTCCAAGAACCAAAGACAGCTTTACCTATAGACTCCTTGATGTGAAGTGTGGGACCCTGTAATGAGGCTACACCCGCTGAAGTTTAGCGTAAATGCATCCGTAACTGAAATGAGAAGGAGAGACGAACCGCCTTTGGGTATCCCATTTGTATGTAAAATATCAAGAAGTTGTAGCCCGCGTTCACCTATGTTGCCTAACTTCTACTTAATCTGTAGTCAACGATACTGTAGTTTTAACAAATACAGTAAACTTCCACGGTAGCTGGGGGGGCTCGACATGAAAAGCCGCCCCAGGATTTGGCTAGCCTTTGTCTGCCACTGCCACATACAGTGTGAACTGTAATACAGTGGAACCTCGATATCACGAATCTCAAGGAGATTATAACAAATTCGTGTTATCGAGGAATTCGTCAAAGCGAGGTTCGTGTTATCGAGATTAAGATAACAAAAGTTCGTGTTATCAAGGTCCGTCACTGCGCTCTACAAACCTCTATAACTGTCATGCTTTATAGCATTCGGCTTACTGAGCACCCTGCCGTGAGTAATTCGTCTTACAGAGATCAAATTCGTGCTATAGAGGTTCTGCTGAGTAAAAATTCGTGTTGCAAAGGTTAATTAGTACAGTATTTTGATCTCAAATCAACGAAAATTCGGCTTATAAAGGTTTTTAACTAAGGAGTTTCGGGTTATAGAGGTATTTTTCACATCGAGTGTTATGGGATATTCAAGGGGATTGAAAAAAATTCGTGTTATTGAGATTCGTGGTATCGAGGTGCCACTGTATAAGAAAGAGCAAGTCGCCGGCCGAACAGTTAAACGTATGCTCCCCGCGCCCGCGAATCACGAAATCAGTCGCCCCGCGAATACGAAGACATCTACATAGAGAGTGACGTACACACATGCAGGACATGACTGCCTGACTCCTTGACGTTCCTCTCTAACTGCACAACAAGTAACTGTTATATGTTTTTTCGGTTAAATGCGGTCACTGTGTGACATCAAAAGCTGCTGCAGTCGCTTATAACGCTAGAAAAGTAACCAATAAATCAAACGGAAATTTAGATTACGACGATTTTACACTGCTTACTACAATGTTTACTTATTCCATTGTGCCAGTTTAAAACACGATATTTTGGTACGTTCTAGCGAGAGCCCTTCGCAATATTTATCGCACTATGTTTACCTGTTCAGAATCTAGTGTAAAAAACGTAATATATCATGCAGAACAAAACACAAGCTGTTGTCTACGCGAGGTGATGTTGATATACTAGCGAGACAGACGTTAATAGATTGTGATGCAAAAGACTCTCACGGGAAGTAGAAATCAGTGGTGTGATGACAAATTAAGCAAACATAAAGTACACGATATGGTGAAGATAAATACAACAGGAGCTAACCATAATAAAAAGAAGACAACAGGTATACGAGAAAAAAATAACAAATATCTAAGAGTCAATGTGAATGAAAAAAATCATACAAAGAAATTGTAGAAGGCAGGAGCGTATTTCGGGGGGGGGGGGGGGCGGACCCCCCCAGAGTCGAAATTGACGAGAAATATTGTTAATCTCTGAGCTTTTAATCTGTTTTATTAATTTCTCAGCTGTGAACGCTAATACACTAGTAACCATTTTTTAAATATAGGCTCTAAACAAATTTATTACACAGCATTTGCGTGTACGTTTGAAATATGAAATATAGGAAAGTTAATTTAGTCAGTAAGTATTTTATAAACAATGTTTCAATCAGGGTTATTTTTATTGTGTTAGTACTTTAATGGGATCGATTTCAGTATGTTATTACACGTTTTTCAGCCACTTTAAACATTGTAATATTGATTAGTTTTACTTTTTCTTTTGTATGAAGCCGACACTCGACCGACCCGCCCATACCAAATTCTATATACGCTACTGGTAGAAGGTATCCTAGTTATACGCAGAAAGGAGCGTATTGCAGATGCCACACAGATTTGCGAGAGACAGAAATATTACTAGTCGAACAAAGATAAGAATATACGGGACAGTAGTAATGACATATGCCGTATGCTAGCGGAGTCTCGTGATCAACGATTAACATACACTACGAGGCATTAACAAAATGTGATAACGTGCTGACCACTGAACGAGCGTATTCTGGCAAGTGGCGCTGATTTGCGGCAATCTGCGGAAACACATCGCCGCTTGTTAATATGTCACGCTATGACTGTTATCTTCGAGCTACAACGGTTGGAGTACAGTGGAAGACGTGTATTTGCAACAGAAGGAACTACAGTACTTGGAAGGGGATAAGACTGAATAAAGTTGTAGTTGCAGTAGGGTCAATCCAAGTCAAATCATCCAGGGGTGTACATCCCACCCTCTCAGATTTTCACGAATTTTTTTTACAGCTTCTATGGACAAATATAACAACCCCTATTTTTCATTTTTGCCAAATTCGCTTTATTTTTTTATGATTTTTTGAGAAAGTCTATTTTTAGCCGATTTGTTAGTCGCGGCGCGCGGTCAAAAGGGCACTTTTCAATACAAACTCTAGTTGTATGGTTATTATTTAATATTAAGTTATGAAACTCACAATACTTACTTGAAATTTCACGAGGATTCCAAATATAAAGGCAAAAATAACATTTATACTCATATAAAATCTTGTTTTTCCACTTCAAAGTTGGCAATTCTGAATTTTTTTCTCCGTGCAGGCTTTTACGTAAATGTTTATAACTTTTTCTGTCTGGTCCTATGAGGCTGAAAGCGGATGAAATGTACTATAAAATAAAAGTCACGGGTATTTAATGTCATCATTTTATAATTTACGTACAAAGTTTACATTAGAAGGATGTTTAGAGAGTACACCAACTGCTTGCGTCCATTCTCCGCCACTGAAAGCAACTCAATAAAAGTAACAGATTTAGTCATTCGCTCAAATCATCCCAATGTTCTCCACCTCTCTCCATGCCGATACTCCCCCCCCCCCCGGGGTATTTCATTCACACACCGATACGAATATCGAGGCTGTCGGGGCTATACATTATGTTAGATTAGATTACTATATGATTACGAAAAAATTTGTCGTTTTATGTTAAAAATATAAATGTTTTAAGCTATGTCCTAACTGTACGTCGATCTGCGACCGAAGGCGAAAACTATAATCTAATCACGCCAAACGAAAACTTTTAATACTGAATATGGACGTCCTCGCTCATTTTTTAATAAGTCGACTTGAAAAATGACAAAAAGAAATAAATCAAGTAAAAACAATACAATCAAATTAAAAAAGGTTAAATGGAATCAGTTTCATGTGTACGTTATAGCCTATATTATGATTTCAGTGCTAATCTCCTTAACGGTAAAACAATGTATTCACATATATTTTCTGCTTTCTGGACATACTACAAAATACGTGCTTGCTGGTGGGAGATGGACCACAGAAAAAGTCACGCCTCGCTACTGCAAAGGTATCCGCCGCTTTTAATCTGATGTAAATAACAGAATGTAATAAATTACACAAGTATCCCTTTAAAAATAATATTGCAAAGAGATATGCAAATGAGCAAAAGTAAGCTACGCGTTTAGACTATCATCTCGCTTCACAGGATGCTACATTACGGGTCAAGGAAACATTTGTTCGATAACCACACAAAAATCACATTCGAATAACATTCACACACTCGTTGAGTAGTAAAACTTACTAACAGACAGTACGTGAGTTCTTACGTAGAAATAGTGCGGGTTATACAACTGTATACAACATAACTAAACTAGTAATGAAAGTGTAACAATCATCATGGCCATGCGAGTATTTTGCATCATGGGTAAAGCCTGAATTTAGCGCTTCTTTCGAAATCGAAATATTGTATTTGGTATATACTATAATTTATGTGAAGACTATCGTATAGGCATTTTTTCGAAAGAAATCAGGCGCATTTTTAAAAAAATTCAACAACAAAAAACAAAAACGATCCCCTATGAATAAACGTTGTTATCACTGCTACTTTACCAAACTATAGCATAATAGCTACTAGGTTTAGTCGCTCAGGTGTACTGGGCTTTTGCTAGCATTTCACGTGACGACGGTGTCCAGTACAAAATATATGTAGCGCCGTCATGGATAGCGTAATTATTGTATTAGCGTACGTCAGAAAATTTTCAATAACGTCATGCATTTGCTTTCTGATTTCGCTGCCCCCAACTGTGACGCCTCTCCCCTTCGCCACGCCCAACCGCAAGGTCCTGATAATCACTAACAATTTATATATACGGTTATCAACACAAATATATATCTAAAATTACCTACGTACGTATATACATACAGAATAACTCTATTTACAGTAACAGTATCTGTCAGTCTTTGGGTGCGTAAAATTATAAAGATGGTTTTCTTTTATCGATGAATACCGTACTGATTTAATACAAGCCCACAGAGGCCTTTTAATGGTTTGAGTGTTATTTTATTTTGTAACTTTAAGCGTTTTTAATTAAAATAAATTATTTAAAAAACTTCAATTGTTAGAAAAGTTGATAAGCCATTAAGCACAAAAGTGGTACGCCGTAACCTTCATAACCACGTAACTATAAATACGTAAACTACATATTTTGTTACAACGTAGACGTACCCATATTAATCGACTGATTCAATTTGAAATCGTAAAATGAAATATCATAAGGATAAATATAATGTACTGTAGACAAAGTGTATACCATTCTTATTCTCCTCCGACGACACATTACAGACTTTGGCATACACTTTCATCCCAGATATGAACTTAAGTATTATCTGAACGTGACTAACTGAAACGTAAGTTGACTCAGTGCTGCAAAATAAAGTCACTGGTACTGTAATATCTTAACGTTTTCAGAAATGTTTGCCTTTAGAAATAATCCACGTTTACAGAGTTGCCAAAATTAAACACTCACAACCCTTGGGATATTGGAATTTATCGCAATGTTGGAAAGTCAAGTGGGAAGGTCAAACGTTTCACGCCAACACCGTGGGAGAGATATTAAACACCTACTAGTCGCATTTTCATATCATTACCGGAAAATATATATCTAAATATGGAACTAATTGATTTAATATATTTTAATAATTAATAGATTTTAATTATTTAATTAATTAATTAATTTGATAATAATAAATTGGTATTTTAATAATTTAATTTAAACGATTAATTCGTTATAGTAAATTAGGTGCAGTATTTTGTTCATCTTTCATTAAGCTGTGTATAGTGCGTAAGCTCTCGCTCTCACTAACTGTCAGTAAATAACAACAAACACTCAAGCTAATGCAGTGTCGTTGAGTAACAACTTATCGGTAACAGTTTCCACTCCACGTTCTGTTTTGACTCTCTCTCACCTTCATGTCTCATTAATTAGCTTTTGCCATCTCTGTATTTCGTAATCCTGTAGTAACAGGGAGGCTAGAAGAAAACGTAGAAGTAGATGAGTCGTGTTTCTGCAATCGAAAATTAAAAATCGGCTATGTACGTATACCAACAACACTTGGTTTTTGGCCGTATCTCCTGTGAAGAAATTTTCTTTACGATGTGACAGACAGAACCTCTGAAACCCAGTAGCGTATATAGAGTCTGGTCTTGGAGGAGGGGTCCGGTCGAGTCGGCTTCAAAAAAAAAAAAGTTCAGACTAATCAATATTACAATCTTTAAAGTGGCTGAAAAACGTGTAATAACATACTGAAATCAATCCCATTAAAGTAATAACACAATGAAAGTAAGCGCTACTGAAACACTGTTTATATTTACTTAATTGATTTTCCTATACATCATATTTCAAACGTACACACAAATGCTGTGTAATAAACTTGTTTTTAGATCTATATAGGGTGATTCAAAATTGCACGGCAATCTCTTGGAAGCTGATTCTATAGCTAAAAATAAGAAAAAAAGTTCATATAAACATAGGTCCTAAAACGGTTCGTTAGCGAGTTACGGCTCGCGAACCAGTTTGCCCTGATTTCTGCTCCCACGGTAAAATGACGCCATACTGAAATACTGCGGTATAAAGTGACGAGTAAGTTTGGTGGTTTCTTACGGTTTTTGATGTGAACAATTGAATAAAAGAGGTCCCAGAGCTCTATCTTAATCAATGATAATGTGATGTATTTATAATATACACACACTTATTGTTTACTAATGGTACCTATAATTTCAGTTTTCTATTGTATTGTATTTATTGTTCATAGCCTAAAGGTACCATACATACGATGTGCAACAAAATTTTTATTACTCACATTCTTAAAAACAGTGTGCTGTATATGACCTGACGATGGTCTGTGACCGAAATCGATCGTTTTTAAGAATGTCAGTACTATAAATTTTATTGCACATCGTATGTATGGTACCTTTAGGCTATGAACAATAAATACAATACAATACAATAGAAAACTATCTAAATTAGTTTCTAAGAAAAACTGTGTAAAACCCAAAACATTGGAGTCGAAAAACACACATTTGTAGATTTGGGATATAATAACTTCGTTAATTTGCCAATAAACAAATAAAAATTTGTTACTAATCTTGTAGAGAATTTAATTATGAAGAAATTGATGTGTATAATGTCTATTAAAAATATGTAAAAATTTGAAAAATCCGACTTTAATTAAAAACAAAATAGACCAAAATGCGTCAGAAAAATGTTACAATTTACAAGAAATGCAATTGTAAACTTCCGAAACACCCACAGTTTGGCAGAGAAAACCCACATGAGACTGCTGCAAGATATGACCAACATACTTTTTCATTTAATGTGTGGTGAAGTCTTCTTGGTGATAATCTCTTCGGCCCTTTTTTCTTATTTGAAGAGATAATCAATAATGTAAGTTTTTAATTACTTCTGATGTGAGTACGTTTACGAAAATCTTTGTTTTGTTTAAAATGTAACACTTTTCTGTCGCATTTTTTTGTTTTTTTGTTTTTTAAATTAAAGTCAAATTTCTCAAATTTGTACTTGTTTTTAATAGCCATTATACACGTCAATTTCTACATACTTAAATTCTCTACAAGGTTAGTTAGAAATTTTTGATTATTGGCAAATTAACAAAGTTATTGTACCCTAAATCTAAAAATATGTGCTTTTCGACTCCAATGTTTTGGGGTTTACACAGTTTTTCTTAGAAACTGATTAAGATAGAGTTCTGGAACCTCTTTTATTCAATTGTTCAGATCAAAAACCGTAAGAAACCACCAAATTTAATACTGTATTAGCGTACACAGCTGGGAAATGAATAAAACAGTTTAAAGATTAAGAGATTAACAAAATTTCACAACTTTCGACTTTCTGGGGGGGGGGTCCCGTTTGCCCCCCCCCCATCAAATACATCCCTGCTGAAACCCTGCCTGACACAATTACAGCCTGCTTACGGTCTGACAACGGTTCTGGGTTTATGGAGTGCGTTCAATGAAGTACACAGTTTCACCACTTGACTGTCAGACTTTGGTGACGGAGTTTGACTGACAAATGGAGGACATACTCATTCGATAGTCTTTGTAGGTGGCCGTTAACGTATAAATACAGTAGAGAAACGAGACGGGTGGATTTACGTGGAGGAAAAAGCAACACAGAAACGATATATTCTAATAAATATGGCCGTAAAGCCGCTTGAACAATGTAGCCTGAATTACACTAGGTTTAATTTAACATTATGTTTAAGTGTAGATGGTTAGAGTTTTAGATTAATTTTGAGCCACTTTTCATTAGCCCTAGTAGATGTTTTTCGTTCTGCAGGTAGGTAGTTGTAGAATAATTTAGTATAACAGATTCCTCATTTTGTTCATATTTCATAAAACTGTGTACAGTCTATACTCTGTATATAACGAATTTTGTACGATAAAAACATGACTCGTCCTGCCACCCTATTATTAGAGGATTACGAATCTGGTGAGAGCTAATTAACGAGCGATGGAAGTCGCAACACAGGATGTGGAGTGGGGATGGTTACAGGTACGACTCAACGATACTGCATCGCGTTTAGTGTGTTATCATGTACTGACGGTATGCCGACTGTACACAGTTAAATGAAAGATAAAAACAAGAAGCGGCAGATAAAAGACCCAAAAATTACGAGTAATTGCAACAGATCGGACAGAACGTACAGCGTCGTTTATCTGGAAACGAGAAAACAGATTCAGAAAGTGAAAGGACAAAACGTGTATAAAATATAGGGTTACACGGCGAGAATAATGTGCGTACTAGTGACTCATCACGCAGGAACGTGCTCATCACACGCCATCGTGAAGAGTTGATGATTCCGGATTAAGGTTTTATAAACCTTGAGAAGTGGAGTAGAACTTAACTTATAACGAGATTCAAGGAACCGAACAAATGTACTCGTTAAAACCGGGTGCTCGCTACATCCGAGTTGTCGACTCGCAAGCCTAAATTTTTATACCGTAACAGACAACAACAAAGTCTACTATAGAAGAAGCTTTATACAATAAAATTTTGACATGTTTTACATTCTACGCTTAAAAGTGAAATTTAGACTTTAAACATTTTTTGGACGCTAACATTCTTTGCTGAATAGTAAAGTAGTGCTTTCGCGAAAATAGTAAAAGTAACTGTGTGGTAAAAACTTACCAATAATCACCCGGCTGTCTGGCAAAAAGCTCAAAACTTTCCAAGCCACATGTACAATATTTATTTTTAAAATACATGAAAATTCACTCCAATTTGTCTTTTTGTTATTCGTTCTAAATGGAGTCGTCAAAATTATATTTCGTACACAGAACTTAATTAACCTTAAAAAAGTCATGTATTTTTGTTTGCTTAGTAATTTATTTAAATATTCCACGAATTTATTTAAATTATTAGTTTCACTAAATTGCGTTAATGATTTTAAACGAATGTTTAAAATGCTGTATTGTAACGAACTTTGTTAGGACCTTAACCCATGAACAACCCAGCGATAAAATGCTCGTTATAACCAAGTCTCTAATGCGTTCTTACTCGTTAAAAGCAAGTTTTATTATAATTACTAAGATACAAACCCAAACAAATCTCTTACTTTTGCTCGTTACATCCGAGTTCTCGTTATAAACGAGCTCGTTAATCGCGAGTTCCCCTGTATATGATTTCTCTATTTCAAATACAAATCCTTAGTGTACAATTCTTATTACGCTTGTGCAAAATCAGAGTGTAATTTTTTTTACAAAGCCAAACCTGTGATTATTTTATTTAGTAGTAAATATTTTAGCAAATACACTTAATTCTTCGACGATTACATTAGCATAACCTTCTTTGTATGTGAAACGAAAATGGTTACTATCAGTCGCATTCTCAAAACCTGAAAACTCGTTAAGAATATGTCGGCCTTAGCTCACACGGATCGCAGTTTCTGAACGTCTCCGTATTTTAGTATTTTTCCACTATTATATAGAAAGGGTCACTATTAACAGCCACGTTTATTTACTGATGAAAGATCCACATGACTCCTTACGAAAGACACGGGCACACAGTACTCGTGTGGCATTCGGGTACTTACTGTACGCGCACCAGTTTTGCTGCCGAGGGCCTGAGGAGCGGGGGGTCTACTGAATGATAGTGCGTGCTTGTGTTGGTGGCGTATTACGGGTTCTGAAAACATTCTTCAGACGTCAGAAGACGTATTTAGTTGTAATTTTGTGTGCGTATTAGATTGAACGTTCGTACATTATATGTAAATGTAATTTATTGAATATTTTGTTAAAGTGTGTTTTTCTATTCGCTACAAGAAATACCTTGTGAGAGACAGTCAAGTCACACCGAAACTGTGTTAAACGTATTTTAAATGTGTAGTATTACAGTGATGCGTGCAATGGAATGGCATATTCAACACATTCCTTGTTTGGTAGCAAAGGTGAACTGCTGATAGTATATCAGTCCAAACCAAGAACAACACACTCGGTTTTTTTCTACAGATTTGTATTTCTTGTTCATTTATGACATACTTATCCTGTTACACGTCGAAACGGTTATACAAAAAATAATACCTTTTGTGTTAGATGAGCACGATTTTCAATCATAAATAATGAATCAACGCTCGATAAAATTTATCATTCTGAATATATATATAAATTGACTAACAGTTATTCGGTGTACTATATAAATAAATAGATACAGTAATGATAAGATATGCTATAAATAACGGCATCATGAAGAAATGTTGTTGCATAAAAAAATGTACAGGCAAATCTCGATACACGCGGTAGTTGCGTTCTCGGAAACTGACGCGTACATTAAAACGAGTGTTCCGCGAATGTTTTATGGCCGTGTGGTATACGGTTTTATAAACCTGGAAATTTACTGTTGTAAATACATGTTTTTAATATCTAACACAAATAAAAAGCAACTGCGTTCATACCCAAACAATATCAATTTATTTAATTTATAAAGTTGTGTTAGATTAGGCCCACAAAAAACTTCAAAGATTGGAAATTAAGAACTAATGATGAAATATATCAAAGTATGGAAACAAAATATAACAGAAACAATGACAAAAAGAAAACTATAATTTTTTGTACATTTATATAGAATGGACGACAATAGGTTAACAAAGCAGATCTTCAAATATCTGTGGGGAAGAAGTCAACATCAAGTTGGATTAAAGAAGTCCAAAAGGATTTAGACAAAAATAATACAAACGCAGAAGAAGAAATTGAAAAAGAAGTTCGGGCAAAAGTGTTAAAAATGGAAGGAGTCCAGGGTAGGAGAGATAAAAACGCAGGTTCAAAGTGGACTGAACACAGGAAGGAGAGACACAGTGAAAAGATGAAAGAATGTTGGAAAAAAAGAAAAGAACAAAGAGTAAAGAATTGAAATTGGCATATGGTCCTTAGATGGCCGATAAAAAAAAAAGTTGTGTTAGTATTTATAATCACAAAGAGAAATTACACTGTTGCACACAACGATGGAAAAAATTCCCGATCAGCTATTTCAAGCTTCACAGCTCACCGTCAGATCGGAAATATGACATTTCCGCTATCAGACGATGTCAGATATTTCCGATTTAACGATGAGCTGTGAAGCTTGAACGCGCTAATCGGGAATTTTTTCTATCGTTGTGTGCAACAGTGTAATTTCTGTTTGTAATACAAACGTAGTAAATACAACGCGATTTTAACTACTTACACTACTATTATTACTGTTTGGTGTTCTGTCCTAAGGCAGGTCTTCAAATGGTAAGAGCTCTCCAAGCTGTCCTATCGCATGCAGTCTTTTCGTTTCTTCGTAACACACTCTGATTTTAATACTATCTATTAACTTCATTCTTCTACGCCCTCTTCTTTTTCTCTTTCTATGACACCCTCCATGGCAGTTGTAAGCAAGCAGTCTCTTCTTAAACAATGACCTAACCAATTCCTTTTCCTATTGCCTTCAGGATTCTTCTTTCTTCCCCTATTCTTCTTAAAACTTCATCATTCCTTATTTTATCAACCCACCCCACTTTTTCCATTGCTCATTTTGTTTTCATTTCTCCTAAACTTCCGTGGCCGACAGTTTTATGGGTATTATTACCATGTTCCGTACAGTCTACGGTATGGCATCCTTAGTACCTGAGACAACATCCAAAAGCCACGCGAGCACCAACTGTACCTCTAACAGGGTACATCACCACAGAGTGAGCCACGCTTTAATAATAACATCAGCAAAAGACGCTTGACAACCGGAGAATATGTTGTTATTAACAAAATAAACTATTTATTATTTTATACCTAAAATAAAGCGTTGATAAATGATTTTGTTATTTTCAAATACATTTATTTTCAGGTAGCAGGACGGTTACACTCTAATCTTAAAGAAAACGTAATAAACTACCAAAAGCACAACAAACCGCATGATTTATCTCGCTCCCTTTCTCTAGAGATCGAAGACCACTTGATTAAAGCACCTGCGCGCGCGCCTGTGCCAAATTCAGTATGTGCAATCCGGTACACTACAAAATTACTTTAAAGCCTTGAGACTATCAAGGTACACAAATATGTATGTGGCTTGGACACAACTTTAGAAAACCCGATAACAGATAATTGCACTGAGTCATATTAAAATCCGTATAATGATAAAAAGTCTGTTAACCTCAGTTTCATTCTGTGTACCTACAGATTTTATTTACATCTTGTACGACAGAAACGTCACCGTCAGAATGTGAGGAGAGGGTGAATGGAGGAGGATCTGGCAAAAAATTTACACTGATACAGTCTCATGAAAATTAGATACTTTCTAATATATGCGATTTTTTATTGACATGGAATCCATAGGTATGTAATGTCTTACTCGCACGTTTCGCGAAAATCGACCGTTATGTTTCAAATGTACTTTCGGCATACCACTATCTCACGAACCGCTCAACCAATCCCAGCAAAGCAGGTGTCAGGTGATCGAGTCACTCGGCCCCCTTCCACCAATAGTACTGAGAATTTTGACAACTGACTTCAGGTCGCCTCTAGGCTTTGTCTGCGTGAGGGTGTTTTTGCGCCGAAAATTTCTAAATTGCTCCACTAAAACTTAAATATCTCGGGAACTACAAGTCCGATCGCGAAAATACAAAGTGCGTTGTGATCCTCAGAACTAAATCTCTCCAATAACACCAATTCCGAGTACCAGAAGCACTCACAGAAAATAATAACAACATTTGAACTCAAAAATTTGAAATGCCTCGACCTAAAAATCGCGATAAAACTCGAACCAAAATTTTCAAACCGAAAACCGGCAAATCGTATGCAGAGCGTCAACAGGCCTATCGTTTGAGACTAAAATCAAAGAAATCGGCCGAGAACTTAGAAAATGGCAACCATTTGAAGACTGACGAAACCCCGTCAGCGCCCAAGCGGCCCGCATCTCCGATACCTGGGTCATCCGGCGTGCCCCCAAAGCGACTCAGATCGAGCGTACGGCTAGCTAGCAAGAAAACAGACGATGAGAACATTAATAACTTGTGCTTCGACAACATTGGACCCTCGATGCTCTGCGCAGAACAGCCCGGTCCAAGTCGCCGCTTCAAAGGAGTCGACGAGGAATTCTCTAAGCACTTTATTAACAACCCTTCGTTCCTTCCCAAAGCACAAGTCTGCCCATGATTCCATGTCTACCGGTAGTCCCACGACTACCAGGTTTAAATTTTTTTCTCGCATTTATTCCTTTAATATTAAAATTCCAACATTGGAAATGAAATCGGGGCATAAGAAATATCAAGTCCGACAAGGCGTTTCCACTTTGTTCATATTACCAGAGTTAAACGATCACTCCGCGGAAACGTGGATAACCAAAACTGTGAGCTCGATTTCACGGATCGATTGAAGTGTATAATAATAAAATTGTTACCAAGACAAAATACTTTGTAGGTAAAATATTAATTCTATTGTACCTACTATTAAATATTCTTATTTTAAAATAATACTGCCTGGTAATGTAGAATCGTTAGCCAGTAAGTTTATCGAGTCCTCAGTGTGTATAAATTAGGTCGTAGCTGAACGCTGGCCACGTTGTACTCATTTTACGTCATGCGGCTCACGACAGTAACCTTATCTTGCCTGATTCTCACATAACGTCGTCAACGATCAAAAGACGGTCTATTAATACTTTTACAGGCATACCATCAGTATAGTAAGAGTAAGACAGTTATGGTTAAGATGGACTCGTGAGTTAATGGAGGAGTTGAAATCAGTTGAGATTTGCGGATAAATATTCTGAAAACTAAGTATACTCTAATAGGTGACGGAGGTCAATATCCGATTAACAACAAAGTAACCACAAAAGTGCACAGAACTGTAACAATATGGGCATAGATTACTGCTGCGTAGTGACAAAAGACATGACAAAACAAACACCCACAGGAAATATGACAACACACTGAAACAACCCGGTATTATGGAAAAAGAGCAAATGTTCAGTCGTAACTAGAAACGCTAGTTGCTTTTGGTTCGCAAGTTCCGACACAGGAGTAGTAAAATAATAGAAAAAATATCGGTATGGAGAACCATACATGACTTCCATATTCTAAGATTTATATTTAAAATCATTTTCAGCCAAACAGCCAGGCTGTGTCTTACCTGCCTTTTTATTGCTGTATTAAATGAAAAATATTATATTACATTAAAATGAAAAAATTATAATTTTATTGCCTGGCAACAAAATTATTTTATTTTTAACAATTACCATTGTTTCAAAAAGTTTAAATAAATTTTCAAGTACTTTACTCTTGTTAAAACGTAAAAGGTTGCAGGTAAACTACCCCTTCCCCTTAACCGATCTTCACCAAAATCGAAAGTCATTGAGACCTCTACAATTCAGGGACGTATGCAAACAATTATTTGATTCTGTTTGAATTTGCGGCTGTTATCGTTTGCCATAGAAAATACGCTTGATAAAAAAACGTTGCAGGTAAACTACCCCTTCCCCTTAACCGATCTTCACCAAAAACAATAGATCTTGAGAACTCTACTAATCAGGGCTGTATGCAAAACATTATTTAATTCTGTTTGAATTTGCGGCTGTTATCGTTTGCCATAGAAAATACCCTTGTTAAAAAAACGTTGCAGGTAAACTACCCCTTTCCCTCAACCGATCTTCACCAAAAACAACAGGTCTTGAGAACTCTACAATTTAGGGCTGTATGCAAATAATCTTTTGATTCTGTTTGAATTTGCGGCTGTTATCGTTTGCCATAGGAAATACCCTTGTTAAAACATAAAACGTTACAGGTAAACTACCCCTTTCCCTTAACCGATCTTCACCAAAAACAATAGGTCTTGAGTACTCTACAAATCAGGGCTGTATGTAAAACATTATTTGATTCTGTTTGAATTTGCGGCTGTTATCGTTTGCCATAGAAAATACCCTTGTTAAAAAAATGTTGCAGGTAAACTACCCCTTTCCCTCAACCGAACTTCACCAAAAACAATAGGTCTTGAGAACTCTACAATTTAGGGCTGTACGCAAATAATCTTTTGATTCTGTTTGAATTTGCGGCTGTTATCGTTTGCCATAGGAAATACCCTTGTTAAAACATAAAACGTTACAGGTAAACTACCCCTTTCCCTTAACCGATCTTCACCAAAATCAACAGATCTTGAGAACTCTACAATTCAGGGCTGTATGCGAAACATTATTTGATTCTGTTTGAATTTGCGGCTGTTATCGTTTGCCAAACAAACAAAATTACCCTTGCTAAAAAAAAACCGTTGCAGGTAAACTACCCCTTTCCCTCAACCGATCTTCACCAAAAACAATAGGTCGCGAGTACTCTGCAAATCAGGGCTGTATACAAAAAATTATTTGATTCTGTTTGAATTAGCGGCAGTTGTCGTTTGCCATAGAAAAAAAATCTACAGACAGACAGACAGACACACAGACACACAGACAGACAGACAGACAGACACACAGACACTTTTCGGAAAACGACTTTTTTTCATGTTTTGAGTGTAGTAGAATCAGAATCTGCAATAATCTCGAACACGATTTTTTTTGCCATCACCATACTTCCATTCCTTAAGGAATATGGAAGTAATATCGGTATGGAGAACCATACATGACTTCCATATTCTAAGATTTATATTTAAAATCATTTTCAGCCAAACAACCAGGCTGTGTCTTACCTGCCTTTTTATTGCTGTATTAAATGAAAAATATTATATTACATTAAAATGAAAAAATTATAATTTTATTGCCTGGCAACAAAATTATTTTATTTTTAACAATTACCATTGTTTCAAAAAGTTTAAATAAATTTTCAAGTACTTTACTCTTGTTAAAACGTAAAAGGTTGCAGGTAAACTACCCCTTCCCCTTAACCGATCTTCACCAAAATCGAAAGTCATTGAGACCTCTACAATTCAGGGACGTATGCAAAATATTATTTGATTCTGTTTGAATTTGCGGCTGTTATCGTTTGCCATAGAAAATACGCTTTATAAAAAAACGTTGCAGGTAAACTACCCCTTCCCCTTAACCGATCTTCACCAAAAACAATAGGTCTTGAGTACTCTACAAATCAGGGCTGTATGCAAAACATTATTTGATTCTGTTTGAATTTGCGGCTGTTATCGTTTGCCATAGAAAATACCCTTGTTAAAAAAATGTTGCAGGTAAACTACCCCTTTCCCTCAGCCGATCTTCACCAAAAACAATAGGTCTTGAGAACTCTACAATTTAGGGCTGTATGCAAATAATCTTTTGATTCTGTTTGAATTTGCGGCTGTTATCGTTTGCCACAGGAAATACCCTTGTTAAAACATAAAACGTTACAGGTAAACTACCCCTTTCCCTTAACCGATCTTCACCAAAACCAACAGATCTTGAGAACTCTACAATTCAGGGCTGTATGCGAAACATTATTTGATTCTGTTTGAATTTGCGGCTGTTATCGTTTGCCAAACAAACAAAATTACCCTTGCTAAAAAAAAACCGTTGCCGGTAAACTACCCCTTTCCCTCAACCGATCTTCACCAAAAACAATACGTCGCGAGTACTCTGCAAATCAGGGCTGCATGCAAAAAATTATTTGATTCTGTTTGAATTTGCGGCAGTTGTCGTTTGCCATAGAAAATACGCATGATAAAAAACGTTGCTGGTAAACTACCCCTTCCCCTCAACCGATCTTCACCAAAAACAATAGGTCTTGAGTACTCTACAAATCAGGGCTGTATGCAGAAAATTATTTGATTCTGTTTGAATTTGCGGCTGTTATCGTTTGCCATAGAAAATACCCTTGTTAAAAAAACGTTGTAGGTAAACTACCCCTTTCCCTTAACCGATCTTCACCAAAAACAAAAGGTCTTGAGAACTCTACAATTTAGGGCTGTATGCAAATAATCTTTTCATTCTGTTTGAATTTGCGGCTGTTATCGTTTGCCATAGGAAATACCCTTGTTAAAACATAAAACGTTACAGGTAAACTACCCCTTTCCCTTAACCGATCTTCACCAAAAACAATAGGTCTTGAGAACTCTACAATTCAGGGCTGTATGCGAAACATTATTTGATTCTGTTTGAATTTGCGGCTGTTATCGTTTGCCAAACAAACAAAATTACCCTTGCTAAAAAAAAACCGTTGCAGGTAAACTACCCCTTTCCCTCAACTGATCTTCACCAAAAACAATAGGTCGCGAGAACTCTGCAAAACCGGGCTGTATGCAAAAAATTATTTGATTCTGTTTGAATTTGCGGCAGTTATCGTTTGCCATAGAAAAAAAATCTACAGACAGACAGACAGACAGACACACAGACACACAGACAGACACACAGACACTTTTCGGAAAACGACTTTTTTTCATGTTTTGAGTGTAGTAGAATCAGAATCTGCAATAATCTCGAACACGATTTTTTTTGCCATCACCATACTTCCATTCCTTAAGGAATATGGAAGTAATAAATGCCATGAAAAATAATCAGAAATTTTCGTTTTACTTACATTATGTTACAACAGATAACATTGCGGAGAAATTTCAGTAAAGGACAGTGGCGTATCTTGAATTTGTCTTTGTGGGGGGGGGGGTCCCGGGTCGGGTCGCCTTTGTAGAAAAGAAAAAATAAGTTAAGACAAATCAATATTACTATCTTTAAAGTGGCTGAAATCAGTCCTATTAAAGTAAACAGAATTAACATAATAAAAATACGCGTAACTGAAAGGCCAACTTAGGCCTATTGACTGAATAGATTTTCCTATAATTCATATTTCAAATATTTACGCTATTGCTGTGTAATTAACCTGTTTGTATAGGTTGAGAAAAAAGTTACTACTGTATTAGCGTGCACAGCTCAAAAAAATAATAAAAGTTGCATAAAAATTAAGAGATTAACAAAATTCGTCAACTTTTTCGACCCTCTAAAGGTCAGGTCCCGTTCGTCCCCTCACCACCGGAAATACGCCCTGGTAAAGGAAGACACTCATAAACTGTTTTAAATGGATACGATTTACGTAGAAGAATCAAGGAGTCATAAAAAAATGCGATGGAAGAGCGTAATTAAACGTAGCCCTGGATAGAAGAGACTTAAGCACAGGCGTTTGGAAATTAAAGAAGAGCGGCGAGTAGGCTGTGGTAAACGCCAATCGTGATGTTGAAACACACACACACACACACACACACACACACACACACACACACAGAGAGAGAGAGAGAGAGAGAGAGAGAGAGAGAGAGAGAGAGAGAGAGAGAGAGAGAGAGAGAGAGAGGGGGGGGGAGAGAGAGAGAGAGGGAGAGAGGGAGAGAGGGAGAGAGAGAGAGAGAGAGAGAGAGAGAGAGAGAGAGAGAGAGAGAGAGAGAGAGAGAGAGAGAGAGAGAGAGAGAGAGCAGTAACAGAAAACATATAATTTAATTTTCAATAATGCGACTTTTACTTCCATGTTGCGTAAGGAAATTGAAGTATGGTGATGGCGAAAAAAATCTTTTTCCGAGATAAGGGCTAATTCTGATTGTACTATCCTCAAAACCTGAAGAAAGTCATTTTCCGTAAAGTGTCTGTGTGTTGAATGTTTTCTATGGCGAACGATAACTGCCGCAAATTCAAACAGAATCAAATAATTTTTTGCATGTGTGTCTGAGTTGTAGAGGAATCCAGGCCTATTGGTTATGGTGAAGATCGGTTAAGGAAGAGGGGTAGTTTACCTGCAACGTTTTACGTTTTAACAAGAGTGAAGTAGTTAATAAAGCATAAATAAAGTATCCTGTAATGTCATAATAATCCACCGTAGAAAGGTAGATGCAATACCTATAAATAAAAAGGGTGATTAAAAGGTTAAGGGTAATTTTTTCACGTTTGGTATTGATTTAATGAGTTTGTCGAAATTAAATAAAAATGCATTTAATTTAAATGTTAAAAATAAAATAATTTTGTTGTCAGGCAATAAAATTATATTTTTTTTATTTTAATATAAATCATCTATGCGTGAAAATCCGCAACCACAGCCCAGCAGGCCACAAAATAATTTGTAATTATATAAATAGTCTATGTAATTAATGCGTGATTCAGTTAACTTGCGTTATTCAGTTTCTTTATAAGAATAAAGTACCTAATTTTTATAGACAAAGTGACTCGAAAATAACATTATATTAAACGACTACTCTATAATAACAAAAATATCTAAATAGTGAAAACAGTTTGAGGGTGGGGGATATTTTAAAAAAAATTATCTAATTATTTAACTGATCTTCAAGTACACGATCTTAAATATAATCGAACATGGAAGTCATGCATGGTCTCCAACCCGATTTTTACTTATAAAATTTATTTGATTAAAATTAAAAGCACTTAGCAAGCTACTGAGATCTAGTTTAAAGGGACTGCTAAACTAGACTTTGCACACACAATAACTAAGGTGGCGTCAAATGTCGGGAAGAGAAAACTGGGCCGGTACCAACCCACGCTGCAACAATCGAACTTACAGAAAACGGGGTCGAAAACGCGTTACAGGTCAAACAAACTTACATCGACCGCCCGCTTTATTTCAACAAAGCCAGTGCGCTTGTCCAGATTGTTGTCCCTCTTCTTATAAGCTACTAAGCATCTTGCCTTTTTCAAATAAGGTACTTCAAGTTTTTTCCCACACACATAATAAGCAAAAATATCGGTATGGAGAACCATACATGACTTCCATGTTCTAAGATTTATATTTAAAATCATTTCGAAATGAAATATTTTCATAGAAACAACTTATTTTTTCAGGCTTAACCACGGTACTGTGGTCACTAACGTATAACGTTAACGTACTCGATTTTCACTGATGATGGCAGTCGATGGCACTGCCGAAACGTCTGGTTTTGCAGAAAACATTGGACCACGGCCAAGCAGCCAAGGAAGAAATTTTAACAACAAACTACTTCTTTGTTGCCGATAACGTAGTACAAATATAAAAAATTATCCCCTCCCCCCCCTCAACTATGCTTTTCATTTATAGATATTTCAACTACCTTTCTACAGTGGATTATTATGACCTTCTTTTCAGGATACTTTATTCATCAAAATTAAGTACTTTACTCTTGTTAAAACATAAAACGTTGCAGGTAAACTACCCCTTCCCCTTAACCGATCTTCACCAAAATCAATAGGCCTTGAGTCCTTTACAATTCAGGCATATGTGCAAAAAAAATTATTAGATTCTGTTTGAATTTGCGGCAGTTACCGTTCGCCATAGGAAAAATTCTGCACACAGACTTTTCGGAAAACGACTTTTCTTTATGTTTTGAGGGGGAATACAATCAGAATCAGCCCTTATCTCGAACACGATTTTTTTGCCATCACCATACTCCCATTTCCTTATGGAGCATGGAAGTAAAAAACATTATATTTAATTGTATGTTATCTAACGGTCAACACTATAACGTCAAGATGAGTCTAGTTCTGCAATACTTTCTACCAAAATAATCACACTAGTTTAAAGTTGAGACAAAACTGGACAATACTACTTGTTTCGTGAAGATATGAAAATAATGACAAATCCATTCAATTTAGGCGTACTCATGAAACACGGCCTATACCGAAAAGAACGGCTGACCAAGGAGAAAACAATTAATTTAATAGCAACAGAGTAAGGAGGCAAATTTCTTACGATCTGTCGTCTGCACAGTCATTCTGAATGAGTCGCTAAAAGTTAAGTTCTGACTAAAATGTAAGGCAGGGGTGACAGAAAACCCCTTTATAACAGATTTTGGACAGATAATTGTATTTTCATATTTCTCCCGTGTACAGTATTTCTTCTACGTTAATATTCGTACGGCCGTCTATTATAGTGCGGCGAATTTATTTAATAAATTTCGCGATTCAAAACGCGAATCCAACTTCCTTCGTCAAAGGCGAGTGCATTTACTTTAATATAATTATTTACTTGCAACAACAAAAGTATATAACAAACTCGGTAGAAATAGGTGTCACTGTCCGTTACGAAGAATGATGCAAGTCCATTATATGTCGATTTATGTACACAGGTTGGACGGATTTATCGATAGTGACAACGAATATATTTACATACTAATGTGATTTACAATTTAAAACACACAGACACTTTATACAGGTACTCAAAATTAACTTACAGTAGCTATGCTTTCTGTATTCTTTAGCACTCGAGGATCTCAAGAACCGTTGTTACTTCAATGTCCATAAGGAATGGAAGTACGGTGATGGCCAAAAAAAAACGTGTTCGGGATAAGGGCTGATTCTGATTGTACTACCCTCAAAACATGAAGAAAAGTCTTTTCCGATGGCGAACGATAACTGCCGCAAATTCAAACAGAATCAAATAATTTTTTGCATGTGCCCGAGTTGTAGAGGCCTCAAGGCCTATTGATTTTGGTGAAGATCGGTTAAGGTGAAGGGGTAGTTTACCTGCAACGTTTTATTATGTTTTAACAAGAGTAAAGTACTGAATTTTGATAAATAAAGGATCCTGAAAAGAAGGTCATAATAATCCAATGTAGAAAGGTAGATGAAATATCTATATATAAAAAGAGTAGTTGAGGGGGAAGGGGATAATTTTTTATGTGTACTACGTTATCGGCAACAAAGAAGTAATTTGTTGTTAAAATTCATTCCCGGGCTGTTTGGCCGTGGTCCAATGTTTTCTGAAAACCCAACGTTTTTTTGCAGTGTCATCGTCTGCCATCATCAGTGAAAATCGAGTGCGCTAACTTGAGGTGGTATACGTTAGTGACCACAATACTGAGGTTAAGGTTGAAGAAAGAAGCAGTTTCTATGGAAATATTTCATTTCGAAAATGATTTTAAATATACATCTTAGAACATGGAAGTCGATGTATATGTTTCTCCATACCGATATTTTTCTTTTTCCAGTGTAAAATCCACTAAATACTGTATAACAAATGTAATGGTAATTAAAGACACCAGACCTCGAGGAACCCCTCTCCAAATAACGCGCGCGCGCGTGTTAAATTCGATCTGTGCAATTGTGTCCTACAAAAATTCTGAGATGAGTTTAGACTACTACGGGCACAGCCTTCATGGTAAACGCCAGGTAGTCTTGTAGATCTTAAACCAAATGGAGAAGAACGACTGCAGGGAAACAAGGCAGGACAAAGATGAGAACAGTGAGGGTGTCTCAGCATCGCAAGTCACCGAAAACAAATGATGTCAAGTAAAGTTACAAAAATACACTTGCACGTAATATTTTACGGTCGGTGTTCACATTGTCCCAATTTTCCGGGGGCTGTTAGACGATGGTCCATGTTTACTTCCAGACGTTTCGTCCGTACCGATGACGGACGTCTTCAGTGGCGCCGGAAAACAGGTTACAAACACCTGGGAACGAATACAAAGACTGTTCTGTCCCGTTGACGCACTTCTGTTTATACACTTTTTTAAGATGCTGGACGGTCACATCACATCGCTCTCCTTTTTACTTCCATATTCCTTAAGGAATGGAAGTATGGTGATGGCAAAAAAAATCGTGTTCGAGATTATTGCAGATTCTGATTCTACTACACTCAAAACATGAAAAAAAGTCGTTTTCCGAAAAGTGTCTGTGTGTCTGTCTGTCTGTCTGTCTGTCTATCTGTCTGTGTGTCTGTAGATTTTTTTTCTATGGCAAACGATAACTGCCGCAAATTCAAACAGAATCAAATAATTTTTTGCATACAGCCTGGTTTTGCAGAGTTCTCGCGACCTATTGTTTTTGGTGAAGATCGGTTGAGGGAAAGGGGTAGTTTACCTGCAACGGTTTTTTTTTAGCAAGGGTAATTTTGTTTGTTTGGCAAACGATAACAGCCGCAAATTCAAACAGAATCAAATAATGTTTCGCATACAGCCCTGAATTGTAGAGTTCTCAAGACCTATTGTTTTTGGTGAAGATCGGTTAAGGGAAAGGGGTAGTTTACCTGTAACGTTTTATGTTTTAACAAGGGTATTTCCTATGGCAAACGATAACAGCCGCAAATTCAAACAGAATGAAAAGATTATTTGCATACAGCCCTAAATTGTAGAGTTCTCAATACCTTTTGTTTTTGGTGAAGATCGGTTAAGGGAAAGGGGTAGTTTACCTACAACGTTTTTTTAACAAGGGTATTTTCTATGGCAAACGATAACAGCCGCAAATTCAAACAGAATCAAATAATTTTCTGCATACAGCCCTGATTTGTAGAGTACTCAAGACCTATTGTTTTTGGTGAAGATCGGTTGAGGGGAAGGGGTAGTTTACCAGCAACGTTTTTTATCATGCGTATTTTCTATGGCAAACGACAACTGCCGCAAATTCAAACAGAATCAAATAATTTTTTGCATACAGCGCTGATTTGTATAGAGTACTCGCGACCTATTGTTTTTGGTGAAGATCGGTTGAGGGGAAGGGGTAGTTTACCTGCAACGGTTTTTTTTATCAAGGGAATTTTTTTTTTGGCAAACGATAACAGCCGCAAATTCAAACAGAATCAAATAATGTTTCGCATACAGCCCTGAATTGTAGATTTCTCAAGACCTATTGTTTTTGGTGAAGATCGGTTGAGGGAAAGGGGTAGTTTACCTGCAACGTTTTTTTAACAAGGGTATTTTCTATGGCAAACGATAACAGCCGCAAATTCAAACAGAATCAAATAATGTTTTGCATACAGTCCTGATTTGTAGAGTACTCAAGACCTATTGTTTTTGGTGAAGATCGGTTAAGGGGAAGGGGTAGTTTACCTGCAACGTTTTTTTATCAAGCGTATTTTCTATGGCAAACGATAACAGCCGCAAATTCAAACAGAATCAAATAATTTTTTGCATACGTCCCTGAATTGTAGAGGTCTCAATGACTTTCGATTTTGGTGAAGATCGGTTAAGGGGAAGGGGTAGTTTACCAGCAACCTTATACGTTTTAACAAGAGTAAAGTACTTGAAAATTTATTTAAACTTTTTGAAACAATGGTAATTGTTAAAAATAAAATAATTTTGTTGCCAGGCAATAAAATTAAAATTTTTTCATTTTAATGTACATCATGTATAAGAGAAAATATATCGCGCTTGGCAGGCGATATTAAGATTTAAATATAAATCTTAGAATATGGAAGTCATGTATGGTTCTCCATACCGATATTTTGATTGGAGAGCGATGTGATTGGCCAAAAAATGACCAACGTGTTGCACGTCACGTTTTGTGGTCAATAACGTAATAGTTTTTCATTCCCAGATTCAACAGTTCACTTCCGATCGTCAATCCAATATGGAAGTGAAAAGGAAGATTGGTGAATTGTACACTTAACAGCAAAAGTAAAGTTTTGGTGAAACACTTTCTGAATACAATTATGCTAATATTATACACATATATAAACATATTTTACACTAATTTAAAAGCAAAAGTTAGTCCAGACTTTCAACGGAACTATTTATTGGCCATTATCAGAGCTAAGAGAAACAACTGCCCCAAAAATATATGAAAAAAATATTTGTTAAGACTACTTTTAACAACAGTCTCGATTGGTGTATACACAACGTTCTTTTACAACTATGTATATAATGGTAATCTTTTATTGAATCAAGAGTAAAAAGTAAATTATACAACAATTTTGCACAATTTATACTACACTATTTTTCTACAAAATAAATAAATAAATAAAACCACTAAAGTAACTCAATGAATGAGCCTTTTAAACATATTTTATCCATTCGATCACATCGGTCGTTTTTACTTCCATATTCCTTAAGGAATGGAAGTATGGTGATGGCAAAAAAAATCGTGTTCGAGATTATTGCAGATTCTGATTCTACTACACTCAAAACATGAAAAAAAGTCGTTTTCCGAAAAGTGTCTGTGTGTGTGTCTGTCTGTCTGTCTGTCTGTAGATTTTTTTTCTATGGCAAACGATAACTGCCGCAAATTCAAACAGAATCAAATAATTTTTTGCATACAGCCCTGATTTGCAGAGTACTCGCGACCTATTGTTTTTGGTGAAGATCGGTTGAGGGAAAGGGGTAGTTTACCTGCAACGGTTTTTTTTAGCAAGGGTAATTTTGTTTGTTTGGCAAACGATAACAGCCGCAAATTCAAACAGAATCAAATAATGTTTCGTATACAGCCCTGAATTGTAGAGTTCTCAAGATCTGCTGATTTTGGTGAAGATCGGTTAAGGGAAAGGGGTAGTTTACCTGTAACGTTTTATGTTTTAACAAGGGTATTTCCTATGGCAAACGATAACAGCCGCAAATTCAAACAGAATCAAACGATTATTTGCATACAGCCCTAAATTGTAGAGTTCTCAAGACCTATTGTTTTTGGTGAAGTTCGGTTGAGGGAAAGGGGTAGTTTACCTGCCACGTTTTTTGTTTTATCAAGGGTATTTTCTATGGCAAACGATAACAGCCGCAAATTCAAACAGAATCAAATACTGTTTTGTATACAGCCCTGATTTGTAGAGTACTCAAGACCTATTGTTTTTGGTGAAGATCGGTTAAGGGAAAGGGGTAGTTTACCTGTAACGTTTTATGTTTTAACAAGGGTTTTTCATATGGCAAACGATAACAGCCGCAAATTCAAACAGAATCAAAAGATTATTTGCATACTGCCCTAAATTGTAGAGTTCTCAAGACCTACTGTTTTTGGTGAAGATCGGTTGAGTGAAAGGGGTAGTTTACCTGCAACGTTTTTTTAACAAGGGTATTTTCTATGGCAAACGATAACAGCCGCAAATTCAAACGGAATCAAATAATGTTTTGCATACAGCCCTGATTTGTAGAGTACTCAAGACCTATTGTTTTTGGTGAAGATCGGTTAAGGGGAAGGGGTAGTTTACCTGCAACGTTTTTTTATCAAGCGTATTTTCTATGGCAAACGATAACAGCCGCAAATTCAAACAGAATCAAATAATTTTTTGCATACGTCCCTGAATTGTAGAGGTCTCAATGACTTTCGGTTTTGGTGAAGATCGGTTAAGGGGAAGGGGTAGTTTAACTGCAACCTTTTACGTTTTAACAAGAGTAAAGTACTTGAAAATTTATTTAAACTTTTTGAAACAATGGTAATTGTTAAAAATAAAATAATTTTGTTGCCAGGCAATAAAATTATAATTTTTTCATTTTAATGTAATATAATATTTTTCATTTAATACAGCAATAAAAAGGCAGGTAAGACACAGCCTGGCTGTTTGGCTGAAAATGATTTTAAATATAAATCTAAGAATATGGAAGTCATGTATGGTTCTCCATACCGATATTTTAAATTGTTGGTCAACATTAAAATAGTATTAGATACCATCTTGATTGAATTTAAATGGAATGATCTACATACATGTTACCCGATTACGTACAGTTAGATTGTTAATTACAATTATCTACCAGTTTAATTTAACTGATTCCCAGATGGAATGACCAATACATTTCTTACTCAATAATGTGAACTTAGGTTGTTAGTATCAGTTTAAAGGTTAGTTAATTTTAGTTTACTCTCTTGTTCTTACCAAGTGTCTTCCTTTTCGTAAGCTATTATAGAATACACAATTAAGTGCTTATAAAACACTGAGAAATAGGCCCTTACCTCCTTTGACCCCTACAAAAAAGAAAACTTATTAATCTAGTTATACTAAAATCAAATTAAAACAAACACAGAATATAAAAAAAATAAATACATAAAAATAAACAAAAGTTATGTGTTGCTTTGCATAAGGAAATATCGGAATGGAGAACCATACATGACTTCCCTGTTCTAAGATTTATATTTAAAATCATTTATTTCAATTCGATTGATAATTTCTAAAAAAATATCGCCCATCCTCAAATTATTTTCACTATTTACAGGTATTTTTGTTATTACGTGATAGTCGTATAATATGATGTTATTTTCGAGTCACTTTATCCATAAAAATTAGGTACTTTATTCTTATAAAGAAACTGAACTACAGAGATAATCATCCCTCCTCCTCAACCGATCGACACCTTTAATGATATTTACACTTTAAGAGAGTAACAGTTTTATCATTTGTAATTTCTACGGTATCTTATCCTTCAAAATTAAATATGCGTACTTTACTTGATTTCAGCACAGCAATTTTCAAAAAATCACCCACTCCCCCTTCAAATACCCACTACATTTATAATTATCGCATTTACCATTTTACAGTGGATTAATATGACTTCATTTTCGGAAAACTTATTTATTAAAATTAAGTACTTTACTCTTGTTAAAACACAAAACAATGCAGGTAAACTACCCCTCCCTCCTACCCGAACAACCTGGTTCCCTGCCAACAAAATTATTTTATTTTTAGCAACTACCATTGTTTGAAAAAGTTTAAATGAATTTTTAAGTGTTTTACTTTTGTTAAAACGTAAAACGTTGCAGGTAAACTACCCCTCCCTCTTAACAGATTTTCATCAAAATCAAAAGGCCTCGAGTCCTGTATAACTGAAGGATGTATGCCAAAAATTATTTGATTCTGTTTGAATTTGCGGCAGTGATCGTTCGCCATAGGAAACATTCTATACACAGACGCTTTTCTGAAAATGACTTTTCTTCGTGTTTTGAGGGTAGTAGATTCAGAATCAGCCCTTATCTCGAACACGATGTTTTTCCCTATCACCATACTTCCATTTCCTTACGGAACACAGAGGTAAAAACGAATGAGCCAATTCTATGAAAATCTGACGTAAGTGTCCCCTGTCAAAACAAGTATACTACTCAAACTGTGGGCGTGCAATTCAAAAGTTCTGCTAACGTTATACAAGTCAGTAAATAAGATTATGAAAACCGAATCTTAAATTAGGCCTACAGTATCCTGTAACTTCATTGTCGATTTAGCAGTTAAGTCTAAAGTAGTAAATACCCAAGAAACTTATCTCCGAGTACTGAAGGTCACACTTCTCCTTGTCCTTTTACTTCCATGTTCCATAAGGAATAGGAAGTATGGTCATGGCGAAAAAAATCGTGTTCGAGATAACGCATGATTCTGATTGTACTACCCTCAAAACATGAAAAAGTCATTTTTCGAAGTGTCTGTCTGTCTATGTGTATAATTTTTTTCTATGGCAAACGATACCAGCCGCAAATTCAAACAGAATCAAATAATTTTTTGCATACATCCCTGAATTGTAGAGGACTCAAGGCCTATTGTTTTTGGTGAAGGTCGGATAAGGGAAAGGAGTAGTTTACCTGCAACGTTTTATGTTTTAACAAGGTCAATTTTTTCTACGACGAACGATAACAGCCACACATTAAAACAGAATCAAATAATTTTTTGCATACACCCCTGAATTGTAGAGGACTCAAGGCCTTTTGATTTTGGTGAAGATCGGTTAAGAGAAAGGGGTAGTTTACCTGCAACATTTTATGTTTTAACAAGAGTAATTTTTTATATGACCAACGATAACTGCTGTAAATTCCAAATCAAATAATTTTTTGCATACATCCCTGAATTGTAGAGGACTCAAGAACTTTTGATTTTGGTGAAGATCGGTTAAGGGAAAGGGGTAGTTTACGTGCACCGTTTTATGTTTTAACAAGAGTAAAGTACTTAATTTTGATAAAGTATCCTGATAAGATCATAATAATCCACTGTAGAAACGTAGATGAAATATCTATAAATGAAGAGGCTAGTTGAACGGGGTAGGGTAATTTTCTATAAGTGAAAATATAGTCGAAGGTGGAGAGGATAATTTTTTATACGTGTACTAAGTTATCGGCAACAAAGAAGTAGTTTATAGTTAAAATTCCTTCCCGGGCTGTTTGGCCGTAGTCCAATGTTTTCTGCAAAACCGGACGTTTCGGCAGTGCCATCGACTGCAATCATCAGTGAAAATCGAGTGCGATAACGTGAGGTGGTATACGTTAGTGACCACAGTACTGTTTTTAAGGCTGAAGCAATAAGTAGAAAGAAGTAGTTTCTACGGAAATATTTCATTTCGAAAATGATTTTAAATATAAATCTTAGAACATGGAAGTCATGTATATCTTCACTGCTATTATTGTCGGAAATAGGCTTACAAGTTATGCAATTAACGAGAAAGTATAAAAACAATCTTTCATTAAAATATGATTATATACTCAAACACAATTATTAAATTCATATTTGCTCACATTATTCTTGTGTATATTTTTTTATTATTATTAAAAATAAACTTTTAACAAGAATATATTTTTTTTATATTTTGTAAATTACAAATGTTTCGATAGTAATATAACTATCATCATCAGATATACTAATAAATTCAAAAATTAAAAAAAAATTATATTACTATCGAAACATTTGCAATTTACAAAATAAAAAAAATGTTCTTGTTAAAAGTTTTTTATTATTAATAATAACATAAACACACACAAAAATTGACCATATACCAATATAGTAAAAATAAAGAAAATGTTTCTTACAAGAATATATTTTTTGAATAGTTTCGATAGTATGTATAAACTGTCATCGTCAGAAATTGTAATATTAAAAAAATACATATTATTGTAAGAAAAGTTTTATTTATTTTTAATAATATTAACTAATAGCATTTCAAGATATATCTTCTACTCAGTGTAACTCGTTAATACGGCTCAGAGCGCAATTTGCGTGTAAATATTTGCCCCGTTGACAAGCAGCTCGGCGTTCAAACAAACCGGGCAACACAATACATTGCAATCAACACTGGTTTCTTGAGGTTTTACGCTAAAATCTGTTCCATGTTTTATCGTAAATTGATTTTGTAAGTCACGATTTGTTTCTGACACGAAATACAATTTAATCTCTGAATAACTGTTGGCATTTTTCTATACCAAAACCACTGTTTTGTGATACATTTTTACTTCCATATTCCTTAAGGAATGGAAGTATGGTGATGGCAAAAAAAATCGTGTTCGAGATTATTGCAGATTCTGATTGTACTACACTCAAAACATGAAAAAAAGTCGTTTCCCGAAAAGTGTGTGTGTGTGTGTGTGTGTGTGTGTGTGTGTGTGTGTCTGTCTGTGTGTAGATTTTTTTCTATGGCAAACGATAACTGCCGCAAATTCAAACAGAATCAAATAATTTTTTGCATACAGCCCTGATTTGTAGAGTACTCACGACCTGTTGTTTTTGGTGAAGATCGGTTGAGGGAAAGGGGTAGTTTACCTGCAACGGTTTTTTTTATCAAGGGAAATTTTTTTTTTTTTTGGCAAACGATAACAGCCGCAAATTCAAACAGAATTAAATAATGTTTCGTATACAGCCCTGAATTGTAGAGTTCTCAAGACCTATTGTTTTTGGTGAAGATCGGTTAAGGGAAAGGGGTAGTTTACCTGTAACGTTTTATGTTTTAACAAGGGTATTTCCTATGGACAACGATAACAGCCGCAAATTCAAACAGAATCAAAAGATTATTTGCATACAGCCCTAAATTCTAGAGTTCTCAAGACCTATTGTTTTGGGTGAAGATCGATTAAGGGAAAGGGGTAGTTTACCTGCAACGTTTTTTTAACAAGGGTATTTTCTATGGCAAACGATAACAGCCGCAAATTCAAACAGAATCAAATAATTTTTTGCATGCAGCCCTGATTTGTAGAGTACTCAAGACCTATTGTTTTTGGTGAAGTTTGGTTAAGGGGAAGGGGTAGTTTACCTGCAACGTTTTTTTATCAAGCGTATTTTCTATGGCAAACGATAACAGCCGCAAATTCAAACAGAATTAAATAATTTTTTGCATACGTCCCTGAATTGTAGAGGTCTCAAGGACTTTCGATTTTGGTGAAGATCGGTTACGGGGAAGGGGTAGTTTACCTGCAACCTTTTAGTTTTAACAAGAGTAAACTACTTGAAAATTCATTTAAACTTTTTGAAACAATGGTAATTGTTAAATATCGGTATGGAGAACCATACATGACTTCCATATTCTAAGATTTATTTTTAAAATCATTTTCGAAATGAAATATTACCATAGAAACTACGTCTTTCTACTTACTGATTCAGCCTTAACAACAGTACTGTGGTCACTAACATATACCACCTCACGTTATCGCACTCGATTTTCACTGATGATGGAAGTCAATGGCATTGCCGAAACGTCTGGTTTTGTAGAAAACATTGGACTAAGGCCAAATATCCAGGGAAGGAATTTTAACAAAAACTACTTCTTTGTTGCCGATAACGTTGTACACAAATATATAAAAAATATGCATAAAATTAATGGCTTGTATAAGTTAATGATTGATCTCCATTAAGTAGTGCTCAAGATTCCAAAGTTTTAATATTATGATGTCCGTAATTAAAACAATAGAGCAGGTTTAGTGTGTATGGACATCCAGGGTTCACTGTGGACAAAAATTTTCAACATTTCCTATTGAGCGTTGCTTAGAATAAATCAGCGAATGTACAGTGTACGTTTCACAGAACAAACACGCGGAAAAGAAGGAGCGCTCCGAAGTCACTCATGGACCCTCAGCATCTTGCAGAGGGTTCATTCCCTAAAGACGAAAAGTCTGTCTATGAATCGTTCCTCTGTAAACACGTGCAGTTACACTGCCCAGCGATCCACAGGAAGCAAATCGCTATCCACGCTGGACACTTTTTCGGCTTGCATGCGTTATGTTGGTATGGGTTCGGCACTTTCCATTTAAAAACCGTGCAAATGTAAGAAAATAAACATGAATGAGGCCAGAAATAACGCGAATTGTGTGTGTGTGTGTGTGTGTGTGTGTGTGTGTGTGTGTGTGTGTGTGTCTTCCCTGCCTTTTTATTGCGGTAGTGATAATAATAAAATGGAAACGTAAACAGTACATAACTGAGATATGCTTGCCTGCCACGCACGATATATTTTCTCTTATACATGACTAGCAGAATACCCGTGCTTCGCTACGGAGTATCACGTTGTACGTAATGAAAATGTTAGTTTAATTAATAAAGTTTAATTAAAGTAGGCTTCTTAAAAATAAATAGCTGTTGCCCACAACTTCGTTCGCGTGGTCTTCAATTTAATGCGATAATATATTTAGAACAGAATCTATTCTATTGGGTTGCCATAGTAACCAGATCTAATAGTTTTTTAAGACCGCAAAGGACCCCCCAGAGGATCGTATCGAAAAAAACACCTGTCCTATGTTGGTTCTCCCGTTGCGTAAAATATTTGTGCCAAGTTTGGTTGAAATCGGTCCAATGGTTTAGGTGGAGACGTGGAAGACCCCAAAGGACCCCCCAAAGGATCGTATCGAAAAAAACACTTGTCCTATGTTGGTTCTCCCTTTGCGTAAAATATTTGTGCCAAGTTTGGTTGAAATCGGTCCAGTGGTTTAGGAGGCGATGTGGAAGACCCCAAAGAACCCGCAAAAGGACCCCATCGAAAAAACACCTATCCTATGTTGGTTCTCCCGTTGCGTAAAATATTTGTGCCAAGTTTGGTTGAAATCGGTAGTGGTTTAGGAGGAGATGTGGAAGAAACCTTCGCGGACGTGCGCACAACAACTCACCGAAGTTTCATCGCAATCGGATGAATGGTATAGGAACGCATACGGGACAAACAAAGAAACATTCATTTTACTTCCATATTCCTTAAGGAATGGAAGTATGGTGATGGCAAAAAAAATCGTGTTCGAGATTATTGCAGATTCTGATTCTACTACACTCAAAACATGAAAAAAAGTCGTTTTCCGAAAAGTGTCTGTGTGTGTGTCTGTAGATTTTTTTTCTATGGCAAACGATAACTGCCGCACATTCAAACAGATCAAATAATTTTTTGCATACAGCCCTGATTTGTAGAGTACTCACGACCTATTGTTTTTGGTGAAGATCGGTTGAGGGAAAGGGGTATTTACCTGCAACGGTTTTTTTTATCAAGGGGAATTTTTTTTTTTGGCAAACTATAACAGCCGCAAATTCAAACAAAATTAAATAATGTTTCGTATACACCCCTGAATTGTAGAGTTCTCAAGACCTATGGTTTTTGGTGAAGATCGGTTAAGGGAAAGGGGTAGTGTACCTGCAACGTTTTCTGTTTTAACAAGGGTATTTTCTATGGCAAACGATAACAGACGCAAATTCAAACAGAATCAAAAGATTATTTGTATACAGCCCTAAATTGCAGAGTTCTCAAGACCTATTGTTTTTGGTGAAGATCGGTTAAGGAAAAGGGGTAGTTTACCTGCAGCATTTTTTTATCAAGGGTATTTTCTATGGCAAACGATAACAGCCGCAAATTCAAACAGAATCAAATAATTTTTTGCATGCAGCCGTGATTTGTAGAGTACTCAAGACCTATTGTTTTTGGTGAAGATCGGTTAAGGGGAAGGGGTAGTTTACCTGCAACGTTTTTTTATCAAGCGTATTTTCTATGACGAACGGTAACTGCCGCATATTCAAACAGAATCAAATAATTTTTTGCATACTTCACTGAATTGTAGAGGACTCAAGGCCTTTTGATTTTAGTGAAGATCGGTTAAGGGGAAGGGATAGTTTACCTGCAACATTTTACGTTTTAACAAGAGTGAAGTACATGAAAATTCATTTAAACTTTTTCAAACAATGGTAATTGTTAAAATAAAATAATTTTGTTGCCAGGCAATAAAATTATAATTTTTTCATTTTAATGTAAATCTGTACATAGTATAAAGTCGGTGCGTTTTCTCTCTGTGTTTTAAATCGCTAATCTCAGGAAGTACTGAACGGATTTTATTCAAGTTTTCGCCAATAGATATAGTGTCTATCGAGGAACATTTATGTGTATAATTAATACATATATGTTGCACATTAGCTTAGCTATCACGGTTTATGTCAAGTAAGTGGTATAGTTTACATCTTATATATAAAAATGAATGTTTCTTTGTTTGTCCCGTATGCGTTCCTATACCATTCATCCGATTGCGATGAAACTTCTGTTAGTTGTTGTGCGCACGTCCGCGAAGGTTTCTTCCACATCTCCTCCTAAACCACTGTACCGATTTCAACCAAACTGGGCACAAATATTTTACGCAACGGGAGAACCAACATAGGATAGGTGTTTTTTCGATGGGGTCCTTTTGGGGGTTCTTTGGGGTCTTCCACATCGCCTCCTAAACCACTGGACCGATTTCAACCAAACTTGGCACAAATATTTTACGCAAAGAGAGAACCAACATAGGACAAGTGTTTTTTCGATACGATCCTTTGGGGTCTTCCACGTCTCCACCTAAACCATTGGACCGATTTCAACCAAACTTAGCACAAATATTTTACGCAACGGGAGAACCAACATAGGACAGGTGTTTTTTCCGATACGATCCTCTGGGGGGTCCTTTGCGGTCTTAAAAAACTATTAGATCTGGTTACTATGGCAACCCAATAGAATAGATTCTGTTCTAAATATATTATCGCATTAAATTGAAGACCACGCGAACGAAGTTGTGGGCAACAGCTATTTATTTTTAAGAAGCCTACTTTAATTAAACTTTATTAATTAAACTAACATTTTCATTACGTACAACGTGAAACTCCATAGCGAAGCACGGGTATTCTGCTAGTCGTGTATAAGAGAAAATATATCGTGCGTGGCAGGCAAGCATATCTCAGTTGTGTACTGTTTACGTTTCCATTTTATTATTATCACTACCGCAATAAAAAGGCAGGGAAGACACACACACACACACACACACACACACACACACACACACACACACACACACACACACACACACACACACACACACACACACACACACACACACAATTCGCGTTATTTCTGGCCTCATTCATGTTTATTTTCTTACATTTGCACGGTCTTTAAATGGAAAGTGCCGAACCCATACCAACATAACGCATGAAAGCCGAAAAAGTGTCCAGCGTGGATAGCGATTTGCTTCCTGTGGATCGCTGGGCAGTGTAACTGCACGTGTTTACAGAGGAACGATTCATAGACAGACTTTTCATCTTTAGGGAATGAACCCTCTGCAAGATGCTGAGGGTCCATGAGTGACTTCGGAGCGCTCCTTCTTTTCCGCGTGTTTGTTCTGTGAAACGTACACTGTAGATTCGCAGATTTATTCTAAGCAACGCTCAATAGGAAATGTTGAAAATTTTTGTCCACGGTGAACCCTCATACACACTAAACCTGCTCTGATGTTTTAATTACGGACATCATAATATTAAAACTTTGGAAACTTGAGCACTACTTAATGGAGATCAATCATTAACTCATACAAGCCATTAATTTTATGCATATTTTTTATATATATGTGTACAACGTTATCGGCAACAAAGAAGTAGTTTTTGTTAAAATTCCTTCCCGGGATATTTGGCCGTAGTCCAATGTTCTCTACAAAACCAGACGTTTCGGCAATGCCATTGACTTCCATCGTCAGTGAAAATCGAGTGTGATAACGTGAGGTGGTATATGTTAGTGACCACAGTACTGTGGTTAAGGCTGAAGCAGTAAGTAGAAAGAAGTAGTTTCTATGGTAATATTTCATTTCGAAAATGATTTTAAAAATAAATCTTAGAATATGGAAGTCATGTATGGTTCTCCATACCGATATTTTACTTCCATATTCCTTAAGGAATGGAAGTATGGTGATGGCAAAAAAAATCGTGTTCGAGATTATTGCAGATTCTGATTCTACTACACTCAAAACATGAAAAAAGTCGTTTTCCGAAAAGTGTCTGTGTGTGTGTCTGTCTGTAGATTTTTTTCTATGGCAAACGATAACTGCCGCAAATTCAAACAGAATCAAATAATTTTTTGCATTCAGCCCTGATTTGTAGAGTACTCACGACCTATTGTTTTTGGTGAAGATCGGTTAAGGGAAAGGGGTAGTTTACCTGCAACGGTTTTTTTTATCAAGGGAATTTTTTTTTTTTGGCAAACGATAACAGCCGCAAATTCAAACATAATCAAATAATTTTCTGCATACAGCCCTGATTTGTAGAGTACTCAAGACCTATTGGTTTCGGTGAAGATCGGTTGAGGGGAAGGGATAGTTTACCTGCAACGTTTTTTATCAAGCGTATTTTCTATGGCAAACGATAACAGCCGCAAATTCAAACAGAATCAAATAATATTTTGCATACGTCCCTGAATTGTAGAGGTCTCAAGGGCTTTCGATTTTGGTGAAGATCGGTTAAGGGGAAGGGGTAGTTTACCTGCAACCTTTTACGTTTTAACAAGAGTAAAGTACTTAATATCGGTATGGAGAACCATACATGACTTCCATATTCTAAGATTTATAATCTGAAATATGCTTGCCTGCCAAGCACGATATATTTTCTAATATATACATAATTTACATTAAAATGAAAAAATTATAATTTTATTGCCTGGCAAAAAAATTATTTTATTTTCAACAATTACCATTGTTTGAAAAAGTTTAAATGTATTTTCAAGTACTTTACTCTTGTTAAAACGTAAAAGGTTGCAGGTAAACTACCCCTTCCCCTTAACCGATCTTCACCAAAATCTAATGGCCTTGAGTCCTCTACAATTCACTGACGTATGCAAAAAATTATTTGATTCTGTTTGAATTTGCGGCAGTTATCGTTTGCCATAGAAAATACGCTTGATAAAAAACGTTGCAGGTAAACTACCCCTTCCCCTCAACCGAACTTCACCAAAAACAATAGGTCTTGAGTACTCTACAAATCAGGGCTGTATGCAGAAAATTATTTGATTCTGTTTGAATTTGCGGCTGTTATCGTTTGCCATAGGAAATACCCTTGTTAAAACATAAAACGTTACAGGTAAACTACCCCTTTCCCTTAACCGATCTTCACCAAAAACAATAGGTCTTGAGAACTCTACAATTCAGAGCTGTATGCGAAACATTATTTGATTCTGTTTGAATTTGCGGCTGTTATCGTTTGCCAAAAAAAAAAATTTCCCTTGATAAAAAAAAACCGTTGCAGGTAAACTACCCCTTTCCCTCAACCGATCTTTACCAAAAACAATAGGTCGTGAGTACTCTACAAGTCAGGGCTGTATGCAAAAAATTATTTGATTCTGTTTGAATTTGCGGCAGTTATCGTTTGCCATAGAAAAAAAATCTACAGACACACACACAGACACTTTTCGGAAAACGACTTTTTTTCATGTTTTGAGTGTAGTAGAATCAGAATCTGCAATAATCTCGAACACGATTTTTTTTGCCATCACCATACTTCCATTCCTTAAGGAATATGGAAGTAAAAATTTATTTAAACTTTTTGAAACAATGGTAATTGTTAAAAATAAAATAATTTTGTTGCCAGGCAATAAAATTATAATTTTGTCATTTATGTATTTTTTTCTCAGTTATGTACTGTTTACGTTTCCATTTTATTATTATGACTACCGCAATGAAAAGGCAGGGAAGACACACACACACACACACACACACACACACAATTCGCGTTATTTCTGGCCTCATTCATGTTTATTTTCTTACATTTGCCCGGTTTTTAAATGGAAAGTGCCGAACCCATACCAACATAACAAATGCAAGCCGAAAAGTGTCCAGCGTGGATAGCGATTTGCTTCCTGTGGATCGCTGGGCAGTGTAACTGCACGTGTTTACAGAGGAACGATTCATAGACAGACTTTTCGTCTTTAGGGAAGTCATGTATGGTTCTCCATACCGATATTTACTTCCATATTCCTTAAGGAATGGAAGTATGGTGATGGCAAAAAAAATCGTGTTCGAGATTATTGCAGATTCTGATTGTACTACACTCAAAACATGAAAAAAAGTCGTTTTCCGAAAAGTGTCTGTGTGTGTGTCTGTCTGTCTATGTGTCTATCTGTGTGTAGATTTTTGTCTATGGCAAACGATAACTGCCGCAAATTCAAACAGAATCAAATAATGTTTTGCATACAGCCCTGATTTGTAGAGTACTCACGACCTATTGTTTTTGGTGAAGATCGGTTGAGGGAAAGGGGTAGTTTACCTGCAACGGTTTTTTTTTATCAAGGGAATTTTTTTTTTTTGGCAAACGATAACAGCCGCAAATTCAAACAGCATTAAATAACGTTTCGTATACAGCCCTGAATTGTAGGGTTCTCAAGGCCTATTGTTTTTGGTGAAGATCGGTTGAGGGAAAGGGGTAGTTTACCAGCAACGTTATTTAACAAGGGTATTTTCTATGGCAAACGAAAACAGCCGCAAATTCAAACAGAATCAAATAATGTTTTGTATACAGCCCTGATTTGTAGAGTACTCAAGATCTATTGTTTTTGGTGACGATCGGTTAAGGGGAATGGGTAGTTTACCTGCAACGTTTTTTTGTCAAGCGTATTTTCTATGGCAAACGATAACAGCCGCAAATTCAAACAGAATCAAATAATTTTTTGCATACTTCCCTGAATTGTAGAGGTCTCAAGGACTTTCGATTTTGGTGAAGATCGGTTAAGGGGAAGGGGTAGTTTACCTGAAACCTTTTACGTTTTAACAAGAGTAAAGTACTTGAAAATTTATTTAAACTTTTTGAAACAATGGTAATTGTTAAAATAAAATAATTTTGTTGCCAGGCAATAAAATTATAATTTTTTCATTTTAGTGTAAATGTGTACATAGTATAAAGTAAAGTCGGTCCGTTTTCTCTCTGTGTTTGAAATCGCTAATCTCAGGAAGTACTGAACGGATTTTATTCAAGTTTTCGCCAATAGATAGAGTGTCTATCGAGGAACACTTATGTGTATAATTAATACATATATGTTGTACATTAGCTTAGCTATCACGGTTTATGTCGTTTTTTCGATGGGGTCCTTTTGGGTCTTCCACATCGCCTCCTAAACCACTGGACCGATTTCAACCAAACTTGGCACAAATATTTTACGCAAAGGGAGAACCAACATAGGACAAGTGTTTTTTTCGATACGATCCTTTGGGGGGTCCTTTGGGGTCTTCCACGTCTCCACCTAAACCATTGGACCGATTTCAACCAAACTTGGCACAAATATTTTACGCAACGGGAAAACCAACATAGGATAGGTTTTTTTTTCGATACGATCCTCTGGGGGGTCCTTTGCGGTCTTAAAATATCGGTATGGAGAACCATACATGACTTCCATATTCTAAGATTTATATTTAAAATCATTTTCGAAATGAAATATTACCATAGAAACTACTTCTTTCTACTTACTGCTTCAGCCTTAACCACAGTACTGTGGTCACTAACGTATACCACCTCACGTTATCGCACTCGATTTTCACTGATGTTGGAAGTCGATGGCATTGCCGAAATGTCTGGTTTTGTAGAAAACATTGGACTACGGCCAAATATCCCGGGAAGGAATTTTAACAAAAACTACTTCTTTGTTGCCGATAACGTTGTACACATATATATCAGTGGCGAAGTTACATGGAGGCAATTGAGGCAATGCCTACCCTAAAAAATTCTGTAGAATAAAAATTATAAACATGTATGAACTACATAACGTAAAGATTATACATTGTTACTGCGACTGTCAAATTTATTAAACCGAAACGTGCTTTATTGAGCGACCGCTAGATGGTGACAGGTGAGATACGACATAGTTCGTTTAAAGCGAATGAGGCAACCTGAACTTGCCTCAGTGTTTTTTGTATACATCGTACGTAAGCAATGTATTGGTGTGATAGGGAGGTGTAGGGAGGGGGGATTGTCCCGCGCTGTACACATAGAGCGTTGAGGCATGCATCACTTCTGTGGTCCAAACAGTTAAGTTAAAGCGCCTGTGTTGTTTCTAAGTGTTTATTTTATGCGGTTATTAAAACTGTCACTGTTATTCCGCTGAACTAACAGATGATCAAGATTGTTATTTGAATTATTTGTAACATTAAACATATATATAGAAACTAATCAAGTTTAAAAATTTGAAGTTCAATCAGTTGTATTATTGTGTATGGCTAATACAAGGATTGTTCAATAGAAACACGTACAGAGCCGTAAAGCATTTTTTATTCAACGATTTTAAAAGAAGTCTCCAATAACATTAAGACATGAGTTCCACTGTTGCGCTAACCTGTAGATTCCCTGCTAGTAAAATTCTTACGGCTGTTTGTGGAACCATTCGGTTACAGCAAACTCTACCTCAGCGTCCGATTTGAACCACCGTCCTTTTAGTGATTCCTTAAAAAAAATTTAAGATAAGATTTTTGCCTACCCATTCATTAACTACTAGCTTCGCCAGTAAGCAAATTGATGTCCATTTTTTCGGCTTGCACGCGTTATGTTGGTGTGGGTTTCGGCACTTTCCATTTAAAAAGCGTGCAAACGTAAGAAAATAAACACGAGTGAGGCCAGAAATAACGTGAATTGTGTGTGTGTGTGTGTGTGTGTGTGTGTGTGTGTTTGTGTCTTATCTGCCTTTTTATTGCCGTATTAAATGAAAAATATTATATTACATTAAAATGAAAAAATTTTAATTTTTATTGCCTGGCAACAAAATTATTTTATTTTTAACAATTACCATTGTTTCAAAAAGTTTAAATAAATTTTCAAGTACTTTAACTCTTGTTAAAATGTAAAAGGTTGCAGGTAAACTACCCCTTCCCCTTAACCGATCTTCACCAAAATCGAAAGTCCTTGAGACCACTACAATTCAGGGATGTATGCAAAAAATTATTTGATTCTGTTTGAATTTGCGGCTGTTATCGTTTGCCATAGAAAATACGCTTGATAAAAAAACGTTGCAGGTAAACTACCCCTTCCCCTTAACCGATCTTCACCAAAAACAATAGGTCTTGAGTACTCAACAAATCAGGGCTGTATGCAAAACATTATTTGATTCTGTTTGAATTTGCGACTGTTATCGTTTGCCATAGAAAATACCCTTGTTAAAAAAACGTTGCAGGTAAACTACCCCTTTCCCTCAACCGATCTTCACCAAAAACAATAGGTCTTGAGAACTCTACAATTTAGGGCTGTATGCAAATAATCGTTTGATTCTGTTTGAATTTGCGGCTGTTATCGTTTTCCATAGGAAATACCCTTGTTAAAACATAAAACGTTACAGGTAAACTACCCCTTTCCCTTAACCGATCTTCACCAAAAACAATAGGTCTTGAGAACTCTACAATTCAGGGCTGTATACGAAACATTATTTAATTCTGTTTGAATTTGCGGCTGTTATCGTTTGCCAAAAAAAAAAATTTCCCTTGATAAAAAAAACCGTTGCAGGTAAACTTGTGCTGAGTCAAAAGATTCAGCGCGAAGTCAGTAATTTTATCGGCAGTTTTGACGTTATTGGCAGTACGAAATTAAAGTAATAATGAGTGCTGCTCTCTACCCGCGGATAGGAGAGGCTACCGTTTTCGATTTTTCACTGTTTGATCGGTGTTTCCATCTGCTGAGTTTTTGCAGCAGTTTTAAACAGTGCTGCAGCCTGGTGAGATTTTCCTTACAAACGAACAACGAACAAAAATTTCTGTTAAGGCTTTGTCTCAAGATGGAAGCCTAACTCAGGGCCTCGTGGAAAATCTCTTCGGTGGAGAGAAGTGTGAAAATCTAGCATCTACATCTTATAACTATGAGATAAGTTTCTTCACGACTGCGGTGAGTTTTGATTTCATTATATTAATTATATACTAAATTTTTAAAGGAGAAAACGTTTTTTTAGTAAGCTTGAGTAAGCGTGCCCACTTGTTGAATCATGCATGGTGAGAGACGTAATTGTTCGTAAAGTTTTATAAACCAATAAAACTTGATTATTGGAGTGTCAGAATCTCGGCTTTAATACCTAAAGTACAATAACCACAATATAATTAATTTTGCACTTTCATTAAAACTGATGTAACGAGATTGTGTTGTTCACTTAACCTATTACACAATGTGTCGTCATTAAGTGGTATAAAGTTTTGCTACAATGACAGTAAAACTTTATACATATATAATTGGGAACTTACTCAGGCACGTTTTAAACGTAAATCATGTCTCATTCAAAGTAATAGTATTCTCAGATTCTATGGAGTAAAAAACTATGTGTTTTAAATAAATTCTGCGCCACGTGATAACCTCAATTTCACTCAAGAATCATTGTTAGAGAACTTTTTAAGTAAGGCATGTTGGCCAAAATAATGTTACCAAGTTTTATTATGTACAACATAACTAGGTGTTGTTTTTATTTATGATTTTGGAGGGTGTCCAAACAGTGGGGGCATTTGTGTGTGGTCTCTCACTAAAAATGTAATGTGTGAACAGGGTTCACCGAATAGAGACAAGTCCTGCTACACGACTGAAAGAATGACATCCTAAAAGCTCCACACTCGACACCGAAGAGAATAAGACCACAACAACATGCCAATCATGAGATCGCCACGCTACAAATAAGAGATCATCCTTCTGGGCATATAAGCAGGTGAAAAATATCCATTTATTATTCACACGTAGAATCAACATGGCACCAGTTATACATAATCATCAGTTTTTACCGTTCAAGTATACATTCATTTGGATCCCCAATTGATGGGACAGTTTAGTGTGAACACTAAGAATTAATTGTAAAATTTCAATACATGTATAGTAAATTGTCAGTTCAGAGACTGACATGTCTACAACACAGCATCTAACTTAGATTTCCACTCATTTCTTTATAGAGCTTTCGCTACAGATTTAAAGTCAGTTTTGTTATTAGTAATTTTCTCAAGTTTAATTTACTAGGCATAAAAACATATATTTTCTCTTATTTTTAAAATCAGGTTATGTCATTTGTATAAAAAGATTACTGGGGAGGTAGGTGTTATTTTAAATTAGTTTCAACCAAGCTGTGCCTGTCGAAACACTTTTCAACTTGTTTGTCGAAACAAGGTTGTTGAGACTGGTTATAAGTTGAAGAAACATGTCCGTCTCTGACACACAAATGTATTTTTTTATATAAGGTGCTAATATGGTGCAATTTTTCTCTTTTCATTAATTGGCCCTATTTTAGTCTATATAAATTCTTTATATTAATCATGGTAACTGGGGGGCGTTAATTATTTTAAACAATTTTATTTCTCACCTTAATTAAGTATTTTAGCACTTAGCCACTTAGGCACTTCTTTTAAATTTTTAATGTCCTGGGGACATTTGTATGCAATACTTTATGATACACATGACGTGCAATTAACCCACACCATGGGGGTACATTATAGAAATAAATCTTTAATCCTAATTGGGATTCCTATAAAGAAGAAGTTTAGAATTTATATACACCAGAAGGGTAATATAAAAAAAGGGCGTGGCAAGAGACCTTTATGTATTTGTATACTATTGTATATGTAATTTGTCTTGTGGAACATGTTATGTCTGTATATTTCTGTGTACATTTTGGGGGATATATATATATATATATATATATATATATATATATTATGCATTGCTGTACTTTTGGTGGGATATAGGGATTTATTATTAGAATTATATACACCAGTAGACGAGTATTCTATCTCAATAATCGTGGCTGATCATTTCTTTAAATTAATTATTTTATTTAACAAGTATAGTAAGTGTCACCTTTAAAGTTCATTTAAATTGGATGAGTAATTATTTTAATTATTAATAGTAACTGGGAATGAAATCATTTACCTTCATCAATTTATATACTGCATTTTAAAAGAAACATATGATATAAATTTTATATTTTAATAAATAGTTTAATGGGAGTTTTATTTTGAGGTTAATGATTATTTTAAATTTTCAATTCATTGATGGTGACATAGCAATTATTTTCGTGGATTCAGTTAATATTTTTCAGGTGGCCTTGTTGAGAGGGTATACTTCTTTAGTTAACCATTTAAAAGGGGAATTATAAATCACTGTTGTTTTTTTGTTATTTTTATTATGAGATGGAATAATAAAATGGGATTGTTAATTATTTAATTCTTGAGTTTTTATTGCAAGTCCCGTCTTACTGGATCCAGCGCAATTTTTAGCTTCTCTAGGCCTTAGCCTAGTTTTAAATAACTTGTAGCCCCTCTTTACAAAAAGAAATATTCTTTTTGTTTTAACTACTCAAAATGAAGTAGGGGTTTCAAACTACCCCTTTCCCTCAACCGATCTTCACCAAAAACAATAGGTCGTGAGTACTCTACAAATCAGGGCTGTATGCAAAAAATTATTTGATTCTGTTTGAATTTGCGGCAGTTATCGTTTGCCATAGAAAAAAAATCTACAGACACACACACAGACACACACACACACACACACACACACACACACACACACACACACACACACACACACACACACTTTTCGGAAAACGACTTTTTTTCATGTTTTGAGTGTAGTAGAATCAGAATCTGCAATAATCTCGAACACGATTTTTTTTGCCATCACCATACTTCCATTCCTTAAGGAATATGGAAGTAATAAAAATAAAATAATTTTGTTGCCAGGCAATAAAATTATAAATTTTTCATTTTAATGTAAATTATGTATGAGTTAATATCTTTATATATATAATTCTTCTGTACGTGTGTATGTCACTGAACTCCTCCATGTATAAAATAATATATCGTTCGTGGCAGGTAAGCATATCTCAGTTATGTAATGTTTACGTTTCCATTTTATTATTATGCCTACAGCAATAAAAAGGCATTTAACGAAGAAATTTGTGTTAGTGGTTGAAATCACAATCAGAATGATCAATATTGCACACCACTATATAAAAATTATTCCGATTAGCGCTTTCAAGCTTCACAGCTCATCGTCAGATCAGGAATAGACAAAAAATATGTAATACCCAACCCTAACACAGGGTGGGGGAGAGGGGTGAAGGGTTGGGTATTACATATTTTTTGTCTTTCCTGATCTGACGTGAGCTGTGAAGCTTGAAAGCGCTAATCGGAATAATTTTTACTTCCATATTCCTTAAGGAATGGAAGTATGGTGATGGCAAAAAAAATCGTGTTCGAGATTATTGCAGATTCTGATTCTACTACACTCAAAACATGAAAAAAAGTCGTTTTCCGAAAAGTGTCTGTGTGTCTGTCTGTCTGTCTGTCTATAGATTTTTTTTCTATGGCAAACGATAACTGCCGCAAATTCAAACAGAATCAAATAATTTTTTGCATACAGCCCGGTTTTGCAGAGTTCTCGCGACCTATTGTTTTTGGTGAAGATCGGTTGAGGGAAAGGGGTAGTTTACCTGCAACGGTTTTTTTTTAGCAAGGGAAATTTTGTTTGTTTGGCAAACGATAACAGCCGCAAATTCAAACAGAATCAAATAATGTTTCGCATACAGCCCTGAATTGTAGAGTTCTCAAGACCTATTGTTTTTGGTGAAGATCGGTTAAGGGAAAGGGGTAGTTTACCTGTAACGTTTTATGTTTTAACAAGGGTATTTCCTATGGCAAACGATAACAGCCGCAAATTCAAACAGAATGAAAAGATTATTTGCATACAGCCCTAAATTGTAGAGTTCTCAATACCTTTTGTTTTTGGTGAAGATCGGTTAAGGGAAAGGGGTAGTTTACCTACAACGTTTTTTTAACAAGGGTATTTTCTATGGCAAACGATAACAGCCGCAAATTCAAACAGAATCAAATAATTTTCTGCATACAGCCCTGATTTGTAGAGTACTCAAGACCTATTGTTTTTGGTGAAGATCGGTTGAGGGGAAGGGGTAGTTTACCAGCAACGTTTTTTATCATGCGTATTTTCTATGGCAAACGACAACTGCCGCAAATTCAAACAGAATCAAATAATTTTTTGCATACAGCCCTGATTTATAGAGTACTCGCGACCTATTGTTTTTGGTGAAGATCGGTTGAGGGGAAGGGGTAGTTTACCTGCAACGGTTTTTTTTATCAAGGGAAATTTTTTTTTTTTTGGCAAACGATAACAGCCGCAAATTCAAACAGAATCAAATAATGTTTCGCATATAGCCCTGAATTGTAGATTTCTCAAGACCTATTGTTTTTGGTGAAGATCGGTTGAGGGGAAGGGGTAGTTTACCTGCAACGTTTTTTTAACAAGGGTATTTTATATGGCAAACGATAACAGCCGCAAATTCAAACAGAATCAAATAATGTTTTGCATACAGTCCTGATTTGTAGAGTACTCAAGACCTGTTGTTTTTGGTGAAGATCGGTTAAGGGGAAGGGGTAGTTTACCTGCAACCTTTTACGTTTTATTTTCTATGGCAAACGATAACAGCCGCAAATTCAAACAGAATCAAATAATGTTTTGCATACAGCCCTGATTTGTAGAGTACTCAAGACCTATTGTTTTTGGTGAATATCGGTTAAGGGGAAGGGGTAGTTTACCTGCAACGTTTTTTTATCAAGCGTATTTTCTATGGCAAACGATAACAGCCGCAAATTCAAACAGAATGAAATAATTTTTTGCATACGTCCCTGAATTGTAGAGGTCTCAATGACTTTCGATTTTGGTGAAGATCGGTTAAGGGGAAGGGGTAGTTTACCTGCAACCTTTTACGTTTTAACAAGAGTAAAGTACTTGAAAATTTATTTAAACTTTTTGAAACAATGGTAATTGTTAAAAATAAAATAATTTTGTTGCCAGGCAATAAAATTATAATTTTTTCATTTTAATGTAATATAATATTTTTCATTTAATACAGCAATAAAAAGGCAGGTAAGACACAGCCTGGCTGTTTGGCTGAAAATGATTTTAAATATAAATCTTAGAATATGGAAGTCATGTATGGTTCTCCATACCGATATTTATATAGTGGTGTGCAATATTGATCATTCTGATGATGATAATAAAAAGGCAGGTAAGACACACACACACACACACACACACACACACACACACACACACACACACACACACACACACACACACACACACAATTTACGTTATTTCTGGCCTCACTCATGTTTATTTTCTTACATTTGCACGCTTTTTAAATGGAAAGTGCCGAAACCCACACCAACATAACGCGTGCATGCCGAAAAAATGGACATCAATTTGCTTACTGGCGAAGCTAGTAGTTAATGAATGGGTAGGCAAAAATCTTATCTTAAATTTTTTTTAAGGCATCACTAAAAGGACGGTGGTTCAAATCGGACGCTGAGGTAGAGTTTGCTGTAACCGAATGGTTCCACAAACAGTCGTAAGAATTTTACTAGCAGGGAATCTACAGGTTAGCGCAACAGTGGAACTCATGTCTTAATGTTATTGGAGACTTCTTTTAAAATCGTTGAATAAAAAATGCTTTACAGCTCTATACGTGTTTCTATTGAACAATCCTTGTATTAGTCATACACAATAATACAACTGATTGAACTTCAAATTTTTAAACTTGATTAGTTTCTATATATATATATGTTTAATGTTACAAATAATTCAAATAACAATCTTGATCATCTGTTAGTTCAGCAGAATAACAGTGACACTTTTAATAACCGCATAAAATAAACACTTAGAAACAACACAGGCGCTTTAACTTAACCGTTTGGACCACAGAAGTGAGGCATGCCTCAACGCTCTATGTGTACAGCGCGGGACAATCCCCCCTCCCTTCACTTCCCTATCACACCCCTACATTGCTTACATACGATGTATACAAAAAACACTGAGGCAAGTTCAGGTTGCCTCATTCGCTTTAAACGAACTATGTCGAATCTCACCTGTCACCATCTAGCGGTCGCTCAATAAAGCACGTTTCGGTTTAATAAATTTGACAGTCGCAGTAACAATGTATAATCTTTACGTTATGTAGTTCATACATGTTTATAATTTTTATTCTACAGAATTTTTTAGGGTAGGCATTGCCTCAATTGCCTCCATGTAACTTCGCCACTGATATATATGTGTACAACGTTATCTTGAAGAAATTTGTGTTAGTGGTTGAAATCACAATCAGAATGATCAATATTGCACACCACTATATAAAAATTATTCCGATTAGCGCTTTCAAGCTTCACAGCTCATCGTCAGATCAGGAATAGACAGAAAATATTTAATACCCAACCCTTCACCCCTCTCCCCCACCCTGCTCACCCACAACAAACTAAAAATTAATGACCCTTCCCCACCCCCTAAACTCTGTCACACCATCTGTACAGTTACATATTTTTCTAGTAAATTCCTTGTGTTTCAGTGTGTGTGTGTGTGTGTGTGTGCATCCTTTTAAACTACCCGCTTCCTCTCCACACACATGGGTCAGTCACACACCCTTATTTTAAAACAACCAAGATTAAGAATTATATTTCATAGTACTAATTGGTTGTTTTAAAATAAGGGTGTGTGACTGACCCATGTGTGTGGAGAGGAAGCGGTAGTTTAAAAGGATGCGCACGCACGCACGCACGCACGCACACACACACACACACACACACACACACACACACACACACACACAAGGAATTTACTAGAAAAATATGTAACTGTACAGATGATGTGACAGAGTTTAGGGGGTGGGGAAGGGTCATTAATTTTTAGTTTGTTGTGGGTGAGCAGGATGGGGGAGAGGGGTGAAGGGTTGGGTATTAAATATTTTCTGTCTATTCCTGATCTGACGATGAGCTGTGAAGCTTGAAAGCGCTAATCGGAATAATTTTTATATAGTGGTGTGCAATATTGGTCATTCTGATTACAACGTTATCGGCAACAAAGAAGTAGTTTTTATTAAAATTCCTTCCCGGGATATTTGGCCGTAGTCCAATGTTTTCTACAAAACCAGACATTTCGGCAATGCCATCGACTTCCATCATCAGTGAAAATCGAGTGCGATGTGTAATATCCTATACCATTATTAATTCCTAACTATGGATTCGTATTTTATTGACTCCTTATATTATATATCTCAGGCAGTTGGTTCTAAGTGACAGGTCAGTGGTATAATGGTAAACTAGTAATTATAATAAGTGATTAATTTTGTACGTTACTCATGGCGTAGTAGTGTCTCGCTCCCATCGTATGTCCTTTAGAGTCCATTTGCTGACGGTTGATGTTAATCCATGGAGCACTCGTAACTCGCAATTTTATTATTATGCGTACATTTTCCGGAACACTAGTCCGCACTTCGCGACATTCGTTATGAGTTTTATGAAATCGTCACAGTTCAAGTCGCGGTACTTGTACTAGGGATTCATCGACTGGTTGTATCGCGTCAGTCTATATTTGCGATTGTCAGTTCGATATGGTCACGCACTTCTTTCAAGTTTATTAGGCGTATATAAACATTTAGCACTTGACTTTATTTTACGAAATAACGTAGTCTCACTAATTTATTACGTGATAACCCGATTCATTTCGTTGGTGAAAAAGTTCAAGTATGTTACCACTGTATATTATTACTTCTGACAGTATTAATCGTATGAGCGTGATGCTTCAAGTTTTTACACAGTCCGTTATTCGCTCATCGTCGCGAACACTACCGTTTCGGCTTGACGGTTTGAGTCTCATTTCCGAACTTCCATTGATTCCGTACACCACTTCTAATATTCCTCCGAACAAAGTCTCTACATCACTGAGAAAGTTTAATAATACTGAACGTAAAATTTAATAAACTGCGCTTAAAATTTAATAAGACTGAGAGAATGAGGCTAAGCCAAAAATTGAAAAATACTGAGCTAATTTTAATACCACACTGAGAGCGCGTCCTCTCGTGCATTCAGTTTTTATTTCCTTCGTACTTCCCACTCTCGTTACATCCACGAACGCTTCTCTTTCCCACCAAACTATCTCTGATAGGACGGTTATTAGGACCTCCCTATGTCCTCTTGTCTAAAGTCAGTGATTCTGGAGAATTCTCCACCTAGTGTCGTTTGGAGAGGGATGTTCTTCCATGGGATTCGTTCTCTGGTCGTCGGCTTCTGTCACCACCATCCCTGTCAGTCACTTCCCTCTGAATTCTCTTTTCTAATTGGCTGGTTGGCATCTCTACTTAAGTCTAACGTAGTCCACGTGGACTCGACGAGTTGCTGTCATCAGGACGTTGCCTCTTTCTTGGAATCTTCACCAAGGCCTAGCTTTTACAGTCACATCTGCCCCTTTGGTGTAGCGTGTCGATTTATCGTATTGTTAAGACACTATCGACTTCCTCTAACGAACTTACGGGTGGCCAACACATGTGTTCATTCGAGTGCGCCTCTTCGTCCCATGCTACATTGTCTGTGCCTCAGCTATTGTTCTTCTGTAAGTCGCACACATGCTTGGAACAATGCTCTTAGCGATGGCTATCTATTTTTCTCGCAACTGGACGGATGCAAGGGTAACGTTCCTTTGTTATAATTGTAGAGTCAAGCGCTCCCACGCATGGTCCAGTTCGTTGCAACATGTGTCGTAGTGCGTATTGTCCTTAACGGCTTTCATGTCGTTTACGTGGAAAGGAAAGGTTTGTTCCTTTCGTCGCTCCCCCTTGAACAACGCAAACATGTGTCACTTTTGACGGGCTCTAATTGCTGGTGTACCTTGACGTATCCAAAATTCAGAAAAAAAATCTCGAAGTAATAAGCACGCTATAAACTCTAATTCTCAAACATTTTATAAAAATCTGAACTATACACACTGTAACGCAAAACCGTCTTTTATACTATGAAAATGTTCTGTTTATTTCATAAAGTAACCAATATAATTCATAGATAATAAGTAATCACAACCTGCGCGAGAGAAAAAATTACATTATCATCATTAAACTGAACGAACATACATAGTGCGCAAACACCTGTAAATATAACCTAACGTGACAACTAAAATATTTTACCCCCTAATTATACATTTTTTTTTAAATGTTCATAACTATACATTAATCTGATGTAATATCTTCAAATAAATACACTGCACGTAGGTTTATTTTCACCTTAAACAGACTGCAGCATATTTATTTGAAGATATTAGGCCTACACGAGGGACCTGCAGGAAACTCGAACGAATAATGGACGAAAACACAAAACTTTCATCTGAGTAATCTACACACCGCTCAAAACATGAAACAGACGACGGTGCAAAGTGATGGCATGAAACGTTCTCGTGCCAAGACTTGGCAAAGAATTGGTTGAAATTTAAAGTTTAGAAGTATTCAGCAAAGTTTGTGGGCAAATTGTGTTTGTAACAGTCATTTTATTAAGCCGACTATTGGAGACTGTAAACGTGCCAAGCGGTGTCTCGCGTAGCCACGGGCGGATATTAACCATATCCTAGCCCAATTACCACGGTTTTCTCGTGAATTATATAGCCTCATGCTCCGCTGGGGTCAGTAACACAACTCGATACAAAAAAACCTATACGATAAGACTACTAAACACAGTTAAGCTTGAAATTGTACGGGAATTTAAAACATCTTATCTTTCCGTCCTATTAACCACTGAACTGAAAAGTACGTCGTCGTATGAACTGAAGCACGCTGTCGCTAATCCATGCAGTCACATGGCTGCCAGCAGACGTCACACTGATCAAGAAGCGACATCATCACCATGATAAATTGGCCTCGCCTTTTCCATAATAAGAACCTTGCGCGCAGTGTATAAACGTTTCTAAAAAAATCTGAAAATTTTATGAACAACATTAATCCTTATACAACGGTTTGAAAATAATGTAATTGGAACTTTGACTAATAAAATGAAACGACTGTGTTATTCGTATCACAGACTGTTCGCTGGGGTCTAACTCTTAATTTAGTAGCCTTTTCCCACTCTTTTTTTACTTAATTTTTATATCATTATCATCATCAACCGTTCAAGGCTTAGGAGCATTCTCCTGTTCAGGCCTCATGTTTCTCGCCACCTTGCTGCCGGTCGTTCCATGTGGCTGGTATAGGTGGCTAACCGTGGAATGCTGGTATTACCCATTCGTTGCAAACGGCTGTTTCATTTTTCTCTGCACAACACTATATTTTCTCTAACTGAAAATATATTCAAATCTTTTCTTACATCCTCATTTCTCATACAGTCTGCTTTCACACATTCGTTTACTGTTCTTAAGAATTTCATTTCCGCTGCTTGAATCTTATTCAAATCGCTCTTCCTCATCGTCCAAGATTCGCAGCCATATAATAATGCTGGAACAGCCATCGTCTTAGAAAATTTTTGATTAGTTTAATTTTTAAATGTTGCAGCCAATAATCTATACTGTGTAAATGACTTGAGTCTGCAGACTGACGAGCGTGAAGCCACTCGAGCAACTTCGGCTACCTTCGTTCTCATCTATGCCCGCCTATATTCTGTAACTGCAGAACGTTCAGTTTTGTGTTTAAAGAGAAAAAATACATTTAATATTAAAATGAATGTTGATTGTAAAGGTAACTACATAATTCTCGAAGATAAATAATAAACACAATTGAGAATTAATTCATATCATATCGTTTCTTACATTTATTACCCTGAATTGTATATTTTGTTTCAGCGTTTATCACTCCAGAAACAAAAATAATTGATTAATTTGACTCCAGATAAATACGAAACCAACCTGTGAAGTTAGTGTACAGGTAAAGAGGAGTTTTACCACAACTGATTACAGCAATAGCCTATATTATCAAAACCAACATTGTGAGTACAAAAAACTGAACCTAAAAACCGGCAAAACAGTATAAAGTAAGTTTTCTTAATAAACGTATATTTCATATATTAGTGCGACGATGTAGTCAAAAGGTTCATATTTATCTGGGGAGCCACTGAAATTGTGTTTGTTTCTGGAAGAAACAAAGGTTAAAACAAAAACTAAATTGAGGGTACCTAAATGGAGTACAACGATAGGCTGTGGTTAAATTAATTCTATATTATGTTTTAATATTTAACTGTGACCACAATCAATATGCATTTTAATATTCAATTCTGCATCCACTAAGCACACATGCAAAACATGACTTGGATAAAAATAGTCTACGTGGGATTTCATACTTTTTCTAAGTGTGGAGTGAACGGGTTGACGAGAGACTAGACAATAGCGGCGGTAACGAAGTTGCCCGAGTGGCTTCACACTCGTCAGTCTGCAGACTCTAGTGTGTAAATGCATCTTGTCCACACTACTGTAAATGTAACAAACGTCTTTTGAAAAATATATCCACAATCCATGAATTTTATGTTAAAGCGTGTTTAACAAACTGAAATGTATTGAGAACAATATAAAGATTCATAACGACTTAGTATGAAGAGTGGGAAATGGCTACGACAAGAGAACACCAAAGGAGGCTACAATAAATGTAAAGCACAGAAAGTTGTTGACAGTACAATGTGGTATGGGGAAGTTTTTCGACAGAGAGTGTAATGGAAGAAAACTATGTAAAATACGAAAACCCGAAGAAAAGAACTTATCGGCCACACTGTACGGCAAAACTTCCAAAACTGAGGGTTACATAGAAATGTAAGTTTATATACTATTTCCGTTCTTAGTTCAATCCTGATGTAAACAAACCCACGTGGTAAATCAGAAACGCTATTGGTTAGGGGCGTTGACACTGTTCACATAGTAATGTGTTACGCGCATGTGCAGAATGTCTGTCTAGTCATGTGAGAATTATCTTGCCACTTGAATCGGGGCATATTTTAAAACTTCCTCCTTATCACTGTATTCTGAACCCTACTGAAGTAAGCGGCCAGTTGAAAGAATATGTTGTCCGTCACCACACAACACATAAGCTGCCTGCCATAACACAATGATAGAGAAGGCGGTAAATTAAACGACGGCAGACAAGTGGCGTCTTTGTATGCAGTGTATAATAAAGAAAGAAGATAAGCTATGGCAACTGGCCCACATTATCGACGTTATTATGGACAATCTTGTCATTAATAATGCTAATACAATTGATTATAGAAGTTCCCACACAGATATGGAAGGGATTGAATTACTCATAACACCAACTGATAATATACAGTAGACTGGTAATTATCACAGCTTCTATTTCCGTTTTAAATAAACGTTACTTTTTTACTTTGTGGCGATTTTTAAATAGTGAGTAAAAAAAGCCATTAACTAGTGTTATGAAATACTTTACTGTCAGTCACACAGATTTTACTTTGATCAGGACAAATTATTACAATTTACATGTGTTTATACAGTATCAATATTAGGCCTATATGTACCCTGTCTGTACTTCTTCTGTTAAGAGTGACACGCCTCTAATTCAAACAGCAAATAGCGTTTCAGATGTGCCACACCTGTTTGTTTATACCAGGATTTAACTAAGAACGGAAATAGTATAGAACAGAGGTGAATCCTCAGCCCAAGCACCGCAAGCAGTGATTGTCCAAAGAAAATCAGGTAAAAGTAAATAAATGATTACGTAACCAACATTATTGTTGCGACTAAAAACTGTTTCAAATGCCTTCTTGTCTCTCATCTTTTGATAATCGGCGGCGCATTTGTCACTGTCTTCCAGTCAAAATGATGCCACTGACTTGATTTAACCAAAGTCATTAATACCACTTCGCTTCCAGTTCTGTGCTCTGTTTTAACAGCTGATTGACCGCTCCATTTCCAAGGCAATCACTTAAAAAAAAATGCTTGGTGCACTAAAAAATTACTTGGCCATAGTGTCATAAATATTCACATATATTTAGGATTTCATAACTACGCTTTAATTATCTAGCCTTCTTTTTCACATTACGCTAAAGTTAGAAAAACTACTCAAACTTATAACAAACTTCTAATAATCTAACCAACGAGTATGATGGTTTGCTGGTACCTATATACGTAGAGTGCTAAATTAAACCACACAGAACATACCTCTGAGACACAAAAAGAAAGCAGTCTTTAGTAGTGTTTAAGAGGAGCATGTGCCCTTCACGGTCACAATGCATTTTAAATGAGCAAACATGGTAATGACTTCGGTACCATTATTTCAAAAACTACTTGATGGATTGACTTGAAATTTTTAATACTTATTACAAGTATATATTTGCAGAAATAAAATAATTTATTTTTGTAACTTCTTTACAGCAATTTTTTTATCTATTAATATATAAATACTTAGGTTACACTTAACTTAATTAAACAAAAGTGGTACACTTTGCTTACCAAGTAATGAAGAAGAGTTGTGTCAAATTTAAAGTTTGTGGGCCTATTAGTTTTTCAAAAATGGTACCTAAAGTTAAAAAACTGCACTTGAGTTTGAAGTTGGATTAACGCTTAAACTGAACTAAAATCCGGAAGGACAATAATCAGCACTATCACTGTCTTCTCTTTTTCTTTTTAACAGCCTCCTTCTGATCCTTTCTTTTTGTTTGCTTTTTTAATTCGATTTCCGTGAATCTTTCAACCATGAATTTTCCTGGTTTTATGCCCAACCTCTCAAGCACATTACATTTTGTAACTGACCCATCATTAAAACATATCACTGCATCTGTAACTCCTAGCTGTAATGTCTGACATCCCACAAAAGTTGATTTTGGCATTCTGTTCGAAATAACACTGTTTATGCTCTCATTAGGGTTTGCGTTTTCCGTGCAGGCAGCGTTTCAGCAAGTTTGGGTCTGATAGGTCCTTGAATACAGGCTTGATCACCTCCATAACTGCTTCTGGGAGTGAAGGCTCATTCTTAAAATCTATTATAGGCATATATATATGAAAGTTATTTGTAACATAAAGTACTTACTAAGTTGTATTGCATGAATTCGTCGGCGCCACCTACCCAGGCGCGTGCCCAAGATGCGCAGGCATGTCATTATTAATTTTTTACACCTAGTAAATTACTATAAAGGTATGTAATGTTATATACTTTCTTAAACAGAATTAACAGGAGAATTTTTTTAGGGCTATTATTAAAAAATCGAAAATTTTGAAGTTAAAGGTACATGCTCCCCCCTTAAGCCGCTAGGAGCGCTAGCAGTGTCCCGGCTCGGTGAAAATGCGCTCCGTCACATGTTTCTTATCGTGTGAAAAAGAGTTATTGGAGTCTGTGGCTGTACCTCGACAAGAGTTTGAGCTGCTAAACGCCACATTTTTAATCCTCATGCTAATTACACTTAATGAATATTTTTCTCAGAGCGACACAGACAAGTGCACATTTGAATATGTTTTAATGATTTTCTAGCATTGGAATTGTACGTACATGTGCTTAAGAGTCCATGCTTGCCCTACCCATCGGGTCAGGAATCGCTATTGATAAAGAAACACAATGACTCCGGTGATCCAAATGAATATATCAGGCAGCACGCAGCAGCGATGAAAGTAAACTGTTGAGTGTGACACTGCTAAGGACGCTACTTTCAAGGACGCCTAATGTAAACAACGTTAACGTATGTTTGTAATAACAAACTATGGACAGTAATGGTACGTCAGTTGGTGCTTTTCTCTTATGCATGTAACGTCGTTATAATTAATTACATATACCGGATAATAGATAACAATTATCGCTTGGCCCAGTCGGTATTATCGATTTATTCCGAGGTTAGAAATATATTAAAAAATTTTGTTCGTAGCGGAAACTCGTAAATGGAAAAACGACAGACCGTTACCGATGTTTGTTCAATATAAAATTCATATTCAACGCAGATGCTGCATAAACGTCTAAAGAAAATAACGTTAACGTGACTAGAAAGAGACAAACAGCAGGTCGCTTTAATACGCGCAATTGATTATAAAGTATTTTATTAAATAAATACGTAATTTGCTACTGCATGTAAAATTATTATTAACTATTCTACAGGGTGATTCAAAATTGCACGGCAATCTCTCGGAAGCTGATTCTATAGCTAAAAATACGAAAAAAAGTCCATATAATCATAGGTCCGAAAACGGTTAGTTAGCGAGTTACGGCTCGCGTACCAGTTCTCCCTGATTTCTACTCCCACGGTAAAATGACGCCATACTGAAATTCGTGGGGTATAAAGTGAAGGGTAAATTTGGTGGCTTCTTATGGTTTTTGATATGAAAAATTGAATAAAAGAGGTCCCAGAGCTCTATCTCGATTGGTTTCTAAGAATAACTGTGTAAAACACAATTCTGGTGCATTTTGGTCCGTTTTGTTTTTAATTAAAGTGAATTTTTCAAATTTGTATTGACTTATAATACACTGTATACACACAGATTTTCTCATAATTAAATTCTCTAAAACGTTAGTTAGAAATTTTTATTTGTTTATTGGCAAATTAACAAAGTTATTTTATTCCAAATCTAAAAAAGTGTGTTTCTCGACTCCAATGTTACACTGTTTTTCTTGTAAACTAATTAAGATAAAGCCCTGGGACCTCTTTTATTTAATTTTGCAGACAAAAAAACCATAAGAAACCACAACATTTACCCTTCACGTTATACCCCAAGACTTTCAGTATGGCGTCATTTTACCGTGGAAGCAGAAATCAGGGCGAACTGGTTCGCGAGCCGTAACTCGCAAACGAACCATTTTCAGACCTATGTTCATATGAACGCTTTTTCTTATTTTTAGCTATAGAATCAGATCCCGAGAGATTGCCATGAATCACCCTATATAATGACTCGGCTTCCTTCAAGAACGTTGTTGGCCTGAAATTATATACTCAATGGATATTCTTTAAAAAAAATTGTTTTTCGATGTTTGTGTTGTAGTCGTTCTTCTTTGTTTGTCCATATCTTTTTGGGTCACGTGAAGGGTCGCTCACAGCTGCTGATACTTAAGCAAACTTATAATTTGAACTTAAGCCAGTGACATTCCCAAAATACTGAAATCTTTTTTAGTAATTGTTTATACCAATAAATTACTCTAATTTACTATTATAAATACTGCAATTTAATGGAATTATTATTTGGCGGGCTGTCAGGCCGTGGTCTGCTGGTTATACTCAACACAGACGTTTAGGCCCCACCATCGGAGGCCATCTTCAGTGTCAGAAAATATTAAACAATTCGCAAGATGTCCGCCAATTCATAGTACGTACCGTGAAATCCTAAGGAAATCTACACAATAATTTATTATAAATTTATACAATACACTGATGTTCCTTCCTCAGTTTCATCAATTCCCTTTCTCCTTTATTATTACCAAGTTTAAGTTTCAGCCTTTCTGACACATTTAATTTGACAATGAAGCCTTCACTGAAACACAAGACTGCCCGAGTAGCACCGAATTTACATTTTTCCTTATCCTTTGCCATATACAATCATCCTCATTCTGACTTTGTGCTTTAACATAAACCCCTTTCTCGTCTGACAAAACGACTACTTACAGAGTTGACATATTATACGGTTATAACTTCTCGCGATGTACCGCTTTTAGCGTTGCAATTTCCGGATATCGACGTAACGACAGATGTAAACGTTCAAAATTTCAATCTCCTTCAACGCCTTAATAGGCTATTTCTAATGTATTACGACTTCATGGCTATGCGTATTTATTGCTAATCCTTTAATTTATCTTTACTACGTATCTTTATCTTTACGGACGATATATACTGTATTAAGAAATTTAGGTGAGCGTTTTAGCAAACTCTGCTTAAAAGTGCACTAACAGATTATATTTTAAAATTTCCAAAACCACTATTTAAATGCAAAATAGTATTGCCTTAATCAGAAAGAACTAAATTTTTATTGATATATTTTTTTAACCAGTCACGTGACACCCATCAACATAATATATCTAGTTTTAATGTAAGGAATCATTCCAGCCACAGCAGCTTAAGAAACTATAAGCTAGGTATTTCATGTTTCCCATGAAACATCCGTACATAACAGATTTTCCGTGACCCTGTTACGATACTGTTAAAACTGTTTGCGTTAATTGTAATTATTAATTACAAAACCATCTCCACTATAGTATTCCCCTATGATCTATGTAAAAATAATACAAATCACTATACAGTAGCGGTACTCGATCCTTTCAACTCCGGGTACTCTAAGGATCCACTTTTCAACTTCGTGGGGGATCCACTTTTCCCCACTTTTTTGGGGGTGCAATGTAGCAGGCCTCCTCGTGGTGCACCCTGGGTAACGCTAAATCTGCTACGGCGAATCGCCGAGAACTCGAGCCTCTATAATGACAGCGATCGCTACAAGAAACGGCCCTTGTAAGGGCGGCGACAATCACCTCCGCATCCTATTCTGGAATGCGGGTGGCTTGAGCAATTCAAAACATGCAGAGTTGAAAGTTAATGCTTTTAGACACGACGCAGACATTATTATAATTGTCGAAGCTGGCGCTTCCACAGACGCCACATGTTTTTACGAAATAACTGACTACTCGTTATACGTCATTAAAAGATCAAGGCAAGTCGCATCCGGTATTATTGCCTATGTACGTAATTTGTATGCAAGTAAGAGCACTATAATCCATGAGATGGATAACCAAGACAAACTGGAAGCTATCTCCATAGACATTTGGAAGAATGGAGTTCACTTTACAGTTATTGGCCTTTATAATCCGCCAAATAATGTCCCAAACCTGGACTTAATCATGAATATGAGCCAGCACCACAACATCATTATCGTTGGTGACTTCAATGCTGGCTCTACACGCTGGGGGTACTCTTCTTCAAATGTAACCGGTAAATGTGTTGAAGACATGCTCGACCAGTCCAGTCTCATCCGAATTCCTTCCGACCCAACGTTTTTATCGCACGCCGGGCACACTAGTACCCCTGACCTTGCACTGGCGCACGCAAACCTATCTTCGAGAGTAATGCTATCCTTGAAAGACCCCCTGGAGGGATGTGGACACCGCCTTATGTATGCAAAGATTCTTGGTAAAAACCGCCAGCCAGGACCACCTAAGCTTACTCGATGGAACTTCAAGAAAGCAAATTGGGCTAAGTACTCCTTGTTGTCGGACGCTTATTTACCCGCAGACCTGGTAAATGCAAATCCCGATGCCTCAACTGAACTATTCGTAAAAGGACTGCTACGAGCAGCCAATGAAAGCATTCCCAAAGGCCAGGTAAAAAAGTACTCTCCCTTCTGGAACTGCTCTCTAGACAGACTCAAGAGGGACAGGAACAAGCTGAGACTTCAAGCTGAACGCTCCCACAACATAGCAGACTGTACTTTTTTGAGAAAATCACAATCTAAACTGAAGCGAGCTGTCACCACTGCAAAACGACACGCTTATAGATCGTTCGTGGCCAAATTGGACTTTAGAGAAGACGGCCCAAAAGCGCACAAGTTTATATCACGACTGAACAACGATGCATCTACACGACACTGGGAGCCTATAACGGCTAATGGCAAGCTCTTAACTAGCCCAAGTGATGTTGCTTCAGCCTTAAGTAAACATTACGCAGCGATCAGTCGTCTCTCTGTAAAAGCAGAAGAGAGAAAAGCGATTACACAAGATGAAGCTCCTTCCTGCCAGACTGAGGAAGAATATCTTCTGTTTAGTAAAGATTTTACACCTGATGAACTTACGCTTGCAATCGCGACGCTGAAAAAAGGTAAATCCGCTGGACCTGACGAAGTTTTTCCAGACCTCATTAAGAACCTAGGCCCTCTAGCCTTAAACACCTTCCTGAAACTTATCAATTTGACATGGAACACCAGAGTTCCCCACCAGTGGAGAAAAGCAGTAGTAATGTCGCTTCTGAAACGAGGGAAGCCGGCAAGCAATCTCAGTAGCTATCGTCCAATTTCACTGACGAGCGTATGTTGTAAGGCTGCGGAGAAAATGGTTGAACGCAGACTCCGTGAGTTCGTCGAAAAGAAGGGCGCCATCAGCGACTGTCAAGCGGGATTCCGAAAACATAGATCCACAATGGACCAAGTTGTGAAGTTCACACAAGCCGTCAAGGACGGTTTCCACAGAAAGCAATTCACATTGGCTGTTCTGGTGGATTTCAAAGCCGCATACGACAAAGTATGGCGCCGTATGCTTATATCCAAGCTAAAGAGACTTGGCGTGAACGGGAACATGCTTAAATGGATATGCAGCTTCCTTTCGCAACGCTATATCCGGTGCAAATTTCAAAACTCTACTTCCCCTTACATGATGCTGCGCCAAGGTCTCCCTCAAGGGGCCGTCCTAAGCTGTTTGCTCTTCAACATCATGATTGACGACCTGATGTTAGCTATCCGAAAGATCCCAGGAGTATCTTGCTTATTCTTTGCTGACGATGTCCTGATCTGGGCCACCGGAAGTAACATCCTCGCCCTCGAAGAAGCTTTGAACAAGGCACTTGCTAAATTGGAAGAATGGGCGGATCTGAACAAAATGGAAGTAAGCGCTGATAAGACAGTTGCACAGCTATTCACAATGTCTACCAGGACCCGCCCAGTCAACCTAGTGTACAAAAATCTACCCCTAAAGCAAGTATCCTTATCCAAATACCTCGGAATCAACCTTGACACCAAACTATCCTGGGGTGCCCACATTACGGAGGTAGCCGAGAAAAGTCAAAAGCGCATCAACCTCTTGAAGAGACTATCTGCAACCAAGTGGGGAGCTACGCAGGACGTGTTATCCACAGCATACAAAACATATGTCCGTCCCGTCTTGGAGTATGGAGGCGAGGTAACCTCCCTAGCAAGCAAAGCAAGCCTAGCTAAATACGACGTCGTGCAAAACAATGCCCTTAGACTGATTACCGGAGGAGCCAAATCGACTCCAATCCCAGCTATGCTCCTGCAAACTGGCATCGAGCCCCTCTACAGTCGGAGAGAAAAATCTACATTGAAATTCTGGGAAAGGGCCAAGAGAGTGGATAAAAATTACTGAAGTGGGTACAACCATGCTTCCCAACGACTCAAAACTCAAACTTCACCCTTGACGTATGCTGAGTCCCTAATTACCAAATATAATCTGGCAATGGACAACCCAGCTCCTCTAAGACACTTCACCTCTATAGTGCCTGCACTACCTTCCAAGCGGCTTGATCTCATAAGCCTAACTACAAACAAAGCCGAAGCCACCCCTCTCGAACTCAAAGCTTGCGCTCTCGAAACCATTACCTTAAGATATCCGTCGACCGAGTGGATTCACATCTATACCGATGGCTCATATCTTTCTGACATAAAAGGGGCCGGCGCAGGATGGTTCTGCAGCATGTTTGAGGACTCAATGGCTGTAGGGAAAAATGCTAGCAACTACGACGGGGAGGTCTGCGCGGTGCTTGAAGCCTCCAACCAATTAAGCACACATAACCTAACTCCTTCCAAAGCAGTCTTCCTCATTGACTCACAGGCCGCAATATCAGCTCTGAGGAGCAACGCTTCAACTGACTGCCTCCGTACCATGCAGTGCCGCGAGAAACTGGCCGAACTCATCAAGAATGGCTGGGTTGTAGCTCTTCAATGGGTTCCAAGCCATGTTGGAATACCAGGCAATGAAAGGGCGGCCATCCTGGCAAAACGCGGCGCAGAGACTGACCAGCCTGAGATACCTTTCACACTCAATAGAGCAAACAACCTCATAACCAACACCATCAACAACGCCACGCTCAAAACACTGAAGGACCTTAGCATTGGCAAAAAGTGGGAAAGCCTTGCCACAGCGGGAGCGATTCCAAAGCATCTTGAGAGAGCTGAGGCAGTAGCACGATTTCGTCTTGCTACTGGACATGACTGCCTCCAGGCGCATCTCTACCGTATCGGTCTTGCTGCTGATGAAACATGCCCTCTCTGTGGTCTTGGCAGGATGGACGACGACCACCTGCAGACGTGCCAATCGCTGACTTACCCGAACGATGACACAATCAATCGCTACTGGGAGGTTCGACGTCGAATGGTGGAAGCACCAAAGACGGGCGTTGGATAAGTAAGTAAGTAAGTACTTCGTGGAACACACAAGTTTAATAAGTGCACTTAGGAAAACGTAAATACGTTATTTCAAATCACTAAATTACAATAATAAACCAGGCGATGAAATTAAATACGAAATAACACATTTTCTACTCGCCGAACGTATGGGATTGTTCGTTTTTGCATAAGCTGGTGTATGTTAGGGTCGGTAATCGTTAACGGAGTTGTACACAGTCTACTGGTAAACTTTGAAGAAACAAAGACCAAATCTTTTTAACACACAGATGATGGCTTTCATGCTACGTACGAAAATTCAAAAATATCTCTTAATGGTATAAAAAGTCGTCAAATATGAATTGATAAAAATTTAGTTATAAACCCACCACACACAGCTATTATAACTGACATCTTAAGGGGACACGGAATCCCTATCTTCCACTATGTTAACATAAGGAACATTTTCTAAAAAACTGCTAAACCAATCTGTTTGAAATTTTCACAGCAGTTTCTGTAGACCTTTTCACAAGAGCTGAGTTTTTCTTGTTAAAAATATATAACAGAAAACGAAAAAAATTTCCCATTTAACTTTTGAAAGTTGATGAATTTTTATGAAAACTATTTTTTGTAATATATCTAAATTAGCATTTACAATGACAGAAAAAACTCGGTACATATACTCACATACTGTGAATATTGTGTGAAAATTTCACAATGATTGGTTCAGTGGTTGGTGAGACAATACAAATGTTCCTCGTGTATTGAAAAACCATACTTTCGGTAATCGAGAAAAAACAGAAAACAAGTGAAAGTTGAGTTTTGAGTGTTTCCATGGAGACACTTTATTAAAATCGCCAGCTGAATGCAGTTAATCTTACAACAGCTGAGTGCTGCCAATCTTTGCGCATGAAATGTAGTAAGTTTTGAAAAAAGAATCATGAAATTTGATGGTGTAATTCAAACGTTATGCGTGTTTGAATATGGAAGTTTTAATTAACGGCAGCTGTCAAAAGATGTAATATAATTTTCAAAAGCATATTTTTATGCAAATTTTTGATAAAAATAACATGTGTCGCACATCAGTGTATTCAGAACAACATCAGCTTTTAATTGGCGCTACAAACGAAAATTTGAAAAATTTTTTTTGCTTTCCGTGTCTTCTTAAGGGCAACGTATTTGAACTATCAAATTTTAAGAATGGATTTTCTAATCCAACTGAACTCGTAACTTCCTGGCAATAGCTCTCAATCTCACTGCTGAATACAGAGCGACGAAACAATACAATCACTTATGTTATACACATTTTCCGGATGAAGAGCTTTTTATACACATATGTCCCCTTACATGTGGGCCAAGAGTTCCTCGATAATTCTGATCCCACCCCAGCACCTATCGACGGACCGAAACCCGTAAGCTGAGAATCACTGTTATACTGTATTTTACATTTGTTTTGAAGTTGACAACGGAACAAGCGAATAATTTACATCAAGTCGCGTTTGTGTATTCTGCTATTCGTACACTGTTTAACAAAGATAGACGAAGGATTGTCTTGTCACTTTATCAGACAATTGCCTGTTTACTCACACACTCACGCCTCGCAGATACGGTTAAACATACGAAATTCTAATATTTTAGTGGAAAGACATTAGTGTTTCATCCATAACAGAGCAGTTTTGCGTTTCTATACTAAGACATTCGTTACACACACTCAACAATAATGACAAATTTTACTTCCATGTTCCATAAGGAAAAGGAAGTATGGTGATGGCAAAAAAATTTTTTTTACCGCAAATTCCAACAGAATCAAATAATTTTACTCAAGGCCTATTGCTTTTGGTGAAGATCGATTGAAGGGAAGGGGTAGTTTACCTGCAACATTTTATGTTTTAACAAGAGTAAAGTACTTAATTTTGATAAATAAAGTATCCTGAAAAGAAAGTCATAATAATCCACTATATATATGTAGATGAAATATCTATAAAATAAAGGGTTGTTGAAGGGGAGGGGGTAATTTTCTATAAATGAAAATAATAGTTGAAGGAGGGGGGTATTTTTTATGTAGTACGTTATCGACAACAAATAAGTAGTTTGTTGTTACAATTACTTCCCGGCCTGTTTGGCTGTGGTCCCATGTTTTCTGCAAAACCAGACGTTTCGGCAGTGCCATCGACTGCCATCATCTGTGAAAATCGAGTGCGAGTCAGGTGGTATACGTTAGTGACCACAGTACTGTGGTTAAGGCTGAAGAAAGAAGTAGTTTCTATGGAAATATTTCATTTCGAAAATGATTTTAAATACAAATCTTAAAACATGGAAGTCATGTATGGTTCTCCATACCGATATTTACACAACACTCTACTACACCAAAGAGCTTCGATCTTCTCTGCTTCCACCGTTGGTAGTAGTCCATTTGCTCTCACGTGTGCCTTTCTGGTTCCTCTTTCTTTTCTTTATAATCCGCAGAAGTGTTTTCTTTGGGTTGCATGATTTCAAGATCTGAGAAAGTCTTCATATAGGATCGACAAGGGCGGAATGAGAGCGTGGGCACTAGTAGAAACTTAGATACAATTTACATTTGAATTTATAGAAGGAAGTCACTGAATTAGGTGCTAACATCTATAGACATCTAGACAGGAACAGTGAGAATTTGAGAAGCGAAATTGATACGAATGCCAAGTTCTAGAAAAATGTAATAGCTCTACGATTTGGAAAAACGTTAGAAAGAAAACTGGTTACTGGGGATGAAATACAGACTGGCAACAGAGAAAAGAAAGCGAAAGAAATTTGTGACTGAGATTAGTGAAGTTTACCCTACACGATTTCACGATAAACAGGGTTTTAGTCTATATATATAAAACCACAATCACAGGAAAAGGCAATTATCGCACCAAATATAACCAATTAAGACAAAAATAACTGAATTTAAAAAAGAAAAGTTACATGAAAACTAACTTCCTTGTTATTTAACGGCGCTAATTTGCCGGAGTTCATGTAATTGCGGCATGCCTACATCAAATAATGTAATTGCTACTTTTTCCCCTCGTATAACTGACTGGCTTCGAAACTGACCAAACCGATCATTAATGTGTAATAATTATTATTATGATTTTCATAATTATTAGTAATGTAGATTCGTTATTGACGTGGGTGCCGTCCTATGAATTAGCACGCGCGGACACACACACACACACACACACACAACTGCTCCTGTTATATTTCCTAAAAAACATGGAACGTCTACTAATATACATAAAAATTCGAGTTTGAGATTACAGTATGTATGAACGTTTGTCAGTGAGGGTAACAGTGCCTGTCCCTAAAAATGCCGATCATTAATGTGTAATAATTATTATTATGATTTTCATAATTATTAGTAATGTAGATTCGTTATTGACGTGGGTGCCGTCCTATGAATTAGCACGCGCGGACACACACAGACACACACAACTGCTCCTGTTATATTTCCTAAAAAACATGGAACGTCTACTAATATACATAAAAATTCGAGTTTGAGATTACAGTATGTATGAACGTTTGTCAGTGAGGGTAACAGTGCCTGTCCCTAAAAATGCCGATCATTAATGTGTAATAATTATTATTATGATTTTCATAATTATTAGTAATGTAGATTCGTTATTGACGTGGGTGCCGTCCTATGAATTAGCACGCGCGGACACACACAGACACACACAACTGCTCCTGTTATATTTCCTAAAAAACATGGAACGTCTACTAATATACATAAAAATTCGAGTTTGAGATTAACATAAATTTAGAAATTAAGTTTCATATTAAATGAACCCGAGATTGATCACTCTGATGTATCACTATGTGAGGAAGACAAAATTTCTGTTACCGAGGTCAAGAATGCTCTAAAAACCGCGAAAAATGGAAGGTCACCAGGTCCAAACGGACTCCGTATAAGCTCTTTATAAATGGGTCGGAGTTACTTTTGGACCTTTTGGCATATGTCTTCAATTACTCAAAAGGTGAAGAGCTCCCTCTTGAATGGAAGACTACGTATATTTCCAACCTCCACAAAAAAGGCAGCAGAAAGATACTCGAATAACATAGGAATAAGTGTAACCAACTAATGCTGTATATGTTAAGAACTGTGGAAGCGCTATACGCCAACGTTACTAGCGGCACAAAAATAGGCTCAAGACTGTCTGATGAACCAAAGCATAGCGACTAGGTTGTGCTATACGTACGTTTGTACCCACTTTATTTAATATGTATTTGAATTCATCTTTAGAACGTTGGAGACGCTCCCGTCGCAACATGGAAATGATGAAAAGCTCTTCATTTGCATGGTTACAAACGACGGCACAAGTATACCGGAAATTAAAAAAATCGTACAGGACAAGGGACACAAGTGACGAGACAGTGTATTCCATCCACTTCATGGAGCAATCAACTAAGACCCGAAACAAAAATTAAAATATACGACAATATCGGAAAGTCCTGTAACATTTGGAGCTGAAGTGTGGGAAACTACAGAACATATGAGGAAAAGATTACAGTTTTGGTTGCATATTTTTATAGTGTTTTGTGTTGTATGATTTAAACTAACAATACAGTCACTTTCAACGGCCAAGTGCTAATTTTTAAATCTAACCACAGCGTATATATGGCTACTAATTTATGAGCTTTATTAGTTTATATGCAACCAAGAAAATAACAACATAATACATTATAAAACAGCGGCCCTCTTTTCTTTTCACATCTGGCTTCGAGTGAGCAGAACTGACCGGCACGTACACCTTGTATAAACCCTTGGAAAGGACTCACTGACTACCGTGTGGGCCTTGTACGCCAACTTTTAAATTTCTTGACCGCCGAGCGCGTCTTGTAAAATCACAAAAATAAAATAGTGCATTTGGTTTCTGACTTCGGCGCTAGCCCCCTCAACTGTAGTGGCCAGAGGGCCACTTCCCTTTCGCCTGACTTCGTTTTTGTGAAGTTCGTTCTCATGTCAAAGTCTTCTGCCAATGCTTTCCTTACACCAAGTTTTCAACTCTCCACCATAAGTATATGTCTCATTATCGTACAATAAAACGAGCACCTACTGTTTTCTCAAGTTTAATTTTAGTATCTGGCCATACTCTACGTGTGTCTGTTGATGATTTCACGTGTGAGTTGATACTGATGTATTCTAGCAAACATAATTTTGTTTCTATCAGGTTATTACCCAAGTGTTTAAAGTGATTTATTTGATTCAGTGTCTTGTTGTCAACAACTACTTCGCACCTAAGTAATTCCTTGCTTCTGAAATCCAGAAACTGAATTTTATTTCTGTACATATGTTGTTACAGCATCTCTTTAAACAGTAATTATCATAATGCCAAATAACAAATAACAATAATAATGATAATAGTAATAATGAGTAGAAGAGTGAATGTCTAGCATTGAATTATAATCTGGAAAAACTAGAAATATTGGAAAGACGAATTATTAGGAAAATATTAGGCCCACGAAAAACTTCTGAAGGTTGGAAATTAAGAAGTAATGATGAAATATATCAAAGTATGGAAACAAAATATAACAGAAACAATGAGAAAAAGAAGACTATTATTTTTTGGACATTTATATAGAATGGACGAGAATATGTTAACAAAACAGATCTTCGAATATCTGTGGGGGAAGAAGTCAACATCAAGTTGGATTAAAGAAGTCGAAAAGGATTTATAAAAAAGTAATACACACGCAGAAGAAGCAATTGAAAGAGAAGTTTTTCGGGCAAAAATGTTAAAAATGGAAGAAGTCCACGGTAGGAGAGAGAAAAACGCAGGTTCAAAGTGGACTGAAGACAGGAAGAAGAGACACAGTGAAAAGATGAAAGAATATTGGAGAAAGAGAAAAGAACAGAGAATAAAGAATTGAAATTGGCATGTGGTCTTTAGATGGCCGATACAAAAAAAAAAGAAAATAATAATAATAAGAACAACAACAACAACAACAACAACAACAACAACAACAACAACAATAATCATCTAAATACATAAGATACATTGTACGTTTATACACCCGGCAAGCGTCGTTTTACTGCGCCGTACCCGTTATTAATTAAACACACTGAAAATAATTAAAATGTTAAACAAAAGTCGCGTGAACAAAAGGCCTATGCCAGGCCGATAACAATAGCAACGAGCTCTGCGTTCACCTCAATACCATTTGCGGATCAGTGCACAAGATGACGAACAGGCAATGTTCCACGCAGGACAAACGTATAAGCAAGTCGCGTTTTCGATTTACGCGGTTTGGCCTTCAGGTCTACGCAAACGTAAAAACATATGATGTGCCATGCGAAAAATATGGGCACGTTCTGGGTTTGTAGAACACACGCGCGCGCACAATTCATTTTAATGTTTGCGATATTCTATTAATTTTATATTTTCTAAATTTAAATGAAATAAAGGCTCAGCGTATGCCAAAGAAAATCCTGAGGTCGGAAGTCTATAAAAGCAGGAAGATGGGCCGACCTAGGATAAGATGGTTGGATGATGTGCTGGGAGATCTAAGAAGAATGGATGTGAGGGGTTACACTGAGAGGAAAATGGATAGGAGACACTGGAGAAGATTGGTGTTGGAAGCCCGGGATCACGTTGGGCTGTAGCGCTAAAGAAGAAGAAGACATCCAAGTGAAAATAGTTAGACAACGTACAACATACTGAAGTAAACAAATTAATACTGTTTAATATGAACGTAGTTGATTTTTCAATCTGTCGGATGTTAAAAATATAAATTTAATATTGAAATATGAATTCAAGGAATGTTTAGTATACAGAAAACTCATTTGTCATATATTACAGGGTCATAAACAGCAGCTCCTGAGAACGTACCCAGACACGCCTGTGATGTCCTTAAAAATTGTACTATTTTACCGTCCAATAATTTCATATGCTAAAAATGAAGTGGTCCAAAACGCGCATTAGAAACTGGATCAACCCTAGCGCGCCGCATGCTATTACAAATTAACGTAATCTGCAGACTTCTCCTATTCTCCGATACTGATCATGGAGAAACGGTGAATCACCACGCACACGGCTATAGGCCTATTACATCGATGCAACAGAAACTAACTAATTAATATATGATGCAGCTTCTTGACGACTTCGATTATTTTTTTAATATACGCACAACAGAAAGTGCATTCTAGAAATTACACGTCTTATTGACGATGAACTTGCGAACAAACACATACAGCACAATAAAAACCAACGCCGACACACACACGACCAATCAATAACAGCGACAACATTGATTTTATTAATAAGGGTTTTGTAAGTGTTAACGGTTTTACTTGTACGATATTCAGACTTGTGGCCTAATAAACGTATCGATCTATGACCATAATGGAAACGCTCGTCTCTGGTTAAATCCACCTTAACGAAGTAAAATGTATTCACACGAGATCGTGTTACCACACAGTGTGTCGTATAAGTTGAAATAAGTGTATTTATACCTTCTACTTCTAGTTCTGCTCTTATATCCTCATTCCTTCTTCTATCTTGCAATGTAGCCATATAGTTTTGTATTTCGAAGAAAACTATAATTTGAGCACTCTGAATCTTGCCGCATTCCTTTTTAGTCATGATCCACACCTCACTCGCATGTATCAATGTGAGTATTGCAATTGTCTTATAAAATTTAATTCTTCTGCTGTGTCTTGTTTTATTTCTACGATTTCTACGAATCGTTCCACAGAAATTCCTGAAGTTATTTATCCTGTCTTTTATATCAGATTCAGACTCACAGCTTACTTCAAAACCGAAATATTTAAAACGGCTCACTTGTAAAGTTCTGTTGTTTATAATGATCTTAGTCCGTCACTGGATATTAACCTTTAAAAGTTATAGTTTTAACTTTTAAATACTTACAGTACTACCCAAAGCAACCTCGAATGTATATTTTTTAATGTTTTTTTTCCTGTGAAGTCGTCTCAGAAAATACATCCCCATTTAATTCCGATTTGACAAGAGAAATATTTCCTGGATCAGGGATGATGGATAGCCTACTATAAACCGTTTAAACTATCTTCCGTTTTGATTTTAGGAATTTACGGCTGGGGATTTAATAATATTTCAGCTAACCATTCATTGATGATTTTTATGATACCCCCTTGCCAACAGTAACAGACGAATGTTACCAGTTCGTATCGCCAAAGAAATTAATAGATGACGAATATTTAATTCATTAATCAACACTCAAAACGATGTTAAAAAGAGGAGACATTCACCTTCCTTGTATGCCGTACGACTCGCATAAGGCAGCCTACCCTGCCTGACTCCTAAGCTGCTTCGGTGGTACACATGGGAGCCATTATATTATAAAAAGGGAAGAAACATTTCGTTGTTTTTACACCTGTCACCCGTTCACAAATCAGTCAAACCGTACAAACAAATCCGTGACTGCAGACAAGTTGTAATTTAGTGGAACACCTGACTTTCGTGAAGTGACAACAATATAGGCCTACTTCCAATATACAGAATGACAGCTGCCTACATACAGAAGTTACGAAAAACAAATTATAACTAAACTATAAATGTACGTTCTTGTACCCGAGGTAACCTTTTCTGCCTACACAGTTCTCCTGTTCTGACGAAAACGGAACTAGTTCGCATATTTCATTCAGCTCATAACATTCGTTTCGTAAAATGTGATTTTAGTCACTACTTTGGTTTTTATGTTTGTACCAAACGTGCAATTAAGTGTTCAGAAGCTAGAGACTGTTTACTTTTTTAGTAACTATTAAGTCACGCGGGCTTAACAATCACCTTTAGGCCAGTTCCCTTAAACGTTTTAACTCACAGCCCCCGTTTTAATGACAATTCTGCTTTTCAGCACCCTCTCAACTATGTATGTCTCAGCTAATATTATAACTCCAATAAACGTACTTGTGGCTGTAATTTTTGAATTTCAAAAAGTTAGTTTGAAATATAAAACTGAAATTCTAAAGCTATTTATCAACACTAGTGGTCGCCCAGTGGTCGAAATTCGACCGTAATTCATTAAATTTTTAAGTTTGAACGTTATTGAGATTCTTTTGTCAAAGAGTATACCTCTATAATCATTGCATATAATTTTTTTGAATTTTGTTCTATTACGTCAGCTGCGAGCGTGTACAAATACGTCATTAGCGTGTGTTGTTTGCCTTAATTCCCTGCAATACCTATGAAATTTAAAATTTAATGTTAGTAACAGTTGAAAAAAAAAACACAATTACAGCTTGTATTCGTATTTATTTTTTGATATAATTCATTGTCAGTTTTAATTTTTTCATGTTATTATTGAATCAAATAAACGCTAATAAAAATGAGACTTTACATTCATAGAAGTATAAGATACATTGTTTTCAATTCCAGTGGATTACATTTCATTTTTGGTAAGGTACAAAATTCGAAAACAGTTTGAAGATTATCTGCTACAAAGCTTATATAATTTTTTAATTTTTTTTCTATGCATTAATTTTTGAGTTATTTGAAAAATATGAAAGATAGGAAAAATGAGGTTTAGCTTGGCTAAGCCATATTTAAAAAGCAATAACGCGTTTTTTGACATTTCCTTGGGTTTTTTTTTATTGCCATACTGACCAGGTTTCGCCAAGGATACACAGTTATTTTGCCTATCTTTTTCGAATTATATAAAATTTAAATAAAAAATTAATACAAAATAAAAAATGAAATAAAAAATACGTGCCTCGTATTTTTTCAAATATTTTTCATTAAATCAAAAAAACTGGGTGGTTAAAAAAATAAATGTTGTCCATTGAACTTAAAATAGTTTGAAAGTGAATTTAATGATTCAGAACTTCTGTGTAAACGATGTTTTTTGTAAAAACTCTTTCATCATTTGCTAAATGCACTTGGCCATTATATTCGGAAATATAAAATCTCAAACCATCGAATGATCGAACTCTACTTGCTGCGACGTACAATTGACCATGTGTAAAAACTGGCTGCCTCAATAAAATTCCAATTTTTTCGAATGTTTGTCCTTGAGACTTATTTATTGTCATCGCAAACGCAGGTATAATTGGAAATTGAGTTCTTTGAAAGTTAAATGGTAAAACAGTACCGGAATATGTTAAATTTATACGTGGAATCAAAATTCTCTTATTGCGTGCGGTTCCAGTTAAAACTTCGCAATCAATAGCATTACGATGCACTTGATGCGCATTCTTGTTCCATTGACTAATGCTTCCTTTGTATTTAACATTCTGATCAGTAAAACGATGCAATTAACTTTCAATACTAACTTATGTGGTGACAAACCACTAATAGTCAAAGAATTCAAAAACTCTACTGGATAGTTATTGATTTCATTGTCATCATCACATATTATTTTATCGTAGCTATGATATGTTTTCTGTTCACCTGGTATTCGATTAAGTATATCAGTATTAATAAAAGTACAATCATCATTTTTAGGTGCTAAAATAACTGACTTCAATATGTTATCTGAGAGTATGTTTTCGGAAATATTTCCATACACCTCATTAATAATATTATTTTCATCTCCTATTAATTGCTGAGGTATTTCAATAATATTTTCACCAAATTGAGGGAATTGTGGGGCTTCATCATTACCAATTTTTTTCAAGAATTCGACAAATTCTATTTCACTTGGTAAGGCTCTCATATTTTGAGTAAACGTTACTTTATGAAAATAAACAAATTTATGCCAACTCGTGACACAATTTTCAATGAAAGTTGCACGTGATCCATGTGGGACAACTGGTAAGATTTGCCGAAAATCACCGCACAGAAGTATCGTTTTCACTCCAAATGGTTTATGTTTATCATTTCCATCGCATAGATCCTGCAATAATCTATCTATGATTTTCAACACTTGCAGTGGGCACATAGAAATTTCATCAATAATTATCAATGATGATGAATTTATGTAACGTCCATAGCTACTATTTGCGGTAATATTCGCTACAGAATTTTCCAAAATGGGTATAGGCAATTTAAACACACTGTGTAAAGTTCTACCTCCAAGTAATAGAGTTGAAGCTATGCCACTGAACGCTGTTGCAATGCAACTAAGATTAAGCGAATTTAATTTGTGAATGATTGCTGTTTGTGTGAATGTTTTTCCACAACCTGCATGAGCGGTTAAACAAAAAACATTAGATCCAGTATCATGGTGCAAAACTTCACGAATCACACGATCAATTAGATTACGCTGTTCAATATTTGCAGTTTCATAATGCTCACAAAACAGAAACTCTTGTTCTATTGGATCAATAGCATTTGCTTCGTCTGTTCTCTGGGAATACGTGGGAACTGGTAAACCAAGTTCTTGACATGACAAATTATGAACATTCAAAATATCTTCAATTTCTAATAGAGCTGTGTTAAAGGATACTTCTTCGTTGTAATCTCTCAAAAAATCTTCACTAAGATATACTTTAAATTCATTCCATAACGCCAATGCACTGGCTGGCACATTTAATGCACAAATGTAACCAAATAAATTTCGCTTTTGTTTTGGTGAATGTAATTCTTTTGCTTCATTTAAACATTCGCGCCATTCATTATCATTTGAAGCAATGCCGCGAGCATGGCACGCTTCAACAAAAGAAGTGTGTATACTTCCATTGTATGTTCTAACATCCTCAAATGATTTTGGACCACAGACATGTAATAAAAGCAATCGTAAATGGAAAAGTTCGATGTCTTTTGGTGATACTACATATATGCGTGTAATGATTTATTACCTCCACGCCTTCTCTTCTTCCATTTTTTTCGGGAATCTTCCCACACATAATGCAAAGGAATTTCAATATACTTATATTCATGCGCTGATGGATCTGATCGATTCAATTCAAAAAATGCTAATAATTTTGTTTGTCTTGCATTTTCAATTGCTTGACGTTCTTGCCCTTCTCGAAAGTAAACATTCTGTCTACGCGGTAAATGAATGTCAAGTCTAACGATGACATGTGATTGAAAATGCATTGGTAATTCATAGATGCGCCATACAGCTTCAGTTGATCCGACATAACGGCCATTTAAAAAATTTTTAACTTCATCAATTTGTATTTCTTGACCTGGTTTATTTCTCTCTGAACCTAATTCAACAGATGCACTGTCATAGCCTTTATACACGTATTTAACACTTTTAACTGTAGTGCATACTTCAACATTTATATGGCAATTAAATTTGGCAAGTAAATACGGATTGTATGGTACAACATAACGATTGTCGAGGCAACTACCGCGAATTTCAGCATTAATACCATTATCACGCCTTCTGTATAATGGATATCCATTTAATGATTCACATGTAAATTCATTAAATCGTTTTGGATAATCTTTTGTGCATTTTCCATCTCTCATACATACAGAATTTGGATTAAGTACACCGCATGGACCATGCATCATGTGTTTTACAACATATTCATGTATTGTAGGATGTGTTTGAATGTTAGGAATCTCCGCAGATACAACTTTATCAATATCGGTAGCGTTAAAAATTTTATCTTGCTCATTTAAAGAGAGTAAAATGTGAGCATGAGGCAATCCTCTCTTTTGAAACTCAATTGTATAAATGAGTGCTTCAACTTTACCGAAGATTTTTTTTAGTGTAAGGCCCTCAATTAATGCTTTCAGTTTGGACTTGAATGCACGCACAACAATATCAGGTCGAAAATTAGCTGACTCACCTACACCAATATTGCTAACTATTTCAGGCCAACTTGGATTGCAAGTCATTGTAATAAACAAAGAAGGCTTTCCGAAATGTTGTACAATTGACATTGCATCTAAATAATTCTGATACATATTTCTTGGAGATTCATTTAATGAAGATGGTAAAATTACTCTACGGCCAACATTATTGGCATTGGGGTTCAATTCTAAATAATCTGTTAAATTGTTGTAAACTTCAGACCTAAGACTTGTTTGATTTTGTCGAATGAAATGTAACCTTGTGCCCTCTATTCTCACATACATATCAACTATCTACTGCAGAAATAATTTTTGTGAATGGTGCAACATGCTAAAATCTTCTGTAATTGCAAGTCGATAGGCTGCATACTGAAGCATGGTTAATTTATTTCTGGGCGCTCTTGAATTAGATGTAATTGGTACATTATGAGAAATATTGATATGCCACCCAGTATCACCATTTGGAAAAGTAATGGATACGCTAAAGGGTCCAACGATGAATCCAAAACAGAGATACTGTATTACTTCCATATTCCTTAAGGAATGGAAGTATGGTGATGGCAAAAAAAATCGTGTTCGAGATTATTGCAGATTCTGATTCTACTACACTCAAAACATGAAAAAAAGTCGTTTTCCGAAAAGTGTCTGTCTGTGTGTCTGTCTGTCTGTCTGTCTGTCTGTGTGTCTATCTGTCTGTCTGTAGATTTTTTTTCTATGGCAAACGCTAACTGCCGCAAATTCAAACAGAATCAAATAATTTTTTGCATACAGCCCGGTTTTGCAGAGTTCTCGCGACCTATTGTTTTTGGTGAAGATCGGTTGAGGGAAAGGGGTAGTTTACCTGCAACGGTTTTTTTTTAGCAAGGGTAATTTTGTTTGTTTGGCAAACGATAACAGCCGCAAATTCAAACAGAATCAAATAATGTTTCGCATACAGCCCTGAATTGTAGAGTTCTCAAGACCTATTGTTTTTGGTGAAGATCTGTTAAGGGAAAGGGGTAGTTTACCTGTAACGTTTTATGTTTTAACAAGGGTATTTCCTATGGCAAACGATAACAGCCGCAAATTCAAACAGAATGAAAAGATTATTTGCATACAGCCCTAAATTGTAGAGTTCTCAAGACCTTTTGTTTTTGGTGAAGATCGGTTAAGGGAAAGGGGTAGTTTACCTACAACGTTTTTTTAACAAGGGTATTTTCTATGGCAAACGATAACAGCCGCAAATTCAAACAGAATCAAATAATTTTCTGCATACAGCCCTGATTTGTAGAGTACTCAAGACCTATTGTTTTTGGTGAAGATCGGTTGAGGGGAAGGGGTAGTTTACCAGCAACGTTTTTTATCATGCGTATTTTCTATGGCAAACGACAACTGCCGCAAATTCAAACAGAATCAAATAATTTTTTGCATACAGCCCTGATTTGTAGAGTACTCGCGACCTATTGTTTTTGGTGAAGATCGGTTGAGGGGAAGGGGTAGTTTACCTGCAACGGTTTTTTTTATCAAGGGAAATTTTTTTTTTTTGGCAAACGATAACAGCCGCAAATTCAAACAGAATCAAATAATGTTTCGCATACAGCCCTGAATTGTAGATTTCTCAAGACCTATTGTTTTTGGTGAAGATCGGTTGAGGGAAAGGGGTAGTTTACCTGCAACGTTTTTTTAACAAGGGTATTTTCTATGGCAAACGATAACAGCCGCAAATTCAAACAGAATCAAATAATGTTTTGCATACAGTCCTGATTTGTAGAGTACTCAAGACCTATTGTTTTTGGTGAAGATCGGTTAAGGGGAAGGGGTAGTTTACCTGCAACGTTTTTTTATCAAGCGTATTTTCTATGGCAAACGATAACAGCCGCAAATTCAAACAGAATCAAATAATTTTTTGCATACGTCCCTGAATTGTAGAGGTCTCAATGACTTTCGATTTTGGTGAAGATCGGTTAAGGGGAAGGGGTAGTTTACCTGCAACCTTATACGTTTTAACAAGAGTAAAGTACTTGAAAATTTATTTAAACTTTTTGAAACAATGGTAATTGTTAAAAATAAAATAATTTTGTTGCCAGGCAATAAAATTATAATTTTTTCATTTTAATGTAATATAATATTTTTCATTTAATACAGCAATAAAAAGGCAGGTAAGACACAGCCTGGCTGTTTGGCTGAAAATGATTTTAAATATAAATCTTAGAATATGGAAGTCATGTATGGTTCTCCATACCGATATTTTTAATGGTACCATTAACTTTTGAAAACGAAACCATATTTCGTTCAAAGGGTGGCTCACCATCAACTGTACTAAATATTACTGCTACATCAGTTTGAACTGCATCATTATAACGGCGTAGATCTAAATCACGATTTACTTTAATGAGCATAAAAATTTCTTTATTTTGATTTTCAACTCTGACAATGATCTTTCATTGCAATGAATGACCGAACGAAAGGATTAATGCGTTCCAATTCAAGAGAGATTTCGCGCATTATATTGTTATTGCATGTTTGATTATAGTGTTCACGTAATCTATAATTGACAGCAGTGTCAACATCATAAAAATATAATTGCGCATAACATGGTGAGCGACCATATCCAGCAGTCATTGGACCTGATCTGTGATAAAAAACATCATGTATTTTAAAATGATACACTCCACGCGTAACTGTATCCGAAATTTTAGCTTCTGAGCTAACCATAGCAAATGATGAATTGTATTTACGAATGTTTTCAAAATAATTGTTTGACTTTCTTTTTATTGAAGGTTCATTTGAAGTAAGTCCATCATACAATGATTTAAAGTATTCATTTTGACTTAAGGCCGGTAATATTACTTTACCCTTATGACAACATGAAGTGAATGCAGTCCTTTCACCTAAAGTGACCTCAGATTCGAAATGTTTTGCATTGCAAAACCTGCATTGTAAATGCATTAATCCACAATCAAAAGTATTAAAATTTCTTGGAATGACATTCAGTGCGCATTTAAATGTATCCCTCAAAATAATTTTATCATTTTGTATACTATTTACACTATTTAAATTTGCATTTGGTCTATTATCATTCTGACTTTCACGCGAATATATATTCCTTCTTCTTTGTCTCTCACTCCGACCCGTCAATGTTATACTATTTACACTACTTAAATTTGCATTTGGTCTATTATCATTTTGACTTTCACGCGAATATATATTCCTTCTTCTTTGTCTCTCACTCCGACCTGTCAATGTTCTATGTCGAGGCATAATGGAAGTAGGTGCGAATATCTGAATGTAAAAAAAAACATGTAATGAAATTACTGAAACTAAAATTAGACAGGGTTTAATTTAAAAATAATAAAATGTACTCACTTTTTTGAAACCACCAATAATAATTAGGCGAGAGTAAGTCAATTCAAACTGCTGCTATAAAATTTTCCTTTTGCAACAGGTGTATATTAAGCAAGCTGTATTTCACTTTCAACTGCACATTAATATATAAAACACAGATATCTAATATACAAAATATGAAATAAACGCTTTTTTGCCTTGACATACACTCCACAGACTATTGAAAAAGGAACATTTGAAATCACACAAAATTCACAGCTCATTCAGTCAATCTGCCAGTAATTATTTGTTGGCAACATTTTAAAATTCTTTGGCGACAATCTCTACTCTGTGCGACCGTTTGACCACAGACTATTATGTGTTTGACATTGGCAATATGAACGTAAACAAACGACAGACTATTATGTGTTTTTGACATTGGCAGTATGAACGTACACTAAAATGAAAAAATTATGATTTTATTGCCAGCAACAAAATTATTTTATTTTTAACAATTACCATTGTTTGAAAAAGTTTAAATGAATTTTCAAGTGCAAATGAATGTTTTATTTTATTTTATTTAATGTATTTGTAACACATATTATATATAAATTTTAGCTTTCTGCACTCCTTCTCCATATAAACTTTAACTATGCCAAATCTCACACTCCTCCGTGCGCACAATATGCTTAAAAAGGGGTACAAAGTTTTCTCTTCACGTATTAATATATAGATTAAGTAATTAAGAACAAGCTGTTTCGTTAATGGTGATATATAGTTTAGAAATTCAAAAAAGGCTGCTCTTCGCCGGTACAAGAACGCGATACTGACCCCAACGACATGTGGGGGTGTTTATTACAGGATACACCCCAGCCGTACGAGATTTCCAATAAAACAACGTATAACAGTTAAAACGTGTACAAAGACAGATGTACTTAATAAAAGTTTGTAACTGTATTTGCCATAAAATAGTATTATTATTCCGGCTGTGCCATGTTTACACATTTTCCAGAACCAAAGATTACAGAAGTGATTGAATTCTCATCTTCCACTACTGCTTGTCCATCCAAAGATCTTCAACTTCTCGTTCCCTCTATAAAGTCTGAATGTCTTCTATCCAAGAGATAGGTGGTCTTCTCTTTTCCTTCTTCCTGGTGGGGTCCATTCCATAACTCTTTTTGGCAATCTTTCCTGTGCCATTCTTTTCGTGTGTACATACCATTATAATTGCCATAAAATATTATATCTTAAACTGTTCAAACGACCAAATATTTTTTTAGCGTATTCGTATCGTCCACCTGTTCCTCACATGTTCTAGATCCATCATGTGTCTACAGAGGAGAGTGGAAATGCCCCCACTGGGTCCTTAGTCGCCCCGTAATTCCCCAGATCCATCCAGCGTCCACACAGTAGCAACGACTTTGTGAAACTACGCTTTAGGCAGCCATAAGTAAAAATATAAGCAGTAAAATAGATTTAATTTAGTTACGTACAGGCAGGGCCGTCGCGAGAGTTGTAGGCGCCCGGGGCGAGATTTTACCAGCCCCCCCCCCCAAAAGACGGCAGGTCGTAGCCTAATCTCTCATATTAGCGAGTTTTGTCAGTATACGTACATTTCTTTTCACTACAATAGAAGAGAACTTGAGGACCACATGATATAAAAAATAACCATGTCTGATCCTGTCCACTTTTAGTTGTAAACAAGATAATAGGCCTATGAGGTTATAATCGTAAAATAAATTAAGTCCGTATTATTTCAGTTTTTAAAGTGAATGACTTTTGTGGTTTAAACATAAAAATAAAAATCATTAGAAACATGCTCTAATTGTTTATTTTGAACTTGATATACAACAGTATATAGCCTAATATTCTACAGTAAACTATGGTAGTACTGATAACGATAATTATGTAATTTTCAATAATAAGATTATATTAGTCTGTAATATAAAATAAAAAATCTTAGAACGTAAATGACATTTGGAACGATCGTCAGAGTACTGTTATTGTTATCTTAATAACGAAATAAATACTACGAAACGGGACAAAGTGTTTTACTTGTTTTCATTTTCTCATTTATTAGCCTGACCATCATTAAAATATTTGAATCAACATAACATTCATTTTTCGAAATTTCATTTACCAACAAACCTGAATTCCTTATAGTTTGTTGATTTTTAACTTTTTTTAAGACCGCCCGGTCGCACCGCCCACGCGACGGCCCTGCGTACAGGATAAACATGGCGTTGACACCCGCACTGTAACAGTGAACCAGTTTCCTTGTAGGTCACACACAATTACGACCCTCTCCAATTATTATCGTTAACAACATAACAGCCTAGTGTAACTCAACACTGGAACGTTGTAAACAAATTTGTTACGTTAATACTGTACACACTGAACATGTCTATACTCACAGAGGGCATGAGTAATCACTGAGTGCTGGTTACTCACCTGGAAGGCAATTAAAGAAATACAAATGCAACTTAGTTTTAAACCTATTTATAATTATGCACTGTATATCATTAAGATTGTACTTCACGATACAAGGCCATAATTGTTTTCACATACACGAATGCTTTCTCCAACGTTTAAGTTATAAATTATACCCGAGGTTTTTTCCGTTTCTAAGTAAGCACTGTATCATTACAGGCAGTCGTTTTCATGATTCTATTTTTATTACTACGAGTGGCGCAAGAAGTTGTGAGAAAATGCAAGATACAAGAATTAAAGAACACGTGATGCTTATAAAACAGCGAGTTTATAAATTTATAAAGCATACAATCAGAGAGACATAAGAGAAGAGCTCCAAACCTGAATGGAAACATTAAATGGATCACGATGGTGTTAGATGTTTGTGAATAAAACTACAAAAGCTAAAAGTACCTTGTTATCAACCTCTGACGAAGGTTATAATATGCGACGCGACAACTGGTTCAGGCTATAAGGTAAAATTTTTACATTTTCACCAATAAAAAACTTTGTGTTCGGTAGTGTTAACTTATAATGAGTAATTATTTTATCCGATACTGGCTTTGGCAAGGAACAAAGGAATTTACCAAACTGATTTTGGAATTTGCTTAAAAATCGGTGTCCTAAATGTACGAGAACGTGCACATAAGAAGAATGAACTTAAGATGAAACTTCTAAAGACGAAAATGCTTGTCGTTAAACAAGAGGCAAAGAAATTAAGGCATAACTGAGACAAAAAGGCAGTACATTTTACTGTACAGTGAAGTCATATGACAAACAAAAAATTACAGTTGGAACAGCAATACAGAAACTAAAAAATAAATTTAATACTTTTCATTTTACACACGAACGTGTACGTACGTTAAGAATTAAACCAGGAAGAGAGTTTGTTACAATTATGCAGCGTAGATGTATGGTTCTGAATGTTGGAACCGAACAATTAAACAACAACAACAAAACCCTTTAGATCGTAAAACAACATGGGCAGTCGCAAGAAATTAAACATCTTCAGTTCAAATGAGATATTCGAATACAGATGCCACTGACACCAACATCTGGACCGAACGGATGACATTCCCGAACATGGCCTCATATAGGCCTACTCGCCGTTGGCAAAAAGGGGCCACGTTTTTTCAGATCTGTTTTCATTAAGTCCTTAACAGACAACTGGCTTAATTCTTGTGATCAGATGAGGATGAATATTTTCGACCTTACACGGAATAACGGTGTTCAAAAAATTAACAATTCAACAGTCTAAAATCGACGAAAGGGCAATTTTGATAATCTTCATCAGGGTGTGACGGGCGAAACTAACTTTGAAACTTGAATGGGATGATACTGGAATAAAATAGGATCTTTTCAAAGTACTCTACCGATTGACTGTAGACTTGTTTCATGAATAGTAGTCACTTAAATTTTACCTGATCTCAAAATGGAACGAGAAAAGTGTCTACTAAGCGGAGTTAGATTACTTCACGACCTTGACTTGTGATTAAGTAACCACTCCGAATTTAAATAAAGTGACTGAATTTATTCTGTCACAAGGAAGCACTGCTCTAGTTGAGTGGGCCATTTTTTTTAATAAATGTCTTTAGGAATCGAGAAAACTGTCGGTGACGGTACAAAAACGTCTTCTGATCACTGAGATGAACTATTCTGAATCTTGTACAGAAGTACATATAAAAATTAAGAAACACAAAAACTGTTATTTTCCGAAGAATGTTATTTGTATTTCAATTTGGATTCAAAACAATAAGAAAATTAACAGTGCAGAGAGTAATTGTTTTTAATTTTTAACGTTATGCTTTACATTAATAATAGCCTAATCTAGGTAGGCCTACTGCTATTTATTTATTTCTAATTTGCATAATTGTGTAAAAACGTTTGACATACAACATAACGTAATTAATTTACGTCTTTAGACAGTCTTATAACTTGTATTTGGAAAGAATCAATATTAAAAAACAAAACTACGCTCTGTTATGGTTATTCCTAAACTAAGCTATGGGAAAAAACTAATTCACATGTCCAAGAATATGTTGAAAAATGTGGTCACCGTATCATCTGCACACATTTTTTCAGGACAATAATGATAAATTTGGACTATATTTCAGGGGCGTATTTACAAGGGGGAAGACTAACGGTACCAACCCCACCCCAGAGAGTCGAAAAAGTTGACAAACTTTATTCTATTTTTTTCCATTGGTATCGGCTATCTGAGGACCACATGCCAATTTCAATTATTCATTCCTTGTTCTTTTCTTTTTCTCCAATATTCTTTTATCGTTTGACTATGTCTCTTCTTCCTGTCTTCAGTCCACTTTGAACCTGCGTTTTTCTTTCTCCTACCCTGGACTCCTTTTAACACTTTTGCCCGAAAAACTTCTCTTTCAATTGCTTCTTCTGCGTTTAAATTATTTTTTTCTAAATACTTTTTGACTTCTTTAATCCAACTTGATGTTGACTTCTTTCCCCACCGATATTTGAAGATCTGTTTTGATATAAATGTCCAAAAAATACTTATTTTTCTCACTGTTTATGTTATATTTTCTACATTTTGATATATTTCATCATTACTTCTTAATTTCCAACCTTCTGAAGTTTTTCGCGGGCATAATATTTTCCTAATAAATCGTCTTTCCAATATTTCTAGTTTGTCTAAATTATAATTCAATGTTAGACATTCACTTGCATATTGGCATTCTCGCCTCACTACTGTACTGTAATGCCTTATTGTCGCATTTTTAGATATGTACTTTTTATTGTAAATATCTTTATACTATGTGCTCTTTCCATTTTATGAATCCTTTCTTCTATAGCAGATTTTTCTAAACCATTCTCTAGAATTATTTCCCCTAGATACTTAAATTTTCTAACCCTCTCTATTCGACCAATACCTGTTAGCAGGAATTTTGGCGCATTTTTGATGTTCGTGAGAAATTTGTTTTTTCTGCAGAAATTCTTAAGCTATAAATTCTACTGGCTATATCCCCTAAAAAAATAACTTGTGTTACTGCAGATTCAGATGTTCAGATTATTTTGTTATTCTTTTAATTTTTAGGCTGTTCAATTATTTTTTCAGCTGTTAAAGCTAGAGTAGTAACTCTTTTTTACATATACAAACAGGTTTATTACACAGAATTAGCCTATTTTATATAAATTACCTTCTATCACGTTTGAAATATGAAATATAGGTAAATCATTTCAGTCAGTATCTTGTAAACAATGTTTCAGTAAAGCGTATTTTTATTGCGTTATTACTGTTTACTTTAATGGAACTGATTTCAGCCACTTTTAAAATAGTAATGTTGATTAGTCTAACTTGTTTATCCTTTGTATGACGCCGACCCGACCTCGGATCCTCCCCAAAGGGCAAATTCTTGATACACCACTGGATATACTAATCATTTCATAACACTTAGGCAATTATAAATCATCTGGACAATTATTTCTGGGACAAGTGGCGACTTTATCTTCGCTCCAACTGATGTTATGTGGTTATGTTATCTGTTAAAAATCAAAACGCGCTCAGACACTGATGCGAGACGCCATCATTTCAATGCGTACACACAGTGCCGGTGATGCGATAAGGCCCGGCAATATGATGTCAGCGGTGACAGACGTACAATGGAGAGATGGAGAGACGTCGTCATAACTTGCAATCAACTTTATTGTAGCCTACACAACGAATGATGATTCATTCGCCGACGCGCGCTATTTGACATACCACCACCTACCTGATATTCAGCTGATAAAGCTGCAAAACCCGATGTCGTATCGCATGAATGTCATTCATTTCTCACGGAATTCATTTCATAATGTAACCGTAACTTGAAGAGCACAAACTGAATTTCACACGTATGATGAAAAAATACAAGAATATTACTACCTGGAGAGGTGTTCACCAGTCCGATTTCTCAGACATTTGCAAAATTTCGGAAATTTTGAAAAAAAATAAGAGAGTTTAATTTGACAACAGAACAATTTTTTTTAATTAAATTACATTATTAAATTACAATATTAAAAAAATTACATATAATAAAAAACTTGAAACACTGACGACATGTTGACAGCATGGAAATCCAGAGTGACTTCGGGAATACAGCTTAACAAATCAATTTGTATGGGTTCCCTGCTACATGCGGATGACGTAGTTCTTATTCAAGAAAATAAGGATGATTTAAAAAGAGCTATGTTTCTATTACAAGAAGTGGCAAGAGAGTACTCTCACTGACAATTTCAGTAAGAAAGACCAAAACCATGGCCTTTAAAGGTAAATATCCAGTGCGTGCATTTTGATAATCAGTTATACAAAACATTAATCTACTGAGTATTCAAAACAACTGAAACGTTATGAAAGAAGGTGATGCATATTTTTGAACTCTAAAACTCAACATCCTATATGGGCCGCCTGTGGGCTCTCACGCTATAATAATGATGACGTTTTCAAACGTACCGCGATCTCGAAACGAGACTTTCAGGCCCCCCCCGCACATGATCGTTTGTCCTACTAACAAGAAATTCAAAAATTAAATTTTGTGCATACCGGTAATGTTCCATAAGCGTTAATATTATGAATGTCACAAAAACTAGCGGCAGAATAATGACAATTTAGTAATGATTACTGCGTTACCGTGAAGCACACTAATTAATCAGCGGTAAAGTGTCAATTAGCCCGAAATCACAAACAGCCCAATTAAAGTAATTAAATGCCTTGTCCTACCTATTTATCCAACATTACAAAAACAACCCTGTATCACACTTTTATACCATCTGTGAAGCTGTTAATTCTTTTGTTTTTGTTTACGTTTACTGAAAAACTAATAAACACTTTCGCTGTAACGAATCATTCATAAGATTCAGAAATCTATATATATATAAAACTCAAAGTCTGAGGACTTAAGGGTACTAAATACAAATCCACACCGTTATACCGACTGCCACCAAATTTTGCACAGGTAACCTTTGACACAAGGCGAAAAAAACTGTCTAACTTGGAATGTAATATTTTGCCCCGTTCGCACGATTTAGGCCCTTTTAATTATGCCTTTTCGTTGACGCCTATAAAGATTTCAAGAACACCATGGAGACCAGAATTAATTACCATAGTAACAAGTAAATAAACAAAGCTACTTGGCGACATCGGAACTGTACATTTACGCATTCCTGCAGTAGATTTTCGATGTTTTATATAATATGCGATTGTATCGATATATTACGATGTGGAAAAGAAGAAGTGTACTAATTGTAAATTGCCCTATTACTTAATGCAAAGCGAAAATACGTGTTGTTTTCATTTATGAGGTTAGGTGACAACGGTTTTTTTTGTTTTTAGTTTACTGCTGAAATAAATAAAAGCCATGGTTGAGGAAAACAACGTTAAATGTGTTATACAATGCTTCTAACACAGTGACACTTAAAATAAGGAATTTAGCGTTTTTGATTGAACAGGAATTTTATAAGTATCTCCAAAGGCTTTATAACGGGTACTTTTAAATCTCCAAAGGCTGTTGCACCAACATAATAATTTAGTACAAGTTAAAATAGTACAAGTGTTGAAAACAGCTTTGGAGAGAATTTGACTAATGAGTACAAAATTGTTATACGAGCTGACAGAACGGCATATAGACATAGACAATAAAAATTATATTAAAATACTTATTAGAAGACAAATATTCGCGTGCGAAGCGGCGGGTAACAGCTAGTATAGAACAACTGAAAGTTACTTCAAGGTATTTTTTTTTTACAGAACTAAACCTTCATAAATAATTTTAAGGAGAAATATAAAACAAGAAAATACCCTCCAACAAAACCACCATTCCGACTCACCTCTGCTGAAAGATGCCGCAATCTATTATACTGCTATCTATTACACTCGTTACTCTACCAGCGATAAAAATCAATTTGCTCAGCAGTAATATCGCCAAGTTGACAGTCCACTCACTACAAAAGTATGAAACCGAAGCGAACAGCAGATGCGATCAACTATTAACATTTGTTGGCAAAGTTAATATACGTGATGCAATTATCACATGACGCTGTGCAACACAAGCGTTTACACACGTAACGAGTTTGCTTACTGATGCCTAAACAATAATTTGGCATATTTGTTACCACGTTTCCGGAGGCGGATTTATGCACAGGCAAAGTAGGCAACTGCCTACGGGCGGCAAAATTTGAGGGGTGGCGAAATTTGACGGTGGTTATGTTTTTATACATAAGAGATGTTTCAAATGCCGCCCCATTTCGTCCCAGTATGATAAGAAACTTTTAAAAATATATACTGTTTAGTAACTAGGCTTATTACATAAGAGAATAGATTGTCATTTACTTCTGATCTGTATATGAAGTACATCGTTTATTTACATACATTATGTATGTGATACTTCCATTATATTAATTTATTATTTAACTATTAATTCGTTTACATTCAAATTTCGAACATCCTTTACCGACTCTGTAATCTGACGTGAGTGAATGTCAATAGATGCCACTAACTGCTAACAGTCATAGAGGGAAATCAGTGAAGCTCTGCCGCCTAATACGAAAGGATGGGCTCCAGTCTGTCTAGCCCAACGTGGACATTGTTCTCCGGATGTATGTATGTACAGCGGCCTCAAACTGCTCAGCTGAACGAGCGTCCTCGTGGCTCAGAAGAGTAAAGAATTATCTACGCGCGAACATGGGAGAAGATAGTCTGTATTCATTAACTTGCCCATTGAAGGAGAGTTATTAAAGAAGATGGCCCTGACAGATATTAAAAATTTTGCCAATTTAAAAATTATTCCAAGGTCTATTATTACAACTCGCTTTATCTTTTCAATTTTGTACCAACTTGCATACAAAATTGTATTATATTGCTGTTTTAAGTTCAGCACGTTTGGTTTCCCATTCTGCCGCATGGAATCCAAGACACCACTGCCATCTCCATCCTAGGCTTGAGCCTTTCACTTCATCATAAGAAACCACACATTTTATGTCGCCCAAGGACTTCAAACTTCTCTCCCTCTCTTACTGTCACTTTCGATTGTTCCCTCAATACCGTTTCGCAGTTCACACGCCCTCATACTATGCCCAATCTAGTTTTCTCCTCTTATCTATATAGCCAGCACACATTGCAAATTCCCTTTACAATCAGGAGAAATATGATTCAGGAGCTCTTCTGTATGTCTCCAAAGCTCCTCAATCTCTTGTCTATCCCTTTTTTCCTCATTATGTCTGACATATAAAGTAAAAAAAATTTCACCAGACTTTTCCGGAAGGCTAAGTTCATTCAGCTACACAAAATATACATTTTCTTCGCACGGAATGCTTCATTCGCTGCGGTGTGGCTATTCTACTCATCTCTTCATCAACAGATCGCTCCTTTGAAAACATCCTTCCTAACTAACTGTACCTATCTTCCTGCTTTATTCTCTTCTTCGATATATCTACTCTCCTTCATCATTTATTCATATTAGGGTACTATCAGATCTTATCCGTTATGTATCCGCCAACGAAATTATTGGGATAAAATAACGTGATGTAAAACAAGATAATTCTGACTGAATATTGTATCGCCTTGAAGGAAGTGCTGTATTTCTCTGGACATAAGCAGGCGCGAGCGTTTCGTTTAGCACGGGACTCGGGCTATGTGACAGACCTCTGCGCACGCTTCGCTCGGCCTACATAGGCGTCAAAACGGTGGCCTTCGGCTGCCTATAGATTTGCAGATTACTAAAAACATCACTCATGTGTCACAGACATCGAAACATTAGATGGCAACGCTTGATCTTTTAGCTAGCCGTTTCTACTCACAGCTAGACGATGTTACAGATCCTTACTTTCGTTTTACCTACATTTTTCTTAACTCCATGCCCTTCCAACCCATCTTCCAATTCCTATAACATCCGTTTACATTACATTTTGTATAATTACCGTGGAATACGATAAAATCACTATATTATCAGCGAATCTTAAACAAGCTGCTCCCTTCAATCTTAATTCCTACCTCTCCATCAACAAAAACTAATCTGTCTTCCAACTACGTATTAAACGAGGCCAACGAGAAAACGTGACCCGATCAGTCACACGTTTAGTTGCTTTCATAGCCAACTATTATAATTACCATAACAAAACACTTGTATTAGTTTATGAAAAAGCATTACAAAAGAAAAAAATAGTATCTTTTTGGAATTCACTACTTTAAACAGTTGCCGATAAGCGACCGAAAGCTCATCCTGAGATCACACTCGGAGCACCATTGTTTTCAAGTGGTACCCTCGCTTCGAGGAAGTAATATGTAAGCAGAAGATGACACTATCCAGTATATGACGCCTGTACACGTTTGCGATTATCACCACTAATAACACCATAATTACGGTTTATCTCACAGTTTATTGTCTACGCACCAAACTTTTCGTCCATTCTGAGAAGAACCGCTGAGACTGCCTCACTCTGCAATGGGAAAAACGTTTGGTTAAACTTAGTTTGGGCGAAAAGAGTTTTCACTACTCAGTAGCTATGTTGTGCCGTTTTGTCTGACACCCGAAAACGTTTATCGGCAGTAAACGAAGTAGTGGATTGCAAAAATGTCTTTTAATGAAGAAAGTTGTGTTAGTGGTTGAAATCACAAGCAGAATGATCACTGTTGCACACCACTAATTTTATATAGTGGTGTGCAACAGTGATCATTCTGCTTGAAAAATGTCTTTCCTTGACATTCTTACCAGTAATCGCGGACAAAACAGAGCAGTAAATAAGAGCCGTTATCGGGGCGAAGTCATGTCCTGACAGTTATGATAAAGTAAGAAGAATCTTCTTATGTAATGTGTTACTGACATTACCAGTACTAACACACTGTGCTGGTTTCCGTTTAACCTATTTCTGGACATCCAATTACAATAGTCCGCTGGAACACCGCCAAACGGGACCAGCAACCACGGACAATATTTACTGCGTGTTTTCAGAAATAACACGCCCGTTAAGTACTTGCATCGCATTTTGTAACTTATTACAGTTACTGTAACAGCATGTGCAAAGAAACGAGCAACAATTTCTGAGCTCACGGTTGAAAGAGTTATAAGAAAATTACAGGCCCGAAGTCAATAAGTAAAGAAGCGCTGGACGGGGAGGTTATGATAAGGCATATAAAATGTCAGTGGTAAAAATGGGTAGGACGTTGTCAGACACGAGCACCCGAAACGATCATAAGACAGGTGTGGACACGGATAACACTAAAAACAGACCAAAATCAGGTGCACACTGCTGCGGGAAAGTTAGAAACACAGAACTGGAGAGTAGTGATGAGAGTCAGAGAAGAGTGTAACCGGTTTGCAGTGGCGGTCCGTGCTTAGGTTGCACGGTTGTACAACCACCAATAATTCCCGAATTGTATTTTAAATTACAGAATTACGAATAAAACAATAACTAATAGTAGTGTTTTGACGCTAAATCCTCGTTATTAATCATTTGCCGATTGAAAAGCGCAGAGGAAATTTTCTAAAAACCGTACACGCATTTCCGCGGTGTATGCCACAACCGCTTTGTATATGGGGAAATACAATGGAGTAGTGCTCTGGCTGGCTAGACTCGGTTGTTCCTATTACAGCGGTATAGGCTCGCTTGGTATGATTAGGGACTGCAAACCCCGCTTGTATGTCACGGCGCCACCAGGTGTTTGTTGGTAAATAACACGTGGTACGCCAGGTTGGAATTTGTAAGTTCGTTGTTAGTGTCAATCCAATTCATCGTCAAATGTAAATAATAGTACATAAACGATTAAGGTATCATAGTGTAAGATATTTATTATATTTAACTGGTAGGACGCAATGAATTCTGTCGAAAACTTAACGAAAACTGCATTCAGCTGAAATTAAGAGAGTAGGCAGGCCTACACAAGACCTTTCAAATTTTAATCAAAGTGTAAAATCAGGTAACAGAATATTCAATAGTAAATTTAAAAAAGATTCATACAATAAATATTCGTGGTTACCTGGGTGTGACACTAAAATTGCAGTATTTTGCTTTCCTTGCGTATTGTTTGGAGGGAAGGAGACTGGGACATTTTCTATTCAGAGAACAAAACAATTTTATTCCATCCAACCCATATGCAACCCCCAAATTTTTCAACCACCAGCCGCCACTGCCGGTTTGTGATAATAACCAGAAAGCATGCAACCTGTTATTTAAGACAGATACCAAGAGTCTGATACAAATTTGAATACAATAATATTACCGCAAGGGTAGAAATGCCAATACGCGACCGCTTTGAATTCATTCTGACTTCTAGTACTAAATGTATTACTGCCTCATCTGTAAAGGAGAACAGTCGAAAGCCTTTGATGTAATAAAACTGACACCGTCTTTGTGAACCAATCAGACTGTCCCGTTAGTAAGATGGCATTCTCATGATCAGTCCACGTGGACGCGGTTTTGCCACAATCAGTATTCATCAACTGTAGCTTATCACCCTCAATAAAGCAGATACCCGTCTTCTCGTCGTATAAATGTGGGCCGGGCAAATGCCCAGTGGGCAGGACATTTATAAATGGGCATTTGCCTGGGAAATTGCCCAAAGCAATTTTAAGCGCCCAAAATCTGGGCATTTATAAAAAAAAGTATTGCTTTAACTTTTGACTGCTTATAATAATTACTAGAGCTTATAAAATATCATAAAAACCATTATTAAAGGTAGATTTCATGAATAAACTTGAAACGGCTGGAATAAAATGAGATTCTTTGTAAGCTTTGATATTTTCACTAGGGCGTTTGCCAAAAAAAAAAAACATGTTATGCCTTAATATTGCTAATAATTATCATAGCTTCTAAATAGCACCCTAACAATATTATGAAAGATAACTAAATGGGAGAATAATTAAATGGGCTAAGGAAAATATGTACTACTTAGGGCCTATGCAGTTTAAAAATGTTATTAAGATTAACTTACAATAAATTAGATTTATTAGGTAATATACTGGCAACAAAAATATATTAAAAAAAATATTTTACATATTAATTATGAGTCAATTATCAGGTAATTATATTTTCATTATGAATTTTAGAAAAAAGAACAGAAATAGGCCTAAACAGAAAACTAACAGAAAAATAACTTTATAATTTTTACAGGTTTTAAGAAAAACTTTGAATTACTCATCGAGGAGTGGGAAATTAAGCTAGGAGTTGGATTTACTAATAATAGGTGAGCATTTCTGGAGGGGGAGATTGGGGGCAGCCATTTTGTTGTGGAATAGGGCTGTCTGTGAGTGGTTGAGTGAGATAAGCTAACCCCTTCTTTGTGTTATTTGAAGTGTTAGATTGAATAATTGCAAAATGGTTAAGAAAAAAGGACCTGTTTCGAACTTTTTCAATTTGAAAGGGAAAGGAGTATCTTGTAAATATTGTTTTAAGGAGTACAAACAGTCACATTCCAACAAAATGGAAAATCATATAAAAAAGTGTTTCAAGTGCCCTCAGGATTTAAAAAAAGTGCTTGAGTTAAGTACAATGATTGAAAAACCTATTAAAAAGAAAAGCCCTTATGAACCCTTAATAGTTGAAGTGGAGGATTTCAACAAACCAGGACCAAGCTCAGGATCATTTAAATCAAGTTCTTCCAGTGAGTTTCTTCCGCAACCTGTTTCGTCCTCAACTCCAAAAGAAATCCTTTCATTTGTTGACCACATGGATATTCCCAATGTAAGTAAACATTTAAAAAATACACAAACATTATTAGACCTACTTCAAATATTGGCTATAGGCTTTAGAGAAAACTAGGCCTAAGGCCTAGTATATTATCCATCCAAAAGGTTTTACTTAAGTTTGTAAATGAACAAACATGAGTTTTACGATGTGCAAAATATGTATATATTATTATAACAAATTTCTCACTTCTAGAGCTAGGCTGCCTGGCTACCTCATCTTCTACATATCCTAACCTCATCAACAAATGTTAAAACAAACTAGGCCAAATGTAATTTTAAGCTTTAAGGATGTTTGATGTTTAAGTTAAATAGGCAAGTAGGCCTGTAAAGGAATATTTTTGCTGCTAATTGTTAATGCATGTGTTTATTCGGTACTTGCGTATCATATAGTAGACTACCTTTAGCCTACCTTGCACCGCGGCGGTTAGATTAGGTTAGGATGCTATTTTGTTTAACTAATCTTTGTTGACCTTATAATTTGTTAAGAAGCTACGTTATTTAATGACTGAACTAAATTAACTAATTTACAACATTAAGACAAGCCTACTTTTTGAGTCTAATGGTATGTTGTATTTTTTCAGGAGATGCTGAACCAAAGCCTCGCCAAGGCCATATTCGTCGGTGGATCTCCCTTGTCAATGGTAGAACATCCACTTTGGATAGATTTTTTCAAAAGAATCAGGCCTTCCCTCCAGTTGCCTTCAAGATATCAGCTATCCTCTACTTACTTAGATGCTCAGTACACAGAAACGCAAGGTAACATAAATAAGCAACTAGAGGAGGCAAAAAATCTCCATCAGCAGTGTGATGGCTGGAGTAACCTCAAAAATGAATCGATTATTAACTTCATAATTTCAAAGCCTGAACCAATTTTTGTTGAGTTTGTAATGACTAACAGCAACAGTCACAATGCCGAGTACCTTGCTCAGCTTATCACAAATTTAATGGAGAAGTATGGACCAGAAAAGTTTCTGGTGGCGATTGGTGATAATGCTGCAAACATGATAGCTGAATTGAATATGGTAAAGGTTAAGTTTCCTAACATTGTTCCTCTCGGGTGTCTAGCTCACCTATTAAACTTATTGTGCTCAGATATTTTAGGCTGTCAAACAATCAAAATTTTCATGGCAAACGCAGTTGAGGTTGTCAAAACAGTAAAACACAGCCACATTTTACAAGCATTGTTTGATGAAATATCAGCTGAAAAAAAATTCAAAGATAGGATTTCACTGAAGTTCCCAGGAAAGACTAGGTGGGGGAGCCATCTTTTCTGCCTTGAGAGTTTGCAGTCAAACAAAGTTGTCCTACAATCCTTAGTTGTCAACGAAAAGGCGCAATCATACCTGAAGCCTGAAATAAAGAAGAGAGTTCTTGATGATGATGTTTTCTGGGTGAGAGTTGACAAAATGATAGAGCTGATGAACCCAATCGTTCATTTGATTACGGCTTTTGAATCCAATAAGCCTCAAGTTCATAAAATAGCCAAAAAGTTCAATGAGTTGGAGGCAATTCTCATCGAGAAGCTACCGTCCTCTCCACTGCAATCTGCAGAAGAAAAGGCAATCTTGGCTAAATTCCAAGCTAGGAAGGAATTTGGTGTATCGTCTATTCACCTTGCAGCTAATCTTCTTGATCCAGCAGCACAAGGTAGTAATCTGAAGCCTATCGAGATGCTTGATGCAATAAGCTTTGTTTGTGACACAGCAAAGAACACAGGATTAGATGTTGTTCAGGTTAGAGAGAACTTAGCTGATTACAGGGACAAACAAGGAATTTGGTCCAGACAATTTGTGTGGGAAGGAGTGGGTCTTGATGAAGAGAATCGTGTAAATCCTTTACTGTGGTGGCGAGGTTTGAGAGGAACTTGTGAACTGGTGGAAGTTGCTATAAAAATTCTTGGGGCACCCGTTACGTCTGCTGCCACAGAGCGAACTTTCAGCACTTTTGGCTGGATACATAGTAAGAAAAGAAAGAGACTTACATCTGAGAGGGCAGCAAAGTTAACATATCTCGCATACAATTGGAAATTGATGCATGGAACACCTAAGCTTCAGAAAAAAACCGAACAGAGTAGTCCAGAGTCTTTTTTCTGGACTCCAGACAAAGACAAAGGGGGAAAACCCCAGTATCCAATGAAGAACAAATTATAGGCCTAGAATTTGAGGAATCAGAAGAATCTGAGCCAGAACTTCATGACACTTCATCAGAAAAAAGTTATGAAGATCAGGAAACTGAAGAAAGTGATTAAAAAGCGATAATGGACAATTTCATTAATTTTTTCGCAGTAGATAATCTACCTATCTACGCTACCTAATATAAGACAATTATACTTCATTTCAAATTAATTTAGCAACCTAATTTGTTTTCTTTTTTCAATAGTTACTGCAGCCTATTATGTATTATTCATAAGCCAATTAAAGTATTGAACCCATTAAAGAAGTAAAAAAGTTACGTTCAGTCAACATTTTTTTCCCAATAACAAAACTAACACTCAAGCAACATTTTCAATATGTCTACCAAACCATAAAGAAGCAATATTGCAAAACAACTTTTCCAATACAATATATCAACTTAAAAAAATTATTTATAAGCGTTGCCTTATCAATATATCTTTAAAATGAATAAATGCCCGGGCATTTATGGATTTTGGGCATTTAACCTGGGCATTTGCCCCAACTTACAAATGCCCGGGCATTTTACATCACTATCGTCGTCATTATGCTGTCGGTGTGGGCCTCTGTTTAAGTGATGTGCAGGAGCATGACAACAACGCGATTACATGCGTGTAGATAAAAACTTAATTATGACGGATAAGAGTCGAAATTAATTATTAAAACGTTAACGTGCAGGTAGTATTATACGCTTTAGCCGAAAATATTATCAACAGTATTAATGGTAGAACTGAATAACAGACACACAGCAGATGTCAAAAACAATACAACTTGCTGAATGAATGTACAGATTTTTGTGGCATGTTTATTTATTAAAATCGTGTAGGTTCGTTCCATTACTGAAGCAGCGACAATTAAAACTGACAAACTGGCAACTGTCACACAATAGAGACCCCCCCCCCCCACACTCACAACATATTTCAATATAACAACGTACAATACGTATTGTACTGCATTTACAATATCATGTGTGTTATAACAACGTCAATTACGTTGTTCTTTGTACATTGTATTTATCATCATTCTCGAGGTAGTCTTTTAGTAGCGTTTCGTGGGTTCCAGGTAGCATCCCGGTCTCCACTGATGTCTATCACTGAAGAGACTTCTCGTCTCCACAAAACACCATCCATTGTGTCATCCAGGAGCTTCTACCTTCTCCTCCCTCTCGTCTTGTCTCCTTCCACTGTTCCCACAAAAACCGTTCTTAATAGGCCATTCTTGGGCCTAGGGTACGTACAACCTAGTTTCCTTTTTTTAAAATTATCTTGTTGTTGCATCCTCTTCGTTCACTTATTAATTTAATAATATATATAATACTTTCACTTATGAACTTACTGTTTGTCACTTCCCAAACGTTTCAAGATGTTGTTTCTCTTCTTCAGTGGGTTGAGTACTAACTGTCGATTACAGAATAACCGTTACGGAATCAACCTTCCTTTTTTAAATACCAACACACAACCACCGGTTTGGTTTGGTTTTTTCCTTTTTTTCTTCCTTTTTTTAATACGCTGACGTATTCTACTATCTTTGATTCTTTTGAACACGTCTTTATTGTGTGTTTTCTAACGCATCTTATTCCTTCCAACTACTTCGAAATCCACATTTGTAGCGCACCGATCCAATCTTCTATATACAGTGGAACTCGCTTATAAAGAGAACTCGGATGTAACGAGCAAACGTACGAGATTTGTTTTGTTTTGTATCTTAATAATGACAATTAAACTCGTTTCTAACAAGTAGGAACGCATTAGAGACTTGGTTACAACGAGCATTTTATCGCAGGTTTGTTCATGGGTTAAGGTAGCTAACAAAAGTTCTTTACAATACAGCATTTTAAACATTCGTTTAAAATCATTACTACTAGTGAAACGAATAATGTAAGTGATAAATTCGTGAAATATTTAAACAAATTACGAAACTGTTTTGATATCTACAGATAAAAAATTACTAAACAAACAAAAATAGATGACCTTTCAAGGTTAATTAAATTCTGTGTGCGAAATATAATTTTGACGATTCCATTTAGAACGAAGTACAAAAAGACAAATAAATTAGAGTTCATTTCCTTGTAATTTAAAGATAAATATTGTACTTGCGGCATGGAAAGTTTTGCGTTTTTCGCCAGATTAGCCGGCTGATTTTTGGTAAGTTTTTACTACACAGTTACTTTTGCTTTATTTCCCGAATGCACTGTACGGCAATATTCAGGAAAGATGGTAGCGTCTAAAAAATGTTGTTCTTCTTCTGCACTACAAGGATTAGGCATTTCCCTGCTCCGTCCTCAAAAACTTATGACCACCGTTTTCGTGGTCTTCCTATATCTCTTTTCCCTCTTGGGTTGTAGTTAAGTATTTTTTTGGGTATTCTCCCATTTCCCATTATATTTACATGATGTTTCCATCTTTCTTTATATTCCGTTATTTTTTCATTTACTGCATATACATTTAGTTCATTTCGCACGTCTTCATTTCTTACTACCTAAAAAATGTTTAAAGTCTAAATTTAAATTTTAAGTGTAGAATGTAAAACATGTTAAAATTTTATTGTGAAAAGGCTCATCTATAGTAGACTTTTTTTGTTGTGTGTTCGATAACCACGGTATAAAAATTTAGGCTTGCGAGTCGAAACTCGGATGCAGCGAGCACCCGGTTTTAACGAACACATTTGTCCGGTCCCTTGAATCTCGTTATAAGCAAGTTCCACTGTACTTTCCTCAAAGTACATGTTTCTGATCATTATAAAGTAAAATTACAGTTTACTGAATTAGTAACGGCCTTGGAAATGTTTACCGTAATTACAGAGTTTACCGTAAATTACAACCTCGTCAGCGTTAGCGAAATTGCTAAACGTTATGCGTCAAACTCTTTTACAAAATAATTTAGACACAACTATTCTAATTACTACATCTACTCGCACTTACTTTTCTGACTGCCATTTTGGATGGCGTATTGCACACTTTATAAACAAAACGTAAAAATACGGGACAGTGTGCTGTAAGTTACTCTGAAGCTGGAAAACCGGTTGGTTAAGATCAAAATTGTCGTCAGTGTTTTAAGTCGGGTTTTTACTAAAACTCATCGGTAAATGTTATAATTTAACGACGAAGACTGGTAAATGTTAGTTTTACCTTATGTTGTATAAAGACATAATGCGGGACCTTGTATCTTAAATAAAAATGCACGTCAAAAAGAGACAAGAAAACGAAAGAGACGTCTCCATTTCTCAGTGATTTCTTTACTTCAATATTGACGTTGAATTATTATGTTTCTAATTCCTTAATTATTTACATTTCTGAAAATGAATGTAATACTTTCTTACCCCTTACGCTGGGTTTCACCCGAGGATGAGCCCTTTCTACATTCGGGACACGACCTATCTCAATTTTCAAACTCTTTTCGATGTCGGCACATTCTCACGTTGAAATATGCGTTACGCTATACAGGTTACATGAATCAATAAAGAAAATGACACTCTGTGACGTGGATGGTTTCCGTTTAACCTATTTCTTGGACATACAATTACAATAGTCAGTTGGAACACCGCCAGACTAGGGACTAGCGACCGTACGTAATATTTATTGCGTCTGGTTTCAACAGTAACACGCCCGTTAAGTACTTGCACCGCATTTTGTATTACAGTTACTACGTAGTTACATGTGCAAAGAAACGAACAACACAGTCACTCACCGGCTTTTAAAATGATTTATTATCACGAGTTCGCTTGACTGTTTAATACACGTTTCACTATAAAGCCCTTTAAGGGCACTCGTAACCGGCAAATCGACCAAAAACTCGATTTTTGTTTTCTGTCTTAAAACATTCTTCAATATTTTCTGATTCATTTCATACCAAATTTATGTGAATACGGCTAATAATAATTTTTTATGATTTTTTTTTTTTAAATTGAGATCGTAGGAAAAGTTTTCTCAAAAGTGCTGATAATGTTATCATTTTTTACAAATATGTAACTCCCTTATAACAAATCATAGAGATTTTCAGTTTTTACCATTGGAAATGGAATTTCAGTAAGCAGTCACTACCAGTGTCTGTCATAAAGCCAATATTTGCTGATCTGAGTCGTCCTAATTTGTTAAAAAAATGTCTTCATGGTAGTGCACAGAACGCAAACGAGTCGCTGAACCATTTGATTTGGAATAGTTTCCCAAAAAATATACTTGTTGGACTGGACACTTCAGTTTTGGGTGTACATGATGCTGTGTTGACCTTCAATGAAGATAATATAAGTAAGTGTCAAGTCTTACAAAAATTAGGGATCAAACGAGGATAAAATACGGTTAAGGTAATGAAAAAAAAAACTGACTTTGGCTATTGGGTTAATAGAGATATAACTACGCTACTAGAACTATACAGTTTCATGAAAAATTAAAACGTAAAAAAATTATAAGTGTGTTTTTTGCCTGCAAAATATTACAGCAATGCATACAAAATTATTAAAACATCAGGAAATTGAGATATCTTTATAATTGTAGTAGCGTTTGTGGTGTATAAAGTTTTTACTAACGTGCTAAAATTTTAGACTTATATCTTTTACAGATTCTGAGATAATGGGGCTCAAAGTTGACGTATTTAACATGGTAATCATAGCCGGTTACGAGTGCCCTTAAATATCTTTCACCTCTATTGATCATTATCATCATCTTCGTCGTCTTCACTAGATGGTTTTGGCTTGTTTAGGCAGTTTTGTGTTACTGTTTTTACGCACTGTTTCCGTTATCTGACGTTGTAGGGTATATGTTTAGTTCCTAGCTCTACAAAGAGTAACCAACGTTCCTTAGAAATTCTTCTTACTTTCTCTTTGCCTAATGCCCTATGAGGTGACCGATTTTCAGCTTATTCGATTCCATTAACCATTGACGCCTAATTCCTAACTCCTATCATTTTTCATAAATTATCCAATACTGTTATCCCTTGTTCGTCACCTATTTCTTCTATTCTTTGTAGCCATCTATTCGTTTCCTTGCTCCTCCATTTCTATGTGTGTTTATTTCTAACATGGTTTTCGGTAATCCATGATTATAATATGTTTATAGCATTTAGTTCCGTGAATCGTTTTTACAAGCGATTACAGTGAATATTCGTTTAGAATTATTACAGCGTGGTTATATACTGTCGAACTCGCGAATTTACGTTAACTTGTCACCTTTATCATTTGTTTTGTTTAACGCGTATCAGTTAACTGTATAACTAAGAGAATTAGCATAATACGAGTGTGATTGTTTTATAAGAAATTTAATAAAAATTGCGACCACTGGTTTTGTAGCGTTTGATAAATTATTCCAAGATACATGCGACCTTAAAAATATAAACATTAGTAAAAATTCAATTATCACAGTATGCTCTTAGAGATAGAATAATGTAATGTAGACACTAAAGCGAGTCATAAACAAAGCAATCAAAACAGTCAGCTGCTCATAAACGTTGACACTACCAACAAGAGTTCGCTCAAGCAAATAAACGGATCACTGTGTAAACAAATTAACTGTTACGTTGGAACTGAAACTTGTTTAGTGTCTGTCTTGTTCTCTTATTCCGTAGTTATATATTCTGTATTATTCCCATGAAGAAACGCGCATTGATGCTAAAATATAACTGTTACAAGCTCTCAGCGCTTTAACGTAAATTAATTTCTCGGGAAGTCGTTTTGTTTCAATGTAATGGCGAGGACTCTGCTGCAAGTCTGACTATAATGTTATTAACGTTATTATAACAGTTTTAACGGCCACTACGTGACGTCACTGAGAGTGGTGGGTGACGTCAATGTAGAACCCCTACAGCAAAAAGATTTTCCATAAGCGTGTACAGTAAAAGAAAGCTCGATAAACTGAATGACTCGGGACTTTGACAATGCCGGATTAACAATGCGCATCTGACTGAAGGGTTCAAACAAGCAAACAAGAAGTACGTAATAATAATTGTTCGTAATATATTGAAAGGAATACTTTATTAGGCCTATTTTTCGGTATCGAAATATATAAAACAGCATAAATTTAGTGATTTACACGGGTAAAAAATATATAAAGTATTTTCACTTACTCCAATTAAAAAAAAAATACACAAAGCAACAATGTTGCTGTTTTTCTTATAACAAAGAACGTAAACTATACTTTGTGCAGTACTGAGGGTCGTTTATTTGCAGATCATAGTAAAGTTATTGTATACAAGTATATGCTGTGAGCTGTTTACTCCAGCAGACTCACTAAACGGATTTTCAACCACGATCACAAGAATAGCAATGACAAACCTTTGGGTACAAGAGATAACAAAGGACATGACAGAGATGAAGAGCACAGAAGACATAATATGGGATAACTTTTAGAGAACTGACACAAAACGCGAAAAGTTTTCTGGAAGTAGTGAAAACACGTGTTATGTTTTTAAAGTCACCTTCCGGTATGAACCGCGTCCAAAATGTCTTGTATGACGTTTCACTCATATTACAAAATCTATGTGACGAAGAGGCTGGCAACCACACAGACCTGAGGATACTCACTGTAATATGAGTGAAACGTTGTCATACAAGACGTTTTTGACGCAGTCTATACAGGAAGAAGACTTCAAAAACACAATGAACACCGGCCGCGGAAGCCTATTTGAGAAAATACTTGTGGACCGAAGAGAGGAGGAATAGAGCGAACGAATGAAGAGTTATTTGAAGCAGCGGGAAGCAAAAACTGAAATGAATGTACTGTGTTATTTTACGCAGCCCTTCGACGGTCAAAGTCGAATGACTTACGAAGAAAACAAATTATAATTTGTTTAATAACCGTTTAATCATAAACAGAATTAACACCGTTGCACACCACTATAGAAAGATAATTCCGATTAGCGCTTTCAAGCTTCACAGCTCATCATCAGATCGGAAATCTGATGACCCGTGTTGATCAGATCTGACCATTTGACCAGTTTCGGATTAAATGATCAGATCTGATCATTTCCGACCTGATGATGAGCTGTGAAGCTTGAAAGCGCTAACCGGAATCATTTTTACTTCCATATTCCTTAAGGAATGGAAGTATGGTGATGGCAAAAAAAATCGTGTTCGAGATTATTGCAGATTCTGATTCTACTACACTCAAAACATGAAAAAAAGTCGTTTTCCGAAAAGTGTCTGTGTGTCTGTCTGTCTGTCTGTCTTCTGTAGATTTTTTTTCTATGGCAAACGATAACTGCCGCAAATTCAAACAGAATCAAATAATTTTTTGCATACAGCCCGGTTTTGCAGAGTTCTCGCGACCTATTGTTTTTGGTGAAGATCGGTTGAGGGAAAGGGGTAGTTTACCTGCAACGGTTTTTTTTTAGCAAGGGAAATTTTGTTTGTTTGGCAAACGATAACAGCCGCAAATTCAAACAGAATCAAATAATGTTTCGCATACAGCCCTGAATTGTAGAGTTCTCAAGACCTATTGTTTTTGGTGAAGATCGGTTAAGGGAAAGGGGTAGTTTACCTGTAACGTTTTATGTTTTAACAAGGGTATTTCCTATGGCAAACGATAACAGCCGCAAATTCAAACAGAATGAAAAGATTATTTGCATACAGCCCTAAATTGTAGAGTTCTCAATACCTTTTGTTTTTGGTGAAGATCGGTTAAGGGAAAGGGGTAGTTTACCTACAACGTTTTTTTAACAAGGGTATTTTCTATGGCAAACGATAACAGCCGCAAATTCAAACAGAATCAAATAATTTTCTGCATACAGCCCTGATTTGTAGAGTACTCAAGACCTATTGTTTTTGGTGAAGATCGGTTGAGGGGAAGGGGTAGTTTACCAGCAACGTTTTTTATCATGCGTATTTTCTATGGCAAACGACAACTGCCGCAAATTCAAACAGAATCAAATAATTTTTTGCATACAGCCCTGATTTGTAGAGTACTCGCGACCTATTGTTTTTGGTGAAGATCGGTTGAGGGGAAGGGGTAGTTTACCTGCAACGGTTTTTTTTATCAAGGGAAATTTTTTTTTTTTTGGCAAACGATAACAGCCGCAAATTCAAACAGAATCAAATAATGTTTCGCATACAGCCCTGAATTGTAGATTTCTCAAGATCTATTGTTTTTGGTGAAGATCGGTTGAGGGAAAGGGGTAGTTTACCTGCAACGTTTTTTTAACAAGGGTATTTTATATGGCAAACGATAACAGCCGCAAATTCAAACAGAATCAAATAATGTTTTGCATACAGTCCTGATTTGTAGAGTACTCAAGACCTATTGTTTTTGGTGAAGATCGGTTAAGGGGAAGGGGTAGTTTACCTGCAACCTTTTACGTTTTATTTTCTATGGCAAACGATAACAGCCGCAAATTCAAACAGAATCAAATAATGTTTTGCATACAGCCCTGATTTGTAGAGTACTCAAGACCTATTGTTTTTGGTGAAGATTGGTTAAGGGGAAGGGGTAGTTTACCTGCAACGTTTTTTTATCAAGCGTATTTTGTATGGCAAACGATAACAGCCGCAAATTCAAACAGAATCAAATAATTTTTTGCATACGTCCCTGAATTGTAGAGGTCTCAATGACTTTCGATTTTGGTGAAGATCGGTTAAGGGGAAGGGGTAGTTTACCTGCAACCTTTTACGTTTTAACAAGAGTAAAGTACTTGAAAATTTATTTAAACTTTTTGAAACAATGGTAATTGTTAAAAATAAAATAATTTTGTTGCCAGGCAATAAAATTATAATTTTTTCATTTTAATGTAATATAATATTTTTCATTTAATACAGCAATAAAAAGGCAGGTAAGACACAGCCTGGCTGTTTGGCTGAAAATGATTTTAAATATAAATCTTAGAATATGGAAGTCATGTATGGTTCTCCATACCGATATTCTATAATGGTGTGCAACAGTGTTAATTCTGTTTGTGATTATAACCACTAACACAACTTTATTAATTAAATGTTTAATTATAATTTGTTTGTTAATAATTACTCGCACACGGTATTTAAATGCTCTATGATTACTCATAAGTAAAGGATACGATGATTAGGTTACAAAATTATGGAAACAATACAAAAGAGTCTACAGTAATTGTAGGTAGGGTCAATACATTTATTTACTGGATTCAGCTGAGTAACATTACTTATGTTACAAGCAATTATATTTAATATGACTGAAGAAAACAATGGTTCCCGTTTATGAGTGTCGAGAATTCAAGTCTTAATAGTGCAGCTTTAGTATGCAGTGGGTTTATATTTATACAGCCAGTCTGGAGGGAATCTTCAGTTCATAATACAATACAAGACATTACAATGTCTGGGAAAGCGTCTGTGTTACATTAATTAGTTTTCATGTGCGAGTTTGGAAGGTAACTGACCTTGATGAGAACTCTTGGGGGGGTTCCGTGGTGTTAAGTAACGTCTGCGGTATACATGTTATGGTATCGTCTGTATTATTCTCGCCAGTCAGCTGACTCCGCCGCTGCCACTCTCGCCGTTGACCTGCTGATATTTGTTATGTTACACTGCCGATCTGAACTGTCAAACCAGATCATTTTGTCATAAAAATCTCCTTGCCTATAAACAATGCACAATTATATAAGTAACTGTAGACGTACATGAATTCTTCTCTCACTGTAACAAACTGCAATCTGCAAATCCTATTTTCCCCATCATTCTCCACGACCCGTCTAGTGACTTGGCAGCCTTCCACGTCTATGTTTTTTGACCATGAGCAGCTGCAATTACTTTTCAGCTTTCAATTTGGCGTTTCATTTTCTAAGTAATATACGAAAATGACGCGTATCTCAGACATTTTACAGCGAGTCTGATACACAATGACGTAAAGTTACCGATAACCTATTTGCAAACGCATTATAGTTTAAAACCGCGTGTAAGACTGAAACATTTCTCGGTATTTAGATTACAGGTTCTCTCCAGGGTCCATGTATTTCTTCAACTTTCTCCCCATCAAGGATAATTGGCCTACAGAACTGTTCCAAGTTAATTACTCCCACTGCTTCCAACAGTTCGTCTTTCTGTGGTTAATAATTGAAAGGTACAGAGGAAAACCAACTCAGTCAAAAATCTAGTTTTTCCAGGAGAACAAAACTAAACTTTGAAACGCTATATTTTACAAACCATTAAATAAATCAAATTGCTTATTACTTTGTTTGATTAAGCCTTTACTTGTTACTTTATTCTTAAAATAAAATTATTGAATGTCTTTGCATACCTTAATTTTTTATACTGAAACACCTCAATAACTCGTGGCTCATTTGGTTCTTCCCGTTTACAATTTGGCATGTTAAAATAACGAATTTAAGGAATGAGATGCCGTCTTTATCTTATTTTTGTAAATTTTTGACTATGTTGGTTTTCCCCTGTATCCTTCAATTTACGAATTAGCTTGTCGATCCTGCTGCCCGGCATCCTATTTAGATAATCTTTCCATTTACACATAATTCACAGATTTCATCGTTAACAGAAAATGTACCAAGCTTCACTATGATGTTTTCATTTTGCTCCTTACTCTCAATCAACCCAGGAGATCTCGCATAAACTTCATTTCTCTTGCTTTCATACGACTTGATTCATCACTACATAGCAGAACTGGGCCGGTATAACTATTTAACAGTTTTTATTGTAACTCTTTCTCTTGACAGTTCTCCGTATCGCAACAAAAATTAAATGGCAGACCTATGTACTGTGTTTATTATTTACATCCCTGCCATACTGTAAACTCACGATATACCCAACTTACTAGATGCTAGCAACTTGTTCAATGGGGTTCTTTAAGAAAACATTGTTATAACCGAATACGCAGCATGGAATGCCATTATTTTCGTCTTCTCCGCGAATATATCTGTAGTGATCGTAAACCTTATGTAACCTTATATTACGAATGCAATATTCCTGTCTCCCTTCTGAGTCCTACAAGCAATACGTCATCGGCATGTTGCTTCAAATGTTCATATTCCTACAAATTCCCAATTTAATTCCTATTGGCCTGGATTCTACCGGTTTAATTAAATTATATACTATACATTAACACCACTATTAATAGTTTTACTGCAAACCGCCCTGTATGCGATTTTTTCATGTTCAATTTCTACGCTCCAAGTGCCGCCAAATACCAGTAACGCTGCTACTGAATCCTAGAACATTTAGATTAACGTGCGGCCGACAGATTACACCCATTTTACAATAAACGTATATGAAGGGAAAAATGTTTAGTACGCAGGCAAATCCAATAGTAAATACAGAAACAAATTACTCAAACAACGTGTATTATAAAGTGAACGTGTTATGTACTAACGTATAAATAGGTATGTACTGTACGCGCATCAGGTTTGCTGCCGAGACGGCTGAGGAGCGGGGGGTTTACTGAATGATAGTGCGTCTTGTGTTGGTGGGGTATTACTGGTTCTGAAAACATTGTTCAGACGTTCAGTAGACGTATTTAGTTGTAATGTTGTGTGCGTATTAGATTGAGCGTTCGTACATTGTATGTGAGTGTAATTTATTGAATATTTTGTAAAAAATATGTGTTTTCTTTATTCGCCACAAGAAATACCGTGTGAGAGACAGTCAAGTCATACCGAAACTGTGTTAAACGTATTTTAATGTGTAGTATTACAGTGATGCGTGCAGTGGAATGGCATACGTCACCACAATTCCTTGCTCGGTAGCAAAGGTGCTGCTGTGACAGTACATGTTCTTATGAACAGATCGTTATTGATATATGATACATGGCTCTTATTACATATGGTCGGCGTAACACACACGAGTATGCGCGCGAACAAATTCAAAAAATACAAACCACGACACAATTAAGAGTCACACGTTCTCTCAAAACAAAACTATCCACCAAGACCAAATAAAGAGTCCCATTATTACTAACCGACACTATCTTGCCCACCCAAGGACAAATACATCACCGGACAACGATACCTTCGACAAAGCTGACAATAGGCGTACGTACCACGGGGCAGTCAACAGGTCAAAGTAAAATAAACCTTGATAGTACTTTTAAACACACACACACACACACACACACACACACACACACACACACACACACACACACACACACACACACACACACACACACACACACACACACACACACACACAATATGATATAATTTAAATATAAAAATATATTCTTGTTTTAAAAAGACTTTATTTAATATTCCATAATAAAAACGACACACGAATAAACTGAGTAATTTATGCAACATATTGAGGCCTATATGTACTTAATTATGTGGTGTTCGGATTGAGTTCCCATTCAGTGAACTGTGTTTAATCTTCGCGACGTTTTGGCAGCTTCATCTGTCACCCTCAAGATGTTGACTACATGATGTTCTCCCCCCCCCCGCACACACACATTGCGTGTTCGTACTTCGTAAATGTCTTATGCTGCGTTACAGTTTCGTTCTACATTCGCGACAACTTACCTACTTAATAAGGTAATATGGTCTTACCCTGGCCTATACAATACACACAAGATTTGTGTCCGATTTTAATAGTTTTTTGTTGTTGTAATGTTGGCACATGTCTCTCTAATAATAATTATATAAACGTGTAACCATACTGGCTACATAATTTAGATTTGACAGCTCACTGAATAAGACGTGTTTGGTGTTTGGGTGACTGACATTCAACGATGCAAGGCTGAAGAACTTGCATTAAATTTTACTAGAACACGAAAATTCTAGTGAACTAAATTAGATTTCAGTAGAGAAAGAGATAAAGTACTGTAAAGTGGCTTTTGGTGAGTCACTTTTCATGAACGAGCGGTTTATAAATAACGAAAAAGCTTCCAAACGGTCGTGAATCAATTGAAATTTTACTGTGTGCCATAAATTTTTATTCCTAGATGATACGGTCAATAAAGTCTACTGCTAACAGTTTGTGTGTGAAGCTATTCGTAGTTAAGGCCATAACTATGGAAATTGCGCCTCCATGTTGCAATAACTCCGACGTCATTTATTATTGAAGTATTTTTAGAAAAAAACTACACTGTGATACCGCACCAAACGTATTCACCAGCTGTGCGCGAGTTTTCCTCTTCACAAGAATAAAGAACATCGGAAAAGACAACGTTTCGCAACTTACGTAGATACAAAACAAAAATCGTCGAGCTAGCTACTACAAGTATACAAGACTGTGCGCATTTCAGGAATTTTCCGACGACTGAAAAACCGTTGGCTGAAATATGTTGTAACCCAGGTGCGAAACCAGGGGGGATATAGGGATATATCACCCCTCGAAATCCGAAAATTATTTTTAAAATTTTGGAGCAAAAAATTTTAAACTAATTATGTTTTTTGAAATGTAGTTAACTGACTTCCAAGTTTAACTAATGTACAATAATAGGCCATATATTCAATAATAAATATAACAGATGTTGAAAGAAATGGTGAAAAATGAAAAGAAGTCGGCTTGAAAGAGAGTAGGATACGGTACGATTTTCCGCTGGTTACGATAAATAGGGACATATCTTTTTATATTTTAACATAATGTTACATGTTGATAACTTCAATCACAAAGCACATAATGTGAATGAGTTTTAATTTTTAACATTATTTTTCATAATGGACATGGTTGTTGTAATAGACTCTACCTAGCTCTAAGAAACAAAATACTGTAAAATTAAACATATGTTCATTACAATTTTTTCGTGTTCTTGCATGTGTTAACCATACAACACAAACACAATTTACTTTCTTAATTTTAACGATCTCTTTGAAGTATCTATATTCCACAGAAAGGTATTATTAGGCTTCCAAGTCAAACTGTATATTATTGATTGATTTTTATGAAATTAGTGAGTTACACCCATTATTTACACATTATTTTTACTTTGTTGGTACGATTTTCACTATAATATGAGGAAAACAAACTCTAAGAAAACGATATGTGGTTGAAAAAATCCCCCCCCCCCCGAAATGTAATCTTAGGTTGACCCTGTTGCAACCGATGTGGAGAACTCCGAAGCGGACAATATATAAGCAAAGGTGAATAAAGGCATCGTTTTCTGAAATAAGCAAACACTGTATGAACGTTCTGATCAAAACTCGTACAGGGCTCCATAGATCAGTAGATTAGTAGTAGCTTAGGCAATATCTGATGTGTGAGTGTATTATTAATAGGCACACCACAAGTGACCTCTTGGGATTCGTTTCATTAACGAAAAATATGGCAAATTTATCCGTGCGTACAGTAAAAGCAAGGGAGAATGAGAAAGAGGAAGGAATATAAATGGTTAAAGCCGTGTCATGGACACACTTCTTCACATTGTGCGGTATAGGATACACATTAATCATACGACTACTTGCGAGTAGCTACCTCCCTCCCTTATAAGTTTACCTCTTCTTTAATTTACACTTCTTGGCCGATTTTGTAAAGTTATTTATAACAATCAATAACCGACACCCTTGGACTCAAAAGGAAATAAAATAACAACGGGATTTAAACGTAGTGACACAAAACTTTCGACAGGGGCGTTTGAAGGGGGCGGGGAGTGGAGAATGTTCGAGACTGGTCGATAGTATTCTCGTTACAATACATACCACAGAGATCCTCAATAACTGGAACGGAATACAGAATCATCAGGATATCCCTGATTCACAACATATTGTTGACACTGTGTTTCGCAGAAAATCGGGTAGTTATTGTCCAAGATTACGACGACCTGAACTATTACAACCGGAAAAGGCATGATCCCACATTTAATGTATGAAGTCTCATCACTTTTCTAGCACAGCTCGTTATATTACTTGATAAGGAGGTCTTATTGTGTCAATCAGTATGTTCGATTATCGAGTCAGAGCCAAATTCCTCACCACCGAACGGTATTTTTCATAAAAGCGGTCTGTTTTCGGCGAAGTTAACCCCTATAATGGATTACACACCCCACAATACGCACAGCGAAGAGCTGTTCAAGATACTCAACTAATTTATATTTATTTATCAGCTCTCCCAATAAATCCATAAGAAATAGGCTTTTCGATGTTCGGTATGTGAAGGGGGGGAGTATATGGGACAATGGCCCAGGGCGCCATAACTGGGAACAACGCCAAAATTAGACTTTGTTGAAAATGTTGTGCTGAAAGAATTTAACTGGAAAATTACACATACACGACGATGCTGCTAAGCGGAAAGATATTTCGGAAGAACAAATATTATGTACATGAATTACGAAATCGTCAAGGCGTCATCATCCGGAGAAAGATAAGTTTTGCAAACTTCGATTTAAACAATTACCAGAAGAGGGGGTGATTTGCGCCCGTTTATCGCGTGCTTGTAAGGAAACCCCTCCTCTCACTTGGATACAAAATACTCATCTAGTCCACGGTTCTCGGGCAATCCACAGACCGCAATGCGGCGGATGTGGAAAAAACACCTAGAAAAAAGGCAGTAGTAGATTTTACCTACAATACCCATTGGGACTTGACCGAAGAGGGCGTGATAATCCTCCTTGGATACGCCATAGAGAAAAATCGACGATTAAGAAAATTACCAAAGGAGCTGCCGGCACAAGTCCCGTGGGCCTAATAACACATAGCGGAGGTAAGGATGAGACTGGTTAACTATCTCATCCATTTAACTATAAATATATAGTTGCTATGTCACCAGTGGTGACATGATACTGTAATAGTTACAGAGTACGGCCGTTATTAGGTTAGCAGCGGAAGCGGCCACCTAATTCATCGCTCCAGGCATTCGTCCACGTCTGCCTTCCCCTTACTACAAGTATTTGCATATTACCGTACACAAGCACTTTGTGCATAATTTTTAAATCGTCTCTGCTTGCAAAATGACATTAGCGTAAAGTCTGCATTACAGTAAGCACGTTAGATGATCAATAAACAGGATGACGTGGACGCACTGTGCTGTGGTGTCAGTAATGATTTCCATTTAACCTATTTCTTGTACACACAATTACAATAGTCCGCTGGAACACCGCCAGACCGGGGGACTAGCGACCGTACGTAATATTTATTGCGTCTGGTTTCAGCGGTAACACCCCCGTTAAGTAGGTACTTGCATCGCATTTCGTAATACGATTACCATAATAGCATATGCACAGCAGCGAACAGCCTTTTTCGTTTTCAATAAAAATACGCATACTTCCTGTAAAGCGACCACGACACACACACACACACACACACACACACACACACACACACACGCACGCACGCACACGCGCGCGCGCGCGCGCACACACACACAATTCTGTAGAATAAATTTCAGTACATTTTGATCTTACAAAAATCTTTTTCCCCTTTGTCAGCCTCTCCGCTCCACCCCATGTTGCTCATTTCTTTCTAAAACTTTTGCAGTTACTTGATAACAGGTTTTTCGATGAAATTAAAATTCGATTTAATACTAACAAAATTTTACAATGCTAATAATTCTAATATAACAATCGATGACACACATTCTTCGTTTCACCGCTTCCTGAGGTAATTCTCAGCTGCCTTGAATGCTCGCACGCTCGATCCTTTTACCCTCCTGTCTATTTTGTGTCTTTCAGAGCTACAGAGCTCAGACCAATAAGATCTTTAAATCTAACAGTCGATAATACGTGAACATTAGCAGAAGAGTTAGGTCGGACCATGGCTAAGAGTTTATCACAAACCGTTTCGACCAATAAACAATCTGTGGTCGTCTTCAGGTGTAAGTTAAACTAGTACAGACCACAGATTGTTGGTCGAAAAGTTATGTGATAATTGTAGTATTTCGAGCGCTCATTCTTAATAAGCCTTATTGTTAATACGCGCTTAAATTCTTGCAAAAAACGGCCACAATTACAACTGGCTTTCGTTATCTTAGTATATTTATTAGTAAAACAAATATTTAATGAACCTAACCCACGTTGTATTTCGTAATTATTCTGAAAACACTTCAGATGCTCACCTAAAAAAAAGTAAGTTAACTAACTTACTTAGTTAATTAACTTACCTTAGTTAAGGTAACTAAGTTACAATTATAATTATATCACAGTACTACAATTCTATCACACATATTACTTATGAAAAATGTTTTTCTAATGACTTCGTACTGTTCAATTTTGACCAGAGCCGTGAAAATGGGGGGGGGGGCGAAATGGACAGTCGTATGGTTATCGCAATCAGACAGAATCCATAATTTCACTCAAAATATTCCCTCAGATAATATAATACAAAAAGTATACTGCGTGTAACGTCACTGTATATACTGTACTTCATCCGATTAAGTATTTAATACCATAAAAATAGGTCAGCAAAGATTTCGCAACGCTTGCTTTCAATTTGAACATGGCTGTAAGCGAATCACTAATAGAAAAGGTTATCAACGATTCTGCCTCTCTAGATGGAAGTGAAGAAACGTTAAATTACTTGTACATTTGCGTTTTGATATAAACTAGTTTTTCTCAAGTTCACATTCAACCAATGTTATCAAAACACTTTTGAATTCCATCTGTTAATATTGTTCGCGTTGTTTAATTAATTATAATTTACTTTATGGTACTCTTAAGGCTTGCTAGAATTTTTGAATATATCTGCTTTTCACTTAAATGATAGTATCTAGCAGAATTATCAAACATACAAACATAAAATATCTAATTTTTTTAAAGGGGCTACAAATTCCAAATTCCACCCCCGCTCCGGGTCCTGCTTTCGTACATATTACACGATAAGTCAGTAACGGACACATATAAGTCAGTGACATATGGGTGTAGAAAGACAGTGTTGGTGCTGGATGCAAAGCGTATCATAGGTACTTAAAGCTCGTCGTTCCCTTTGTCGCTTACATAAGAACAGACTCTGTGTTCGGTTCGTGTGTACATACAACAATGAAGGACTCCAGACCACCCCTTCAAAACCGTACACGTTCATGTGAGTCTTGGGAACGACCGTGACAAATACTGTACTAACGTGATTTAGTACGACTAGGAGTTGTACGAAAACGTTGCGTCGTGGACCGGACCTCAAGGTAAGGCTCGTAAATGCAGCTCGAATATTTCAAACCCATTACAATACCTACCAAGAAAGCAGAGTTATGAATGCTGTTATGAACAATGCCAAGCGAGTGCTTTGCATAAAAAAGAGGAAAAGTTTGAGTGGTGTAGTTGGTCAAGATTACGGAGTGTCAGTCAATATGGCCCAGCGCGATGAGACTCATGCACTACATAGATATTATGGAGAGAGTTCTGCACACAACACCGCGATAAATCACCAGCTTATTAGCGGACACGGGGAGGAGGAAAACGGGAAGAGTGTCAAACGGAAAGTGCCAAATGGAGTGGTATGAGAATGTAGAGAACGCACAGTGGACAAAGGTGCACTACGTGAAATGTGGTCATAACTGCGTTTGGATTGGCTACGCAAATGCTGACTAGTCATGAGATGTTTACAAACGGGGAATGTGGACGACTTCTACGTCTACTGCGGAAACACGGAGAATTACAAACAGGAAAATATCGATATTGCAAAAGTAACAAATAAGTTCTTAACACTTGCAGTAATACAGTAATTTAATGACTACAAAGCAATTCCCAGAAGTGACTAAGGAAACAGAGCTACCTACTCTGTGTTTATAAAGGTTGCCAGCAATATAAAATAACTCCGTGACAAATTCTAGAAAGGAGTCGGCAAATTCACGCAATCTTTCTAGAGCACTGTGAAAACTTCGAACTGACACACGATATACCGGTATTACATCGTACTCGGAAAGGTAGCTAACTTAACTGGTACCACGAATGTAACCGCATGTCATGGAAAAATATTTGTCGACATAGTAAAAGACTTGAAAAGAGTCGACCGAAGAAGGCAATGAGAGGGAATACGTGAAGACACTGCTTGGTATACGTATGTGAATATCTAACACAGACAATGCCCCAGGTTTACGGACAAGAAGTGTGTTTTTACCCAGTACAAATCTGATGTACGGATGCAGCAGAGATTAGTATATTCCTCATTAATGTTGAAAATATTTCAAACCCAAAATACAATTGTACGCTTTTTTCTGGAACGCTCACTTCTCTCGCAAAATCATGTGTTACACGGCAAAATCAAAACTTTTGTTAGAATGCAAAGTAAGGAGTCACATTCCCAAACTGTTTACTTTTAACCGTAACGACAAGACGTCCAGTCGATTTACGTATTTCACGTTTTCATCGTCTCTTGAGTTAGCAGATACTCTTGTTCATAACCAACTTCACTATTCTATAGAGTTTCTTGGTCATCTACATTTTCAACGATTCTCTCGGACCTTTTCAACTATCTCGTCCTCAATCGCCCTGACGGCATGATCATTTGGTAATTCTTTTGGTAAGTCCGTTATGACTGTTTTGCACGCGTCTCGAATGTTCGCGTTCGTTATTCTGCCTCGACGTGTTCTGCTTAACATTCTTCTTAATGCCATCTCATTTCAGTAACTCAAGTTTACCTTCCACATGCTTCGTATTACGACTCTATGCTCCGTAAGTCTCACTGTACCCTTACTTTTATACAGTCCGTTATCCTTCCTAAAATTAAAAACTATTTTTCTAGAGAACAAGTTCATGCACCCTGGTATCTTATTTACTTATGAAATTTAGCAATTTATTAATTTTACTATCGAATCATAACTTGTTATCCATTGCCCCCTCCGACGTCCATTATCTGTACACAATTTACTTCACTTATGGAGGTTTATTTTATAACTAGACGACAAAATTAATAATTAGTTGTATTTTTTATTTAACGAAATAATGAAAATGTGTTAACAGGACAATACATTTAAGTAAACGTGGATTTATAATTCCCACATGTGTATTTAAATACTGTATAACAGATGTGTCTAATTTAGACAACACTTTACACAAAACTCCCAACTGAATATCAGACACCCAATTAAAAGTAATAGAAAGTAAGATCAGAAAAAATAATTACTTGCGGTGTCTAGCTGTACAATTATTTATATTTAAGTCAACATGCCACGTGTACTATGAATAATGTGTATTTAATGCTACCACGAAACCGAATGGGCGTGACATTTCACACCGTTTCAGTCGCCTTTATTCATGGACAGCTGGACAACACTGTTTTCCATGAACCACACAAGGCTCTGCGCCATCTACGTGTATATGTTGTTTCTGTAGTCGGTACAGGCCTGTGCGGCACTCATTTGGTTCTCGCTTCCAGTCCAGAACCCTCTGTTCCTTGTCGCAGTCCCTATGGTTTGTTGTAATTTGAGACGAACTGTGAGTTCCTACCCTATTCGACTTCGTCCGGCAGCGACCAATTTCAGGGAGAGCAATCAAATATACGTAACACCGACAACTTGGTGTGCATCACGTTACAAATACAAATATTGACAACTAATCATTAGGCGGTACACTCAAAGTACCAAATTAAAATTACAAAACAAAATAATGTATGCCTACGTGCAATCGCACCAATTTTCATTACTGAAGGTCATAAATGAACACTGAACAGAGCAGATGCGGCCACGTGATACTTCCTCATAACCAAGATTACAGCCTAGCCTTCCTTATCGATACTGAAGAAACGCAAGGCAAATAAAACTTCAATAGCTGTTTTGCCATAAATGTCCCAACAGAAAGATTAAAAACAATCAGTACACTGTGCCAAAATACCTGGAAACAACGCCCATGCACATTAGCTTCGTATATCGTACAGTAAACCCTATACGACTTAGCATAGGATTTAAGTATTCATGTTTCCGTCATGTTAACTTAAAAATAACATTCTACTGTAGTGGTATGTGTATTTTACTACACCTATTGCATACATGCTCTGTCTTTGTCTTCATCAGTTCAATACATAAAATAAACTAATTCCAAGGAATTTCCAGCTCAATTTCAAGAAGTAGGCTACTGCGGAATGCTTGTTTCCTTACGGATTCTTTAAGAACATTAAGGAAATAGACGGGAAAGAAGAGTCAAAATTCTGTCACAGTGAGGCTGCACCCGAACTCTTGTTTGGGTCAGAACAATTAAATGTAACAACCATAATACTTGTCGCCACGACTATGCGCAAGATTTAGACGACTTATGTCTTTCCTGGTGGTCCGAAATGAAGTTAACACCGAGAACAATACTTACTCCCGTCGACAATAAATAATTTGTACTCAAAACTTTTAAATTAGGAAGCACGAAAAGCTTCAAATGAAACTGAAGAACAGAAAAACTCAAGGAGAATCAACTTTATGTAAACGTTGGAAGTGTCTACGTCTTTCGTCTAAACGTAACTCCACGCTTAGGGATGTTCTGAAGTAACCATGTACACGCCAATGTTGCAATTTCTCAAGTTATACGTATAATCTCGAAGATAAACAAGTGCTGGACGATTTATGTCCACTCTGTTCTCTAAAAATCTACGAAGACAAAATATAACGGAACGCAGGTCGGGTGACCTAATTATTCAAGCTCCTATAAAACAATACAGTCTTTAAAGAAACCAGTCACAAGAACAAAAGAAGCATGTGATACCTGGCATGTTGATGCTTCAACTCGGTAACATCACGTTGTCCCATGAACTAACATGTTCAATATCGCAAGCTCTTCCTTTCATTACTAACGTCGTCTTCATCTGACTGTCCCGTTTTAGGCAATTGTGCCTGTTCCGAACTTCACCATCTCAACCTCGGTCGACCTACATTTCTTTCCAATATGGAGCATACTCCACTATCGTCCACGGTATTTGAATATGGAGACGTGCGTAGGACACAATTCTTCCACTTCATCATGTAACGATCAGCTGTGGTCACAAGTTCTTCAATACCCAATGGATACCATCGTTACAGATTCTATCCATTCTTGAACACCCACAAGTTCGAGGGCTGTGAGGGACGAAGGCATGCTCGTCGCCCGCTCGTATACTGCGTTCCAAGCCGCAGGGACGATAGATAGGCTGGATTTAGGGTGTGGCGTGCTACCGGCCGTGGGTGTTCAATTAATTATTTAATTAATTGAGGGTGAGAGTACGCCGAGGCCGAGTCCAAGATTCTCCTGGCACATATTGTTAGCGACCGATGGCGCTAATGAGGTGGTTGCCCTGGAATCGGGCGGTGCAGCGACAGAATTTTCGGGATAGCGTCCAGGGAACGGACACGCAGGGCTTCACGGATGGTTCTATTAGATGTCAGATAGTGGGCTTTGCACGCCCAGCGCAATCCTCGGCCAAGGTGAGACTGAAGCTTTCGCTTATGGGTCTTGGCCAAGTATATGGGGTCGCGTAGGTAACCATCGGCACCACATATACCCTGATTAACGAAAGAAAGTGACTGGCGGAGCGGCCGCGCGGCGACCGAGTTTGTAGTAAAAACATTCCACTTTATAACCTCGTGGAAACGTAAAATACAGGGCGAGAAATGTCTAATGAACTGTATTTTAATCATCAATTAAAGACGTTTTTACCAAACTTTTCTAATTTTTAAAATCTCTTTTCAATAAATTTACATTGTGAGTTAAAGAAAAAAATACACGAATTTGAATTAAAAAATTAGGGTTTATCGTTTTTATTACGTAAGAACTCAGAGGTTAAGCATCGGAAAAAAATTTCTTGTAGACAAATGGTAGTCCACCTTCTTTAGTACAATATATCAAAAATTAAGATTCCTACGATTAATATTAACGACGTTATTAATTTTTTCCGAATGTACTGTTAACTCCGTTATTAATAATTTTTTTCATTGTGTTTTTTCACAATAAACATAACAAAATTGTATTCATCAATACAAAGTGGTATGTAACCTTCAAATATTACGAAATATAACCGCAATCAGTTAATATAGGAAAATTAGAACTAACATCGCTCAACGGCGCGCGATCGAGTCAAGGTACAGTAACAGCCCAAAGAAAGTGGTGCATACGCTCACGGCTCACACATTGACACATAGCCAACTTACTACGAGTCACCAATCTCTCATAAGTATATACTTAGTTATCTGTCTACTTATTTAATCTAATCTTCTACCTGGAGATCTGTCAAAAACGTACATCTGACCAGACTTTTGTGGTTTAGTTGAACTACATGCTTTTTATAACAGTCTTGAATGATTGTTTATTACTCTTTTGCGGTACGGTATTTATTGTTTTCTTGTTAATAAACTGTTTTTGTTTTGTGATCAGCTTTAATACTACTAATTGAAGTGCAATGTAATTACTGGGAAATTGTTAATGCCATTCAAATTTCTCAATAACTAATTATTTAACTATGAAATATAGTTTACAGTTTAAAACTACCGAGCAAAGCTCGGTCTACCAGATATTGCATAATTATAACAGTATTTTACTGTTATAATGTAATTGAAATGTAAAAAAATTAGTAAATTACTTGTTATTAGCATTGACAAATAAATAATAAATACAGTACGGTACTTACAAGTATTGTAGTGTTCTTCAGCTTTTATGGAATCCGCTCATAAAATATGTGTATAAATCATAAAAATACACTATTAAAACACACTATAAAAAACACTTATAGCTGTCAGTTAGTAGTCTTCAAACGAAAGTTCTCTGATACCCTCCATTGGATCGTCATCACTATTATCATCTTCTGAACAATTATCATCCTCGGAGCTACTGCTGTCTTCCACGGATATAATCATTTCCTCCACAGCTTCTTCCATTAGTCCTTCGTTATTCCATGCATCGATAATAACTTTTTTGGCGTGGTCCACTACTTGCTCCCACCTCTCAGCAGTAATTCGATTAAATCCGTCTTTAGTCAGTCGTTCAACTTCTTTTAAAGTAAACATTTTGTTGTTATCGGCAACATACCCCTTAACCTGAGCCCATATAAGCTCAATGGCGTTAAGATGGCAATGGTAAGGTGGTAGCCTTATCACTTTGTGACCTCTGCTCTCTATCAATTCATCAACAAAATACCTTTTGTTCTGGGGCTTGTGCCATTTCACTAATTCCAAAAGTTCTGATTTTTTCAAGTCGGTTGTAAATTGAATATTTTTCCTATCCAGCCATGCAAGTATGTCAGCTTTTTTATCTTTGCTTGTGGGAGCTTTATCAATTTGCTTAGAATGGTAGGGAGCATTGTCCATTACTATTACTGCAGGCTCTTCTAGGTTATTTAGCAAAGTTTCAGAACACCAACCGAAGAATTTGTCGTGATCCATATCTTCATGGTAGTCACCGGTTTTTTTCGATTTAAATAGTAGAAGGGAATTTGGAACAAACCCTTTTGAAGAACCTGCATGACATATTATTAATCGTTCACCTTTTCCTATAGGTGTTAACATTGTCCCCTGAAGTGACTCATCAGTCCATCCTTGTTTCAAACAATGCCCAGCATTGACCCAGGTCTCATCGAGCCAAATTATATTATCGAAATTCTCGTCTTTGATTTGGCGAAGAAAACGACACCTCCAGGCAGCGACATCGCTTCTCTCCATAATCACTTTTCTGCCCGAAAATTTTCTCCACGTAAATCCTAAACCTTTTAGCACGTTTCTAAGCGAAGACAGACTGCCATTAAACAGCTCTTCATTTTCCAACGATGATAAAAGTTTTTTCAAAGTGGGATATTCTTTTCTTATGTAATATTGATATACATGTCTTCGTATAGCGTCTTCCTGAAAAGTGTCAAGTTTTGTCACAGTTTTCTCCCGTTTCCTCTGTTTGCCCGGAGTTGAAAGTTGGCTATTACTGTCATCTTGTATTTCTTTCAATTCTTTTTCCTTGCAAACTCGCAGAACTGTATTTTTATGTATTTTCAGAGCATCTGCAGTTCGCTGTATTGCATTATTAACCGGAATCAAAGGACCTTTGTTCGCCTTTTCTCTATCAAAATATTCCCGCACTTTGCACACAATTTCTCTTGACTGTCCTTTCATAGGTACGCCTCGGCCCGAAGTTTGTCTTTTCTTTGGAGTTCGAGTCCTAGGTCTTCCCCTATGTTTCCTTGGTTCAGCCTCGTTACGTTGCTCCATGCTCAGCCACCGAAGTATATTCACACAAAATAACTTAAAAACACGTCAATTTATAATGAAAGCACAAGAAACTAACACTTAAAATCAAGATAACCAACAACCGGACATCACTCAACCACCACATCAACTAAACTGAAAGCTGGAAATTTCCCTTACCCTTAGTGTGCGTATAACGGTTCAGTTTTCCTGGAAGCGTGTGCTATTTGTAGACATAAAGGAGAGGCCGAGACGCTGTACGGGAATGACGGTAGCGCGCGAATAAAATGGGTCCAATAGGTTCTGACTGTACTTCCGCCGCAGAGCGCCACGCATTGCTCTCTGTGAAATTCACTTTATATATTAATCCATTGTAGTATTCCTATCACGTACAAGGTGTAAGTTGTATATGTCTTCTACATTTAGTTATCTAAAGAGAGCGTCACGCAAATCTCATTCGTGTACAACTTTTAACAACTGAGTTAACAGGACATTAGAAAAAAATTAATAACGTCGTTAATTTTAATCGTAGGAATCTCAATTTTACTTCCATATTCCTTAAGGTTCCTTAAGGGTATGGTGATGGCAAAAAAAATCGTGTTCGAGATTATTGCAGATTCTGATTCTACTACACTCAAAACATGAAAAAAAGTCGTTTTCCGAAAAGTGTCTGTGTGTCTATCTGTCTGTCTGTCTGTCTGTAGATTTTTTTTTTATGGCAAACGATAACTGCCGCAAATTCAAACAAAATCAAATAATTTTTTGCATATAGCCCTGATTTGTAGAGGACTCGCGACCTATTGTTTTTGGTGAAGATCGGTTTAGGGAAATGGGTAGTTTACCTGCAACGGTTTTTTTTATCAAGGGAAATTTTTTTTTTGGCAAACGATAACAGCCGCAAATTCAAACAGAATCAAATAATTTTTTGCATGCAGCCCTGATTTGCAGAGTACTCGCGACCTATTGTTTTTGGTGAAGATCGGTTGAGGGAAAGGGGTAGTTTACCTGCAACGGTTTTTTTTTAGCAAGGGTAATTTTGTTTGTTTGGCAAACGATAACAGCCGCAAATTCGAACAGAATCAAATAATGTTTCGCATACAGCCCTGAATTGTAGAGTTCTCAAGACCTATTGTTTTTGGTGAAGATCGGTTAAGGGAAAGGGGTAGTTTACCTGTAACGTTTTATGTTTTAACAAGGGTATTTCCTATGGCAAACGATAAAAGCCGCAAATTCAAACAGAATCAAAAGATTATTTGCATACAGCCCTAAATTGTAGAGTTCTCAAGACCTTTTGTTTTTGGTGAAGATCGGTTAAGGGAAAGGGGTAGTTTACCTACAACGTTTTTTTAACAAGGGTATTTTTTATGGCAAACGATAACAGCCGCAAATTAAAACAGAATCAAATAATTTTCTGCATACAGCCCTGATTTGTAGAGTACTCAAGACCTATTGTTTTTGGTGAAGATCGGTTGAGGGGAAGGGGTAGTTTACCAGCAACGTTTTTTATCAAGCGTATTTTCTATGGCAAACGACAACTGCCGCAAATTCAAACAGAATCAAATAATTTTTTGCATGCAGGCCTGATTTGTAGAGTACTCGCGACCTTTTGTTTTTGGTGAAGATCGGTTGAGGGGAAGGGGTAGTTTACCTGCAACGGTTTTTTTATCAAGGAAAATTTTTTTTTTGGCAAACGATAACAGCAGCAAATTCAAACAGAATCAAATACTGTTTCGCATACAGCCCTGAATTGTAGAGTTCTCAAGACCTATTGTTTTTGGTGAAGATCGGTTAAGGGAAAGGGGTAGTTTACCTACAACGTTTTTTTAACAAGGGTATTTTCTATGGCAAACGATAACAGCCGCAAATTCGAACAGAATCAAATAATTTTCTGCATACAGCCCTGATTTGTAGAGTACTCAAGACCTATTGTTTTTGGTGAAGATCGGTTGAGGGGAAGGAGTAGTTTACCAGCAACGTTTTTTATCAAGCGTATTTTCTATGGCAAACGATAACTGCCGCAAATTCAAACAGAATCAAATAATTTTTTGCATACGTCAGTGAATTGTAGAGGACTCAAGGCCTTTAGATTTTGGTGAAGATCAGTTAAGGGGAAGGGGTAGTTTACCTGCAACCTTTTTACGTTTTAACAAGAGTAAAGTACTTGAAAATTCATTTAAACTTTTTCAAACAATGGTAATTGTTGAAAATAAAATAATTTTGTTGCCAGGCAATCTGAAAATTTCAGATTTTGTACCACAAAATCTGAAAAGATTATACGATAGTTTATGAAATGGTTAATAATACGTCAGTGGAAGGTGTAATGAGAAATTAGCAGAAATGGAAACCTGGTTTTTTGCATACATCCCTGAATTGTAGAGGTCTCAATGACTTTTGATTTTGGTGAAGATCGGTTAAGGGGAAGGGGTAGTTTACCTGCAACCTTTTACGTTTTAACAAGAGTAAAGTACTTGAAAATTTATTTAAACTTTTTGAAACAATGGTAATTGTTAAAAATAAAATAATTTTGTTGCCAGGCAATAAAATTATAATTTTTTCATTTTAATGTAATATAATATTTTTCATTTAATACAGCAATAACAAGGCAGGTAAGACACAGCCTGGCTGTTTGGCTGAAAATGATTTTAAATATAAATCTTAGAATATGGAAGTCATGTATGGTTCTCCATACCGATATTTGTCTATGGTAAACGATAACAGCCGCAAATTCAAACAGAATCAAATGATGTTTTGCATACAGCCCTGTATTGTAGAGTTATCAATACCTATTGGTGTTTGTGAAGATCGGTTAAGGGAAAGGGGTAGTTTACCAGCAACGTTTTTTGTTTGATCAAGGGTATTTTGTATGGCAAACTATAACAGCCGGAAATTCTAACAGAATCATATAATATTTTGCATACAGCCCTGAATTGTAGAAGTCTCAAGACCTGTCGGTTTTGGTGAAGATCGGTTAAGGGAATAGGGTAGTTTACCGGCAACATTTTATGTTTTATCAAGGGTAATTGTTTTTATGACGAATGATAACTGCCGTAGATTAAAACAGAATCAACTACTCTTCTGCATGCCTTTTTGTATTATACAAATCTCAAGGTCTGTTGATTTCGTTGAAGATCGGATAAGGGAAAGGGGTAGTTTACCCGCAACGTTTTATGTTTTAACAAGGGTATTTTTTCTACGACGAATGATAACTGCCGTAAATTCAAAGAGAATCAAATAATTGTTTGTATACAGGCCTGAGTTGTAGAGTACTCAATACCTGTCGCTTTTGGTGAAGATCGGTTAAGGGAAAGGGGTAGTTTACCTGCAACGGTTTTTTATCAAGTGTAATTTTTTTTTCTATGGTAAACGATAACAGCCGCAAATTCAAACAGAATCAAATGATGTTTTGCATACAGTCCTGTATTGTAGAGTTCTCAATACCTATTGGTGTTGGTGAAGATCGGTTAAGGGAAAGGGGTAGTTTACCAGCAACATTTTATGTTTTAACAAGGGTAATTTTTTATATGACGAACGATAACTGCCGTAAATTCAAACAGAATCAAGTAGGTTTTTGCATACCTTTTTGAACTAAAGAGAACTCAAGGTCTGTTGATTTTGTTGAAGATGGGTTAAGGGAAAGGGGTAGTTTATCAGCAACGTTTTATGTTTTATAAAGGGTAATTTTTTATGACGACAGATAACTGCCGAAAATTCAAAGAGAATCAAATAATTTTTTGCACCCTTTCCTGAGTTGCAGAGAGCTCAAGGTCTACTGATTTTGGTGAAGATCGGTTAAGGGAAAGGGGTAGTTTACCTGCAACATGTTATGTTGTAACAAGAGAAATGTTTCCATGACGAACGATAACTGCCGCACATTCAAACAGAATCAAATATTTTTTTGCATGCATCCCTGAATTGTAGAGGACGGAAGGTCTATTGATTTTAGAGAAGGTCGGTTAAGAGAAAAGGGTAGTTTACCTGAAACATTTTATGATTTAACAGGAGTAAAGTACTTAATTTTTATAAATAAAGTATCCTGATAAGAAGCTCATAGTAATCCACTGTAAAAATGTAGATGAAATCTATATAAATGAAGAGGTTAGGTGAACGGGGTGGGGGTAATTTTCTATTATTAAAAATTATAGTTGAAGGTGGAGGGGAGATTTTTTATATGTGTACTACGTTATCGGCAACAAAGAAGTAGTTTTTTGTTAAAATTGCTTCCCGGGCTCTTTAGCCGTAGTCCAATGTTTTCTGCAAAACCAGACTTTTCGGCAGTGCCATCGACTGCCATCATCGGTGAAAATCGAGTGCGAAAACGTGAGGTGGTATACGTTAGTGACCACAGTACTGTGGTTAATGCTGAAGCAATAAGTAGAAAAACGTAGTTTCTATGGAAATATTTCATTTCGAATATGATTTTAAATATAAATCTTAGAATATGGAAGTCATGTATGGTTCTCCATACCGATATTTTGATATATTGTACTAAAGAAGGTGGACTACCATTTGTCTACAAGAAATTTTTTTCCGATGCTTAACCTCTGAGTTCTTACGTAATAAAAACGATAAACCCTAATTTTTATTTAATTCAAATTCGTGTATTTTTACTTCCATATTCCTTAAGGAATGGAAGTATGGTGATGGCAAAAAAAATCGTGTTCGCGATTATTGCAGATTCTGATTCTACTACACTCAAAACATGAAAAAAAGTCGTTTTCCGAAAAGTGTCTGTGTGTCTGTCTGTGTGTCTGTCTGTCTGTAGATTTTTTTTCTATGGCAAACGATAACTGCCGCAAATTCAAACAGAATCAAATAATTTTTTGCATGCAGCCCGGTTTTGCAGAGTTCTCGCGACCTATTGTTTTTGGTGAAGATCGGTTGAGGGAAAGGGGTAGTTTACCTGCAACGGTTTTTTTTTAGCAAGGGAAATTTTGTTTGTTTGGCAAACGATAACAGCCGCAAATTCAAACAGAATCAAATAATGTTTCGCATACAGCCCTGAATTGTAGAGTTCTCAAGACCTATTGTTTTTGGTGAAGATCGGTTAAGGGAAAGGGGTAGTTTACCTGTAACGTTTTATGTTTTAACAAGGGTATTTCCTATGGGAAACGATAACAGCCGCAAATTCAAACAGAATCAAATAATTTTTTGCATACAGCCCTGATTTGTAGAGTACTCGCGACCCATTGTTTTTGGTGAAGATCGGTTGAGGGGAAGGGGTAGTTTACCTGCAACGGTTTTTTTTATCAAGGGAAATTTTTTTTTTTTTTGGCAAACGATAACAGCCGCAAATTCAAACAGAATCAAATAATGTTTCGCATACAGCACTGAATTGTAGATTTCTCAAGACCTATTGTTTTTGGTGAAGATCGGTTGAGGGAAAGGGGTAGTTTACCTGCAACGTTTTTTTAACAAGGGTATTTTATATGGCAAACGATAACAGCCGCAAATTCAAACAGAATCAAATAATGTTTTGCATGCAGTCCTGATTTGTAGAGTACTCAAGACCTATTGTTTTTGGTGAAGATCGGTTAAGGGGAAGGGGTAGTTTACCTGCAACGTTTTTTTATCAAGCGTATTTTCTATGGCAAACGATAACAGCCGCAAATTCAAACAGAATCAAATAATTTTTTGCATACGTCCCTGAATTGTAGAGGTCTCAATGACTTTCGATTTTGGTGAAGATCGGTTAAGGGGAAGGGGTAGTTTACCTGCAACCTTATACGTTTTAACAAGAGTAAAGTACTTGAAAATTTATTTAAACTTTTTGAAACAATGGTAATTGTTAAAAATAAAATAATTTTGTTGCCAGGCAATAAAATTATAATTTTTTCATTTTAATGTAATATAATATTTTTCATTTAATACAGCAATAAAAAGGCAGGTAAGACACAGCCTGGCTGTTTGGCTGAAAATGATTTTAAATATAAATCTTAGAATATGGAAGTCATGTATGGTTCTCCATACCGATATTTTACTTCCATACTCCTTAAGGAATGGAAGTATGGTGATGGCAAAAAAAATCGTGTTCGAGATTATTGCAGATTCTGATTCTACTACACTCAAAACATGAAAAAAAGTCGTTTTCCGAAAAGTGTCTGTGTGTGTGTGTCTGTCTGTCTGTCTGTCTGTCTGTCTGTAGATTTTTTTTCTATGGCAAACGATAACTGCCGCAAATTCAAACAGAATCAAATAATTTTTTGCATGCAGCCCTGATTTGCAGAGTACTCGCGACCTATTGTTTTTGGTGAAGATCGGTTGAGGGAAAGGGGTAGTTTACCTGCAACGGTTTTTTTTTAGCAAGGGTAATTTTGTTTGTTTGGCAAACGATAACAGCCGCAAATTCGAACAGAATCAAATAATGTTTCGCATACAGCCCTGAATTGTAGAGTTCTCAAGATCTGCTGTTTTTGGTGAAGATCGGTTAAGGGAAAGGGGTAGTTTACCTGTAACGTTTTATGTTTTAACAAGGGTATTTCCTATGGCAAACGATAACAGCCGCAAATTCAAACAGAATCAAAAGATTATTTGCATACAGCCCTGAATTGTAGAGTTCTCAAGACCTATTGTTTTTGGTGAAGTTCGGTTGAGGGAAACGGGTAGTTTACCTGCAACATTTTTTTAACAAGGGTATTTTCTATGGCAAACGATAACAGCCGCAAATTCAAACAGAATCAAATAATGTTTTGCATACAGCCCTGATTTGTAGAGTACTCAAGACCTATTGTTTTTGGTGAAGATCGGTTAAGGGAAAGGGGTAGTTTACCTGTAACGTTTTATGTTTTAACAAGGGTATTTCCTATGGCAAACGATAACAGCCGCAAATTCAAACAGAATCTAAAGATTATTTGCATACAGCCCTAAATTGTAGAGTTCTCAAGACCTATTGTTTTTGGTGAAGATCGGTTGAGGGAAAGGGGTAGTTTACCTGCAACGTTTTTTTAACAAGGGTATTTTTTTTCTATGGCAAACGATAACTGCCGCAAATTCAAACAGAATCAAATAACTTTTTGCATACAGCCCTGATTTGTAGAGTACTCACGATCTATTGTTTTTGGTGAAGATCGGTTGAGGGAAAGGGGTAGTTTACCTGCAACGGTTTTTTTTTATCAAGGGGAATTTTTTTTTTTTTGCCAAACGATAACAGCCGCAAATTCAAACAGAATCAAATAATGTTTCGCATACAGCCCTGAATTGTAGAGTTCTCAAGACCTATTGGTTTTTGGTGACGATCGGTTAAGGGAAAGGGGTAGTTTACCTGTAACGTTTTATGTTCTAACAAGGGTATTTCCTATGGCAAACGATAACAGCCGCAAATTCAAACACAATCAAAAGATTATTTGCATACAGCCCTAAATTGTAGAGGTCTGAAGACCTATTGTTTTTGGTTAAGATCGGTTAAGGGAAAGGGGTAGTTTACCAACAACGTTTTTTTAACAAGGTTATTTTCTATGGCAAACGATAACAGCCGCAAATTCAAACATAATCAAATAATTTTCTGCATACAGCCCTGGTTTGTAGAGTACTCAAGATGTACTGTTTTTGGTTAAGATCGGTTAAGGGAAAGGGGTAGTTTACCTACAACGTTTTTTTAACAAGTTTATTTTCTATGGCAAACGATAACAGCCGCAAATTCAAACATAATCAAATAATTTTCTGCATACACCCCTGGCTTGGTGAGTACTCAAGACCTATTGTTTTTGGTGAAGATCGGTTGAGGGGAAGGGGTAGTTTACCTGCAACGTTTGTTATAAAGCGTATTTTCTATGGCAAACGATAACTGCCGCAAATTCAAACAGAATCAAATAATTTTTTGCATACATAAGTGAATTGTAGAGGACTCAAGGCCATTAGATTTTGGTGAAGATCGGTTAATGGGAAGGGGTAGTTTACCAGCAACATTTTACGTTTTAACAAGAGTAAAGTACTTGAAAATTCATTTAAACTTTTTCAAACAATGGTAATTGTTAAAAATAAAATAATTTTGTTGCCAGGCAATAAAATTATAATTTTTTCATTTTAATGTAAATTATGTATATATTACAAAATATATCGTGCTTGGCAGGCAAGCATATTTCAGATTATAAGTCTTAGAATATGGAAGTCATGTATGGTTCTCCATACCGATATTTTCTTTAACTCACAATGTAAATTTATTGAAAAGAGATTTTAAAAATTAGAAAAGTTTGTTAAAAACGTCTTTAATTGATGATTAAAATACAGTTCATTAGACATTTCTCGCCCTGTATTTTACGTTTCCACGAGGTTATAAAGTGGAATGTTTTTACTACAAACTCGGTCGCCGCGCGGCCGCTCCGCCAGTCACTTTCTTTCGTTAATCAGGGTATAGGTGGGTAGGCTATTTCCCTAGGCGGCGGGTAATAGAATTGCTGCAAAGCAGAGGACGGAGTTGATATAGGCGTTGGGGGGTCTTGCGGGCTACTTGTGCGGAGTGTGTCCGCCAGTCTTGAATACCATTGTACCGCCCGAAAAATTTCAATTCTGCAAGGTTTTAAGTTTTTCTGTCTTGGTACTCAGCATTCCAAACCATAAAGGAATATGAGCACAGGCGTAATTTTATAAAGCCTAATCTGTATTCCTTACGGGCCTTCCTCTTTGATGTTCTTGAAATTGGCCGCTGGTATTTTGAAATCTGTTTACCTTAAAGGCCATGTCCTTGTCATCTTCATATGTCAAATAACACCTAGGTAATTCACTATTGTTATAATCATAAAAGAAAATACGCCCAACGATCCTCTCGGCACATACCGCCTGTCAAACAATAACATTGTCGAACTTTTCGGTTATATTTACATTTCTGGAAGCCCAGTAGTTTTGTGAAATCACATATGGAGAAAAGTTAAAAACCACATAAACTCATCCGTAAACCACATAATGGAAAGAATGATTTGAGTCAACCTGTAAAGAGCCTGGTACCATTGGCAGTATTTTGTATGGCAATTTGGTTGCTTTGGTTGCACTTTACGATGTTCCAAAAGCATTGTCAATGGGCAATCGGCGCACTGGAGTCTGTGAATATCGCAGTACGTTTCGAGAAAATCTGCAATAACGACAATATTTGTTCTTCCAATTCATTAAGATGGTTTCCAGTTGTTTTAATTTTTCTGTAATCCATAAATTATTTGACTCACTTGAAACATATGGATCACCAAACTCAGACCGATAGGTTTCTTTTAGTAACAACCCACGAATTCTTAACCCAGTAGGTTTTCATAATAAAAATATGCTGCTCACGAAACAAAGTAAGCTTGCTAACTAACCACTAGTATATATATGAAACAGTAAACAATTAAATTACATAAACTGCAGTGGCAACTCCAACGATGACATCCATTGTGCTATGCTAATAGTTCTTACAAGTTTTACTGTAACTATAGCTTCCATAGTTCCCAGAGCGTTTCGTTCCTACAGTTTGACTGTTGAAAACTCGTACTTAAACTTAGACGGTCATTATCTGGGAACAATGACAGCAATTTTTCTGTCAAAAGTAGGTCCACGTCTTACAATAATTGGACAATAGACAACCAACACTTACCGCCCAGCACAACAAATACATTCCACGGTTCCCTTATCGTCGTCCTGTCTGCTTGTTAGGAATTACCAGTCCAAACATAACACCACTGTTTTTATTAATCGAACTTTACTTACTCCACATACCTTCAGTTTTGAAAACTTCCTGAAAATGTTTTGCTACCTACTGCAGGCGCTGCACGCGCACACACACGTGCGCGCGCGTACATACATAAACCGATCTGTAAACTAAACGTACTTACAGATTAATATAATTGTTCTAATAAACCTAAATAAATAGAGGTCTTATTTGTTATTAAAAGAATTAATGTATTATATCATATTTAGATGTTGTAAAGATTAAATAACACTGAATATTACTTTACAAAGCGTTTTATATTATCGTCGAAGAGACCCTCCACAAAATCTTCCTCTTGCAACTGCTGACCATGGCACACAGATTTCTTCCAGTCTTCACTGGTTAGATGGCCGAATGATTTTTCCAAAAGCCTTCTTACTTCCATCAGACGTTCCATGAAGAGAAAACTTTTTTTTTTTCTCACGAATTTGTCTTCTTTTTTTTTTTTTTACAATTCAAATATTCCCTGCGATTATAAAACTCACGTAAGCCACACAAACCTCTTATCAGAAGTATATAAGTACGTGATCCAATTTTATTAAGTTTTCTATTTCTGTGGAGACCAAAACTTAATTTTCTGCAGGGATTTCACGATTATTTGTCAGGTGGATGCTTAGTTCCTTTTATTCGCTGAACACTTCGAATGGACAAAGAACAGCACGCCATTGTTGCTTTTTGGGTGTCCGTTAAAACTTCACTTACCGTCTGTCGGTAAATTACAAGATAACTGTATGTACTGAAAACTATTTTTACTTCTATGTTCCGTAAGGAAATGGAAGTATGGTGATGGCAAAAAAAACTGTGTTTGAGATGAGGGCAGATTCTGAATGTACTACTCTCAAAACATGAAGAAAAATCATTTTCCGAAAAGTGTGTGTGTGTGTCTGCAGAATTTTTTTATGGCAAACGATAACTGCCACAAATTCAAACAGAATCAAATAATATTTTGCATATGTGCTCGAGTTCTAGAGGGCTCAAGGTCTATTGATTTGGGTGAAGATCGGTTAAGGGGAAGGGGTAGTTTAACTTCAACGTTTTAATAAGAGTAAAGTACTTAAAAAATCGGTATGGAGAACCATACATGACTTCCATATTCTAAGATTTATATTTAAAATCATTTTCGAAATGAAATATTACCATAGAAACTACTTCTTTCTACTTACTGCTTCAGCCTTAACCACAGTACTGTGGTCACTAACGTATACCACCTCACGTTATCGCACTTTGTTTATCACTGATGATGGAAGTCGATGGCATTGCCGAAACGTCTGGTTTTGTAGAAAAATTGGACTACGGCCAAATATCCTGGGAAGGAATTTTAACAAAAACTACTTCTTTGTTGCCGATAACGTTGTACACATATATATAAAATATATGCATAAAATTAATGGCTTGTATAAGTTAATGACTGATCTCCATTAAGTAGTGCTCAAGTTTCCAAAGTTTTAATATCATGATGTCCGTAATTAAAACATCAGAGCAGGTTTAGTGTGTAAGAGGGTACACCGTGGACAAAAATTTTCAACATTTCCTATTGAGCGTTGCTTAGAGTAAAGCTGCGAATCTACAGTGTATGTTTCACAGAACAAACACGCGAAAAAGAAGGAGCGCTCCGAAGTCACTCATGGACCCTCAGCATCTTGCAGACGGTTCATTCCCTAAAGACGAAAAGTCTGTCTATGAATCGTTCCTCTGTAAACACGTGCAGTTACATTGCCCAGCGATCCACAGGAAGCAAATTGATGTCCATTTTTTCGGCTTGCACGCGTTATGTTGGTGTGGGTTTCGGCACTTTCCATTTAAAAAGCGTGCAAATGTAAGAAAATAAACATGAGTGAGGCCAGAAATAACGTGAATTGTGTGTGTGTGTCTTACCTGACTTTTTATTGCTGTAGGCATAATAATAAAATGGAAACGTAAACATTACATAACTGAGATATGCTTACCTGCCACGAACGATATATTATTTTATACATGGAGGAGTTCAGTGAAATACACACGTACAGAAGAATTATATATATAAAGATATTAACTCATACATAATTTACATTAAAATGAAAAAATTATAATTTTATTGCCTGGCAACAAAATTATTTTATTTTTAACAATTACCATTGTTTCAAAAAGTTTAAATGAATTTTCAAGTACTTTACTGTTGTTAAAACGTAAAAGGTTGCAGGTAAACTACCCCTTCCCCTTAACCGATCTTCACCAAAAACAATAGGTCTTGAGTACTCTACAAATCAGGGCTGTATGCAAAAAATTATTTTATTCTGTTTGAATTTGCGGCTGTTATCGTTTGCCAAAAAAAAAAAATTTCCCTTGATAAAAAAAAACCGTTGCAGGTAAACTACCCCTTTCCCTCAACCGATCTTCACCAAAAACAATAGGTCGTGAGTACTCTACAAATCAGGGCTGTATGCAAAAAATTATTTGATTCTGTTTGAATTTGCGGCAGTTATCGTTTGCCATAGAAAAAAAATCTACACACAGGCAGACAGACACACACACAGACACTTCGGAAAACGACTTTTTTTCATGTTTTGAGTGTAGTACAATCAGAATCTGCAATAATCTCGAACACGATTTTTTTTGCCATCACCATACTTCCATTTCCTTAAGGAATATTGAAGTAAAATGCATTTAAAGTTTTTCAAACAATGGTAATTGTTAAAAATAAAATAATTTTGTTGCCAAGCAACCAGGTTGTTCGGTTAGGAGGGAGGGGTAGTTTACCTGCATTGTTTTGTGTTTTAACAAGAGTAAAGTACTTAATTTTAATAAGTGTCCCGAAAATAAAGTCATGTTAATCCACTGTAAAATGATAAATGAGATAATTATAAATGGTGTGGGTAGTTGAAGGAGGAAGGGGGAATTTTTTAAAAATTGCTGTGCTGAAATCAAGTAAAATACGAACATTTAATTTTGAAGGATAAGATACGCCTTAAGAAATTACATATTATATTCATAAATCTATACTTTATGAAAGTGTAAATATTATTAATGGTGGGTATCGGTTGAGGAGGAGGGATGATTACTTGTGTAGTTCAGTTTCTTTATAACAATAAAATACCTAATTTTTAAAGATAAAGTGGCTCGAAAATAATATTAAACGACTATTCCATTATATTAGATAATATTAAACGAAAATAACATTATATTAAACGACTACCTAATAATAATAAAAATATCTATAAAGAGTGAAAATAGTTTGAGGGTGGGGGATACTTTTTTACAAATTATCGAACCGAATTCAAGTAAACGATTTTAAATATAAATCTTAGAACATGGAAGTCATGTATGGTTCTCCATACCGATAGTGATTGGCATCTAATACCCGTGCCAGTAGTTTTAAACCATTAACAATTAAAAGAAGTAAAATAATAATATAACTAAATAATAATACACTAAAGAAGAACACAACCTAATACTTTCCGGTACACAATATGTAAGTTAGTCTCATTAACAGGCCTATCTCGATATCAGCAGAACAATACGTGCTGTTTATTAACCAGAAGTGTGTAAAATCGTAGCTTAGCGATCTCAGAAGCTGTGGTTGATCTTGGAGTGACGATTAAATTCAGCGTACTGTATCTTGTACTGAACAGCAAACTCAATCAACTATTGCGGTGTAGACACCTGTTAATTACTGCTGATGTAGTAGGATCAGCTGTGCGGCGTTATAACGTTACTAGAGAGTTCTACTATGGTGAAGACGCCCGGAGAACAACCGGAACGTCTCTAGGAAGGTGGACGAATATCGAGAATCTGCTATGCAGAACGAGCTCCCTACTGCCGCCATGTAACAATGAAATTTTTTAAATCAATATTCTTCATCAACACCACCACGGGGCACAGTTACGTCTGTAAATCTTTCAAAAAATAAGAAAACGCGTTCACCAGTCGCAGAGACTCCTTTATTTTGCAGACCCATATACGAGGGTTGTTCAATAGAAACACGTTTAGCGGCTGTAAACCATTTTACTTCCATGTTCCATAAGGAAATGGAAGTATGGTCATGGCGAAAAAAAATCGTGTTCGAGATAACGCCTGATTCTGATTGTACTACCCTCAAAACATGAAGAAAAGTCATTTTTCGAAAAGTGTCTGTGTGTGTCTGTCTATGTGTAGAATTTTTTCTATGGCAAACGATAACATCTGCAAATTCAAACAGAATCAAATAATTTTTTGCATGCAGCCCTGAATTGTAGAGTTCTCAAGACCTATTGTCTTTGGTGAAGACCGGTTAAGGGAAAGGGGTAGTTTACCTGCAACGTTTTATGTTTTAACAAGGGTAATGTTTTCTATGACGAACGATAACTGCCGTAAATTCAAACAGAATCAAATAAGGTTTTACATTGTTACAACACAAATAAGCCAAACCCCGTACCAGGGATAAAAAAGATAATTCTTAATATAAAAATACTTCATATAAAATAAAATGTTTAAAAATGAATAAACTACAAATATTATGACACGACGAACGACGATATTACCCAACCCAAGTGATTGACCTAACAACAAAAACACAAAGAAGGGAACCACGTAACATACTCAAGAAAAAAGGTGATAGACCAAACAATTATGAACTAACAAAGGAAGATATAAACCAGAACTAAAGAAGAATCAAAGGAAGAGAACAGATCCCTACTAATAAACAGAATTCAAATCAGATGAGAAGAGGAGAATCGAACCAAGATGAAGACTATTGAAGATGAAGATAAAGAAGAAGAGGGAGAATGAAGAGGAGACAGATTAAACCCAAGGGGAGACTAACACACATATAAAGGGGAAAAATAGTAGACTCAAAGATAGAATACTGTAAATAAACCCCAAATAATTATTTCTTGATGAAACAAATATTATTGTTATAATTGAATTAACTTATGTACTTATTTTAAAGACAATACGATTGTAAAGTAACGTAGTGTAGGAAAAGTACACTAACACTATTAGGAAGGTTAGATTTAATAAAAAATAACTAACCTAATATTATTAATAATAAATATTATGCTAGAAAGAAATAGTGAGAAATACTAGGAGAAAGTATAGGGATTACCCATTAAATAACACTCAATACAAACAGTGAACCAAAGTGAAGTGCAATAGTGAAAGTGTAAGTACCCTAAAAATAGTGAAAGTGTATGTTAAGCGATAAAAATGTAATGATAGGTAAGAAAACACTTTATAAAACATTGATAAACAATCAATGGTAGGAGTGATCTTGTACACATTTATATAACTAAAAATAATTAAAAATAATATTTCAAATAAATACAAAAGAAGCATGTAATGTTATTCAGGGAGAAAGCCCAGGCAAAAACAGTTTGTATTAACATGGTATATGGAGGAGATAGTAGAATAGAAATATAAAGTTTTGTTTTTAAAATTAAGACTACAATGAATAAAACACCCCATGTTGAAAGGGGAATTAACTTTCATAATTTTGCAAGAAGTGATGATGTTTATCACTCTAGATAGTAATAAAAGAAAGGAATCAATATTAGAACTAACAATAACTAGTAACTTATAAAGAATAGTGTGGTTCAATGTTATGAAGAGGATATGGCTGAAGGGAACCTGCAGTCCATAAGCCTAATTATTATATTTTAAAATATGTGTAATGAAAATGTATGTTGAATAGTAGTTAAAACACAAACAAATATGATAACTAAGTGAAGCCCATCAGGCTGAATTCAAAATGTAATTTAAAAGAAATACACCAAAACACCATCATGGCTAATCTTGGCTATGAAAACATCTAACTGTCAGAGACACTCAAATGTAAATTGTAACAATTTCGCAAGAAACTTTACTAATCTAAGACCAATAAACGGCCAGTAATTATATGTAAATTATATTAAAACAGAAATGTTATTATAAAAGTTTAATTTAAGAAGGATATGTAATTTATCAAATGTCAAATATTTAGACTAAAGTTAATGTATAACAGAATATGACCTTATGAGGTATCGTTGTAAACTTTGAAAGGAAAGAAAGATAATAGTGATATCATTTATTACCCCAAAGGAACTGTAAAGGTATAAAACCATTAGGTAAATACTTAATAAATTTGAATAAAAATTCAAATCTCTTAACAATGATTTTGAAAGAGTAATTAACCAATCCCAGGACTGCTGTTACCATAGTAACGAGCCGTTGAAGGCTAGTTTTCCGTTAAATTTATTAGACTTGAAAAAACGACGCGTGGGTAAGCGGCATGCAAAATTGGAATGATTGAAATTTTAATTTAAATAGTTACGAAAAGTTTCGAAAGTTAACCAAGATGACCAAAGACGAATAGATGTCGACCTACCAAGAATTAACGATGTCCTGGAACCAAATTGAATAAATTAATTAACAAAAATCCAAGACAAGATTGAAAAAGATGTTCGAAGCTTAAAACCAGCCCAAATTTGAAGAATATCCACTACCCCAGATGGCAACACATCAACACTATCTGAACTGATAAGTATCGAATAAATTCCTTAATCCCAAAAATCCAAATTACCTTAAATATTTTCCAAATGATAAAATTTCTCACTATTGAACAAATATTATTTTCTTTCAAAGGTGTTAATGCATAATTTACTAACATAAAAACATTTTATTAATCAAAATATAACCTCGCTTAAGAGTACAATTTTGTAACAAAAATACGACACTACCGAACAATTTGTAAAAACGCATTATACTTTCTAAGTACGTATAAGGTATGGTAGTGTACTTTTTTAATGTAACCAACGTTTATGTCTTATTTGATAATCCAAAGAACCCCAGATTTTAAACATATTAATATATTGTACGTAACTGTAGCCATCTCGGCAACGAAAAGTGTTGTAAAATCAATTTTGCCAACTCTGAGATATTTGTGTTTCATGTTATAAACCGGAGCTATTTGTTATCAAAACAGTTATAATCCATTTTTCATATTAATTAATGACCAAATTTGTATTAAAATCACAGTACCGAGTATTACTATCTTTTTATTTCATAGGACGTTGTAGAGTATATGTGTGTTAGCAAGTTTTATTCAATAACCAACTAGCGCTCATCACGAGTGGCCGAGACGGCAACCTGTATAGCGGCGGGAACCATTCGAACGCTCCAGCTGTCCGAACGCTAATAACACGTATCATCTTATAACTTAACTATTTTAATTGTTTTAATAGAAACAATTTGGCGCCACCCGGGATTCGCAACCCCTATGAATTAACAGGTAGGTTGTACTGGTAATATTGACAACGCTACAGACTCCAGTAGTGACGTCGATTTATGTAACGACCAGTGTGAGGCAAACACACTACATTCACACTAATACACAAAATAAACAAGTGTGACACATTTTAATAGGCACGACCTCAGTTAATTGTTACAACATGCATCCCTGAATTGTAGAGGACTCAAGGCCTATTGATTTTGGTGAAGATCACTTAAGAGAAAGGGGTAATTTACCTGCAACGTTTTAAGGGTAATTTTTTCTATGACGAACGATAACTGCCGTAAATTCAAACATAATCAAATAATTTTTTGCATACATCCCTAAATTGTAGAGATCCCAAGGCCTGTTGATTTTGGTGAAGATCGGTTACGGGGAAAGGGTAGTTTACCTGAAACATTTTTTGTTGTAACAAGAGTAAAGTACTTAATTTTGATAAATAAAGTATCCTGATAAGAAGATCTTAATAATCCACTGTAGAAACGTAGATGAAATATCTATAAATTAACGGAGGGGGGTAATTTTCTATAAATAAAAAATTATAGTTGAAGGGGGAGGGGATAATTTTTTATATATGTACTACGTTATCGGCAACAAAGAAGTAGTTTGTTGTTAAAATTCCTTCCCGGCCTGTTTGGCCGTAGACCAACGTTTTCTGCAAAACCAGACGTTTCGGCAGTGGCATCGACTTCCATCATCAGTGAAAATCGAGTGCGATAACGTGAGGTGGTATACGTTAGTGACCACAGTACTGTGATTAAGGCTGAAGCAATAAGTAGAAAGAAGTAGTTTCTACGGAAATATTTCATTTCGAAAATGATTTTAAATATAAATCTTAGAACATGGAAGTCATGTATGGTTCTCCATACCGATTTTTTACTTCCCTGTTCCATAAGGAAATGGCGAAAAAAATCGTGTTTGAGATAACGGCTGATTCTGATTGTACTACCCTCAAAACATGAAGAAAAGTCATTTTTCGAAAAGTGTGTGTGTGTGTGTGTGTGTGTAGAATTTTTTCTATGGAAAACGATAACAGCCGCAAATTCAAACAGAATCAAATAATTTTTCACATGCATGACTGAATTGTAGAAGACTCAACGCCTATTGTTTCTGGTGAACATCGGTTAAGGGTAAGGAGTAGTTTACCTGCAACGTTTTATGTTTTAACAAGGGTAATTTTTCTAAGACGAATGATAACTGCCGCACATTAAAACAAAATCAAATAATTTTGTTGCATACATCCCTTAATTGTAGAGGAATCTGTCTTTTGATTTTGGTAAAAATCGGTTAAGAGAAAGGGGTAGTTTACCTGCAACGTTTTATGTTTCAACAAGGGTACTTTTTTCTATGACGAACGATAACTGCCGCACATTCAAACAGAATCAAATACGTTTTTGCATACGTTCCTGAATTGTAAAGGACTCAAAGCCTGTTGATTTTGGTGAAGATCGGTTAAGGGAAAGGGGTAGTTTACCTGCAACATTTTATGTTTTAACAAGAGTAATTTTTTATGACGAACGATAACTGCCGTAAATTCAAACAGAATCAAATAATTTAATTACATATGTGCCTGAATTGTAGAGGACTCAAGGCCTACTGATTTTGGTGAATATCGGTTACGGGGAAAGGATAGTTTACCTGCAACGTTTTATGTTTTAACAAGAGTAAAGTAGGCCTACTTAATTTTGATAAAGTATCCTGATAAGAAGATCATAATAATCCACTGTAGAAACGTAGATGAAATATCTATAAATGAAGAAGCTAGTTGTGCGGGGTGGGGGTATTTTCTATAAATGAAAATTATAGTTGAAGGGGAGGGGATCATCTTTTATATGTGTACTACGTTATCGGCAACAAAGAAGTAGTTTGTTGTTAAAATTCCTTCCCGGCCTGTTTGGCCGTAGACCAACGTTTTCTGCAAAACCAGACGTTTCGGCAGTGGCATCGACTTCCATCATCAGTGAAAATCGAGTGGGATAACGTGAGGTGGTATACGTTAGTGACCACAGTACTGTGGTTAAGGCTGAAGAAAGAAGTAGTTTCTATGGAAATATTTCATTTCGAAAATTATTTTAAATATAAATCTTAGAACATGGAAATCATGTGGTTCTCCATACCGATATTTTATTCAACGATTTTAAAAGAAGTCTCCATTAACATTAAGGCGTGAGTCCCACTGTTGCACTAATCTGTAGATTCCCTACAGGTAATACTCTTGCGGCTGTTTGCGGAACCATTCGGTAACAGCAAATTCTACTTCAGCGTCCGATTTGAACCGCCGTCCTTTTAGCGATTTCCTTAATGGGCCAAAAACATGATAATCGCACGGGAACAAGTCGGGACTATAAGGTGGATGTTGTAAGACTTCCCACTTCATACGACCAAGCAGAACTTGAATCGCCTGGGCTACATGGAGTCGAGCATTATCATGCAGAAGAATGACACAATTTGTGAGCTTCCCGGGACGTTTATTCTTGATGGTGACGTGGAATCCACTGAGCAGCAACTTTGTGATAGCCAAAACTATGAATGATGGAATGCCCAGTTCCCACGCTGATGTTCAACATTTGAGAAAGTTCTCCAACTCTGATGCGCCTATTTGCGCGTAAACCAGTTTCCAGCTGTGTCACATTTTCATCTGATGCTGCAACACGTGCAGGTCCGGGACGGGCTAAATCTGTAGTAGATTCTCTTCCTTGTCGAAATTTATTGCACCATTCAACCATTGCCGTATGAGAATAACTATAGTCACCATATACAGCTTTTATTCTCGTATAAATTTCCATTGGCTGACGCCCCTCAGCGGCCAAAAACTGAATAACGGCACGCAGATTATCTTTGGATGGATTTACTGTCATACATGCCATTTTTCAACGCAGTCACAGCGCTTAGTAAAGAGCAAACTGCAAATATTTTTGACAGACGCGTCACTAGCGTTTAAACAGACAATATAAACAAATGAATTCCGTTGCCATGGCGACGAAGTCACGGCTACGCAGATCAAACGTCTTTCTATTGAACAAGCCTCGTAGGTTCTAATCAGGTTGCTAATCAAGAGCCTTGTAGAGCGCGTCATCTTAGAGCACGCCTGCTTTCAAAGACTTCCGCAGCCCAAAGTAATATTGGTTAACTGTCAACATTTTTCCAAATCAACATTCAAATCTAGATTAATTTTCAATATTATAACGCACACAATGATAATGAGACAATTATGTAGGTCTACTTTATTTTAATAGCCATACGCGTAAGTATATATGAAGACCATTTTGTGTATACCAATGTAAGTGCGTATTACACGAATGTTGATAGAAACATACAGGCTACGTAATGTTACTTGTTTGCTGTACGTGTATGAACCAGATATAGCGTTCGAAATACAATTTTCATTATACGAAACCATTACAGTGGCAAACTACTTCAACTATTAATGGGAGTGCCGTGGTTCCAATACCAGATACCACTAACACAATTACAGAAGTAATTTAGTTAAATTTCAACATTCCACCAAACTAGTTTAACAACTAATAATAATGCTCATAACTATGTATTACAACTGTTAATAGGTCATTAAATTTAAGTGAAAATTCGTTTAACGTTAAGCTATATCAAGATCCATTTTTGATTTAGTAAATATGCAAATTATGTTAATTTTTAAATGCGCGCCTTTAAAGCAAGAACAAAAAAGCAACAAACTTCAATTGCACGCGCGCGCGCGCACACACACACAAATTTATACGTGACTAGAGTTCTCACGACGATCGAAATAAATCGGTGATACAAATAACTGACGTTTTCATTGTTCACAAAATCTATTACACTTTACTTGTAATATAACCCCAAACTTTCAACCACTCGTAATCAAAAAGTTCATGCAACGTTTGTTTATTGTATTTTCCTTACATATTCGTATTGTTCTCTTCAAGACAATCTCGAACAGATATAACGCACTCAGTCCAACGGTTTTTTCAATCCTTATTTAAAACATTTCTGGAATGGAATTATTTGTGTAGCTTCCCATCTTGCTCAGCGAATTTTATTATACGCTTTACTCGAAACGTAGCCCTTTACACGTTTTTCTTCATTCCTGACAAAAGGATAATTCAAACAGAACCGCACCTGTTGCCGTAACATTATGATGTTATTTTTGGCTAAAACGTTTTGAACAAGCAATGAGACACGTTTACTATTCTGTCATTGCTCATTTTCTATATACGTAACTCAAAGTTTCTTGGAGCAATTATATAATATTGTGATATTATTTAATATAGTTTCTTCTGCAAGTAGTGTATTGCGTTTTTGTCGTTTCAACGCCTGACGCACGTTTCACTGAAAAATAGCAGCATCATCAGAGGTTTGTAAGTCAATTAATAACAATCGAAGTAATTCTATGTTAATATAGAAACTAACGAATAATCGAATTTGTTTCGAGTTGAATGTAAAATAACTGATAATCAATTTAAGTTGATTAGTTAACGACTGTTTTAATCTTTATTTACTTATGCAGCTGTTTTGTCGGGTATGTTGGAAATATTTAATGTTTATTTATTTTAATAAATTTATGATTTTAAATAGATCATCTTGTTTTTAGTTGAGTTTGATCTTTCATTAATACATTATTGTTACTGTGTTTGTAAATATTGGTGTAGCTCCCCACCTTGCTCTGCGAATTTTATTATCTATACTTTACGCGAAACGTTGCCCTTTACACATTTTTCTCCATTTTGGTAAACGGATAATTCAAACACAACCACACCGGTTGCTGTAACATTATGATGTTCTTTTTGGCTAAAAAGTTTTGAACAAGCCAGACAAAGAAAAAACTACTCGACAGAGTCCTTCAAGCATTTTTAAAACCAACTAATTGACTTACATCGATTATAAGTTATTTACATTAAAATCGAAACAAATTCGATTATTCGTTAGTTTCTATATTAACATAAAATTATTTCGATTGTTATTGATTTACTTGCAAACCTCTGATGATGCTGATATTTTCAGTGAAACGTGCGTCAGGTGTTAAAACGACAAAAACGCAATACACTATTTTCAGAAAAATATATATTAAATAATATCACTATATTATATTCTGTCATGGTATACTCATTTCAACTGTATCCTACAACGGAAAGAATTCAGTCACTGCTTATAAAATACAATAAAATTTCCAAACATCCCGTGCGGTGTATACCAAACTGACATTATAGGGTACACTCTACGGTTACTTTTAACACACACGAGTTTTACACGATGGATAGAAACTACCTTTGGAAAATAACGTTCGAAAACGTTATTTAATATAGTATATTTTTATTTTTGAGAAGAATGAAATTTATTCCACTTTGAAAACACGACATAATGAAAACTAGTACGCAAATTGAAATACTTTCTATTTTTATAACATAAAATGATTACAGCTCGTTTTGTAAATAAACCCAGTTCTTATCTGATAGCCCACCCAACCACAATTAGAAGATTAATTTTCCGAAAAGCCATACTTTTTTATGCAAGTTACTACTTAGTTTCTTACTTCAACGAGTATCAGACAATCAATGAAATGAAATCTTATCCTTGCCTGTATCATTTCTGCAAATTACTGATTAGATTCTTATTTTAATGAGTATCACGTACGGATTCAAAAGAAAAATAAACTTTCTCTTGCACCTCCATTATCTCTTCTAAATTGGACTGCTGGAGACTGAACACTTTGGCTCGAAAATCAACAAGCTGTTACCACAACGGATCTTCTTAAAAGAAGACAAAGTGGATGACGGTTGACCACAATTATCAAAGCTTGCAAAATTTATTTCAGGATGTTCAGAATTTAGTACCAAAATGTTCTCAACCTTATAATTTTATTAGTCTTATATAATTTGACGTTTATTTTTTGTAACCATTACATCTGATTTCCGAAATATGTCCCTGTGGACGCCGTGGTCTAAAGTACAGTACAAATAATTCATAACGTAAGTATTATGCCAGACACAGTGATGAGAACTGCTGACACAGAGTTAGACAGATGTAAACACGTCTGCAAATACATTGTCCCCGGGGGACGGTAAATACCTTAAGCAATGTCGAAACTGCACGTCTTGTCACACACACACACACACACACACACACACACACACACACACACACACACACACACACACACACACACACACACACACACACACACACACACACACACACACACACACACACACAGTATTATACTTATTTCGCTAGACATAATATGCCGTGATAAGAGCGATCAACTAGTATGTACATTGCCCGCGGATTAAGGCAAATAGCAACTGCACAGAATTTTATTCATTATGTAAAAATAAAAAAGAATTTTAATTATTATTATTTTATTATTTACATAATGTTTTACGTACAATATTGTTTATTTATCGCGACAGACAAAATTTTTTAACTTATTACTTCCATGTTCCATAAGGAAATGGATGTATGGTGATGGCGAAAAAATTCGTGTTCGAGATAAGGGCTGATTCTGATTGTACTACTCTCAAAACATGAAGAAAAGTCATTTTCCGAAAAGTGTGTGTGTGCGCGCGCGCATAGAATTTTTTCTATAGTGAACGATAACTGCCGCAAATTCAAACAGAATCAAATAATTTTTTGCATACGTGCCTGAGTTATAGAGGACTCAAGGACTTTTGATTTTGGAGAAGATCGGTTAAGGGGAAGGGATCGTTTACCTGCAAGGTTTTATGTTTTAACAAGAGTAAAGTACTTAAATTTGATATAAAGTACCCTGAAAAGAAAGTCATAATAATCCACTGTAGAAAGGTAGGTGAAATATCTATAAATGAAAAGGGTAATTGAAGGGGCGGGGGTAATTTTCTGTAAATGAAAATGATAGTTGAAGGAGGAGGGGATAATTTTTAATATGTGTACTACGTTATCGGCAACAAAGAAGTAGTTTATTGTTAAAATTCCTTCCCGGGCTGTTTGGCCGTAGACCAACGTTTTCTGCAAAACCAGACGTTTCGGCAGTGGCATCGACTTCCATCATCAGTGAAAATCGAGTGGGATAACGTGAGGTGGTATACGTTAGTGACCACAGTACTGTGGTTAAGGCTGAAGAAAGAAGTAGTTTCTATGGAAATATTTCATTTCGAAAATTATTTTAAATATAAATCTTAGAACATGGAAATCATGTGGTTCTCCATACCGATATTTTATTCAACGATTTTAAAAGAAGTCTCCATTAACATTAAGGCGTGAGTCCCACTGTTGCACTAATCTGTAGATTCCCTACAGGTAATACTCTTGCGGCTGTTTGCGGAACCATTCGGTAACAGCAAATTCTACTTCAGCGTCCGATTTGAACCGCCGTCCTTTTAGCGATTTCCTTAATGGGCCAAAAACATGATAATCGCACGGGAACAAGTCGGGACTATAAGGTGGATGTTGTAAGACTTCCCACTTCATACGACCAAGCAGAACTTGAATCGCCTGGGCTACATGGAGTCGAGCATTATCATGCAAAAGAATGACACAATTTGTGAGCTTCCCGGGACGTTTATTCTTGATGGTGACGTGGAATCCACTGAGCAGCAACTTTGTGATAGCCAAAACTATGAATGATGGAATGCCCAGTTCCCACGCTGATGTTCAACATTTGAGAAAGTTCTCCAACTCTGATGCGCCTATTTGCGCGTAAACCAGTTTCCAGCTGTGTCACATTTTCATCTGATGCTGCAACACGTGCAGGTCCGGGACGGGCTAAATCTGTAGTAGATTCTCTTCCTTGTCGAAATTTATTGCACCATTCAACCATTGCCGTATGAGAATAACTATAGTCACCATATACAGCTTTTATTCTCGTATAAATTTCCATTGGCTGACGCCCCTCAGCGGCCAAAAACTGAATAACGGCACGCAGATTATCTTTGGATGGATTTACTGTCATACATGCCATTTTTCAACGCAGTCACAGCGCTTAGTAAAGAGCAAACTGCAAATATTTTTGACAGACGCGTCACTAGCGTTTAAACAGACAATATAAACAAATGAATTCCGTTGCCATGGCGACGAAGTCACGGCTACGCAGATCAAACGTCTTTCTATTGAACAAGCCTCGTAGGTTCTAATCAGGTTGCTAATCAAGAGCCTTGTAGAGCGCGTCATCTTAGAGCACGCCTGCTTTCAAAGACTTCCGCAGCCCAAAGTAATATTGGTTAACTGTCAACATTTTTCCAAATCAACATTCAAATCTAGATTAATTTTCAATATTATAACGCACACAATGATAATGAGACAATTATGTAGGTCTACTTTATTTTAATAGCCATACGCGTAAGTATATATGAAGACCATTTTGTGTATACCAATGTAAGTGCGTATTACACGAATGTTGATAGAAACATACAGGCTACGTAATGTTACTTGTTTGCTGTACGTGTATGAACCAGATATAGCGTTCGAAATACAATTTTCATTATACGAAACCATTACAGTGGCAAACTACTTCAACTATTAATGGGAGTGCCGTGGTTCCAATACCAGATACCACTAACACAATTACAGAAGTAATTTAGTTAAATTTCAACATTCCACCAAACTAGTTTAACAACTAATAATAATGCTCATAACTATGTATTACAACTGTTAATAGGTCATTAAATTTAAGTGAAAATTCGTTTAACGTTAAGCTATATCAAGATCCATTTTTGATTTAGTAAATATGCAAATTATGTTAATTTTTAAATGCGCGCCTTTAAAGCAAGAACAAAAAAGCAACAAACTTCAATTGCACGCGCGCGCGCGCACACACACACAAATTTATACGTGACTAGAGTTCTCACGACGATCGAAATAAATCGGTGATACAAATAACTGACGTTTTCATTGTTCACAAAATCTATTACACTTTACTTGTAATATAACCCCAAACTTTCAACCACTCGTAATCAAAAAGTTCATGCAACGTTTGTTTATTGTATTTTCCTTACATATTCGTATTGTTCTCTTCAAGACAATCTCGAACAGATATAACGCACTCAGTCCAACGGTTTTTTCAATCCTTATTTAAAACATTTCTGGAATGGAATTATTTGTGTAGCTTCCCATCTTGCTCAGCGAATTTTATTATATGCTTTACTCGAAACGTAGCCCTTTACACGTTTTTCTTCATTCCTGACAAAAGGATAATTCAAACAGAACCGCACCTGTTGCCGTAACATTATGATGTTATTTTTGGCTAAAACGTTTTGAACAAGCAATGAGACACGTTTACTATTCTGTCATTGCTCATTTTCTATATACGTAACTCAAAGTTTCTTGGAGCAATTATATAATATTGTGATATTATTTAATATAGTTTCTTCTGCAAGTAGTGTATTGCGTTTTTGTCGTTTCAACGCCTGACGCACGTTTCACTGAAAAATAGCAGCATCATCAGAGGTTTGTAAGTCAATTAATAACAATCGAAGTAATTCTATGTTAATATAGAAACTAACGAATAATCGAATTTGTTTCGAGTTGAATGTAAAATAACTGATAATCAATTTAAGTTGATTAGTTAACGACTGTTTTAATCTTTATTTACTTATGCAGCTGTTTTGTCGGGTATGTTGGAAATATTTAATGTTTATTTATTTTAATAAATTTATGATTTTAAATAGATCATCTTGTTTTTAGTTGAGTTTGATCTTTCATTAATACATTATTGTTACTGTGTTTGTAAATATTGGTGTAGCTCCCCACCTTGCTCTGCGAATTTTATTATCTATACTTTACGCGAAACGTTGCCCTTTACACATTTTTCTCCATTTTGGTAAACGGATAATTCAAACACAACCACACCGGTTGCTGTAACATTATGATGTTCTTTTTGGCTAAAAAGTTTTGAACAAGCCAGACAAAGAAAAAACTACTCGACAGAGTCCTTCAAGCATTTTTAAAACCAACTAATTGACTTACATCGATTATAAGTTATTTACATTAAAATCGAAACAAATTCGATTATTCGTTAGTTTCTATATTAACATAAAATTATTTCGATTGTTATTGATTTACTTGCAAACCTCTGATGATGCTGATATTTTCAGTGAAACGTGCGTCAGGTGTTAAAACGACAAAAACGCAATACACTATTTTCAGAAAAATATATATTAAATAATATCACTATATTATATTCTGTCATGGTATACTCATTTCAACTGTATCCTACAACGGAAAGAATTCAGTCACTGCTTATAAAATACAATAAAATTTCCAAACATCCCGTGCGGTGTATACCAAACTGACATTATAGGGTACACTCTACGGTTACTTTTAACACACACGAGTTTTACACGATGGATAGAAACTACCTTTGGAAAATAACGTTCGAAAACGTTATTTAATATAGTATATTTTTATTTTTGAGAAGAATGAAATTTATTCCACTTTGAAAACACGACATAATGAAAACTAGTACGCAAATTGAAATACTTTCTATTTTTATAACATAAAATGATTACAGCTCGTTTTGTAAATAAACCCAGTTCTTATCTGATAGCCCACCCAACCACAATTAGAAGATTAATTTTCCGAAAAGCCATACTTTTTTATGCAAGTTACTACTTAGTTTCTTACTTCAACGAGTATCAGACAATCAATGAAATGAAATCTTATCCTTGCCTGTATCATTTCTGCAAATTACTGATTAGATTCTTATTTTAATGAGTATCACGTACGGATTCAAAAGAAAAATAAACTTTCTCTTGCACCTCCATTATCTCTTCTAAATTGGACTGCTGGAGACTGAACACTTTGGCTCGAAAATCAACAAGCTGTTACCACAACGGATCTTCTTAAAAGAAGACAAAGTGGATGACGGTTGACCACAATTATCAAAGCTTGCAAAATTTATTTCAGGATGTTCAGAATTTAGTACCAAAATGTTCTCAACCTTATAATTTTATTAGTCTTATATAATTTGACGTTTATTTTTTGTAACCATTACATCTGATTTCCGAAATATGTCCCTGTGGACGCCGTGGTCTAAAGTACAGTACAAATAATTCATAACGTAAGTATTATGCCAGACACAGTGATGAGAACTGCTGACACAGAGTTAGACAGATGTAAACACGTCTGCAAATACATTGTCCCCGGGGGACGGTAAATACCTTAAGCAATGTCGAAACTGCACGTCTTGTCACACACACACACACACACACACACACACACACACACACACACACACACACACACACACACACACACACACACACACACACACACACACACACACACACACACACACACACACACACAGTATTATACTTATTTCGCTAGACATAATATGCCGTGATAAGAGCGATCAACTAGTATGTACATTGCCCGCGGATTAAGGCAAATAGCAACTGCACAGAATTTTATTCATTATGTAAAAATAAAAAAGAATTTTAATTATTATTATTTTATTATTTACATAATGTTTTACGTACAATATTGTTTATTTATCGCGACAGACAAAATTTTTTAACTTATTACTTCCATGTTCCATAAGGAAATGGATGTATGGTGATGGCGAAAAAATTCGTGTTCGAGATAAGGGCTGATTCTGATTGTACTACTCTCAAAACATGAAGAAAAGTCATTTTCCGAAAAGTGTGTGTGTGCGCGCGCGCATAGAATTTTTTCTATAGTGAACGATAACTGCCGCAAATTCAAACAGAATCAAATAATTTTTTGCATACGTGCCTGAGTTATAGAGGACTCAAGGACTTTTGATTTTGGAGAAGATCGGTTAAGGGGAAGGGATCGTTTACCTGCAAGGTTTTATGTTTTAACAAGAGTAAAGTACTTAAATTTGATATAAAGTACCCTGAAAAGAAAGTCATAATAATCCACTGTAGAAAGGTAGGTGAAATATCTATAAATGAAAAGGGTAATTGAAGGGGCGGGGGTAATTTTCTGTAAATGAAAATGATAGTTGAAGGAGGAGGGGATAATTTTTAATATGTGTACTACGTTATCGGCAACAAAGAAGTAGTTTATTGTTAAAATTCCTTCCCGGGCTGTTTGGCCATGGTCCAATGTTTTCTGCAAAACCAAACGTTTCGCCAGTGCCATCGACTGCCATGATCAGTGAAAATCGAGTGCGCTAACGTGAGGTGGTATACGTTAGTGACCACAGTACTATGGTTAAGGCTGAAGAAAGAAGTAGTTTCTATGGAAGTATTTCATTTCGAAAATGATTTTAAATATAAATTTTAGAACATGGAAGTCATGTATGGTTCTCCATACCGATATTTTTATTAGCAATCAAAATGTGACATCCTATGAGCTAAACCTATGGTGCTCATTAAGCATATGGTACGCATCGGTTGCACACCTTAAGTTTGAGAGCCTTTTAGCATATCGATTTTAGCTTTCGAGAGTGGTTAGGGCTGTTGTTTCCCTGGTATGGTTTATTAAGGTATTAGGGTACTTCGAGTTCTGTCTAAACTCTGGATGAAGAGTTTGGTTTGCCAGCAGTAGCGTGGTATCCATGTAACCGCTGTTGCCGGCGGCAACAGGACAAGCAATGAAGAAAAATAAAATTAATTATACCACAGAATAAATACTTTAGTTACTGAATAATTTCAAATGCGAACAATATTAGTAGGGAAACTTGAAGAAAAGCAGGACATTCTTTTCCAACTGCTGGGTACTTGCACCGTCTTGTGTTGCCGGCACAGACATCGGCAATGTTTTACTGCGTACGGTCATTGACCATGTCACTGTACAGACTAGTGGAGAGGGTGACACATTCGACCACACAATATGCTGCCGCTGTATAAACCGGCAAAACGCTCAGTTAGTTGCTATCTTCATTTTTCGAGTCGACGTGCAGCAGTTACTACTAGTACGTACCTATTTGTGTTTTGTTTGTTTAGTTATGTGTTTCTCTGTTTGTCTTTATTATTTTCAATTCGATTATTTGTGTCTTGTTTTATTCTGTGTAAGTACAGTATAATGAGAGTCAGATCCCGTTGAACCGAATGATAGAAAACACTCTCACAAGTATTTTAGCTATAAAAAGAACACTTCGCTCTAGAAAAAAGTACGAATTAATTTTTAGGCTGAGGTTTAGGTCTCTCACAACCGGCAACAGCTGTTGCGTACCCACGCCACGCCACTGTTTGCCACAAACCATGGACCGCTGTCACTGTTCTACGGGCCTTGCGCTGGTGGATTACATTATTTGTTACACTGTTTGCAGATCCTTTAAACTTCACGACCATAAAGCCATGTAAAAAACTTTCACACGACCACAATCGTAAAGAGAAAATTTGTAAATCGACCAATAACGCAAAATCGTTCGACACGGCTTCTAATTACGTTATCTCTGTTAATCTTCTACTTAGTTTAAAGTGTTACAAATAAAATTCTAAAGAAGACGTAGTTGGCTCATTTTCATTGTACAAAATAATACGGATTCTTCTTATGCTATTTAGCGAGTGACCGTGTTCCCGGAAACGAAACTCAAGTTCCTTGAATTATATTTCCTTATTTATTTATGTTCACATTACTTAATTTTTTATTTTTAAAGAAACAACGCTTATTATTCAGAAGTTCTCTTAACTTATAAAGGACAAATTCTTCGAAACTTCGTAGGAACACCCGCAAAATATTAAAATAAAATACTATACGATTTATATAAGAAAACAATTTGGTCAGCGTGATACCGTCAAGGTTCAAGGCCGTTGCAAGTAAACAAGACTGCACTCTCTACTCAACGCTAATGCGCGCTCCAATTATAAATAAACAGTATCTACAACACAAATGGCCTCGTCCTCTTGTGTACATGCAATTAATTATCAAACATTTAATCCAAACAAATATTAACTGAAGCTTACCCACAGTTGAACTCTGAAAAAACACTTCTCATGCTCACCTGAAACAAACGAAAATCATAATTATCGTCATATCATAATAATGCAATTCTACCGCGTATAATACTTTACTTGAGCTAAATATTTTTGCTATTACACTGAATTGTTCAATTTTGACCGGGGCCGCGCGAATGTACGCATAATGCGGCCCTGAGCGCCACAATAGGGAAACAGCTAAATTATGAGAACTAATATATAGGATTTTTATTAAAACTGTTGTTCTGAAATAATTGAATATGAAAATTACATTATACAGGACGAAACATATATTTTGTAATTCATTTTAAGTATGTAATATCTTTAATAAGTAAGCCAGGAAAAGAGTTGATGTATATTCACTTTCTCAACTACACATGGTGCAACGGGTAAATTTTTGAAAAGATTGTCATATTATATTAGACTGCATCTTCACAATAGTACAAGTCAAAAGCACAGAGAATATCAGATGTCCACATACATAGCTTTCATCGACTTTGGAAAGACATCTGACAAAGTGAATAGGAGTAGACTGTGGGCAATAATGGCATAGAAAGGTATTTACAAAGTCTTACAGCCACAAAAAGTCTTATGTAGAAAACAAAATCTTAATTGAGACAAGAAGATGGAGCACAACTCCTGGTGTGGGCCGGATCAATTGTGGAGGACGACAACGGTGCCCATTGTCACCTTCTCTTTCTAATTTATATATAGATGTCATACACAATTGGCAGATGAACCTCCCACATTTTATGACTGGTAACTCTGCAGTTGACACGTTCTTATTTCCTGATGACCAGGCTATCCTGCCGAACTCGGAAAGTGGCTTACAGATGGCTGTACACTTATTGGGTCGAATCTGTAAGGATTTCGGATAACAGATCTCTACACCGAAGACCAAACCGATGTCTTTTCATGGAGTTGATCCCATACAAGCCAAAATTGTTGTGCATGGTATTGTTCTGGAGCAGGTCAGTAATTTTGAATATCTGGGCTGTAATGTGTCTTTCATTACAAACAATGATGTGGTGAAGAGGCTGCATAACTTCGAACGTGTGTGTTACCATCAAGAGAATTAAAAAAATCAACGAGTAAAGAAACACGACCTACAAGTGATGGCCTTACCCACACTTCCCTATGGGTCTGAAAATAGGATTTTACCGAAATCCCAGCCTAGTGGTATTCAAGCGGCAGATACGAAATTTCTCAGGCAGGATATACTCTTGAAGATCGCGGTCGATGTACGGCAGGAACTGAATATTAGAGTATACTCGATACGATTACCTAATATCGACCAAAACGGTTGGAACATCTTGACCGAATGGATGACTGCCGCATCCCCAAACGACTATCGAATTATAAGCCAAAAGGACGGAGAGGTGTGGGCGTTCGAGGAAGCGCTGAAGTGACCAGCTCTAGTCTGTCTGCTTGAGACCGAAACAAACCCGACGATTTTATCTCTCTAAAACCAAGAAGGGTTTACCTTAAGGAGTTGTACGTTTGCACTTTAACATAAACAGCTAGCTATTGTTAGTTTTTACTTTGTTTAAGTCCAATCAGTGTTACAATAACTTTAATCAGATTCATACTGTTAATACTGTTTCAGTTGATTAAATATTCTGTTTATTATATTTTTGTTTACACTATTCAATAAAATTAATTACTTAAATGTTGTTAATATATACATGCTACGTACTGAAAATACATGATTGTATTTAACAAAATAATGATAATATACAAATATTATACTTCATTTTTTGACAGAGGCGCACCAAATTCAAGCTTTACTCTGGTTCTAAATTTTCTTCACACAGCTCTGCTTTTGACAACCGGTTTTGTATTTAAAAATCAGCAAGACATTGATGAACAAAGACGTAACACGTCACCACTACCCTCCTCATTACAGTGGGGTAACTAGTATAGCGAAACCTATAAAAGACACTGATGGTACTCCATACTGATTTGGTAATGGTAATGGCGTGTCAGCCTGAAAGTGGACAATGAAGTAGTACAGGGAAAACATTTTACATACGTTTTGTAAATAAGTATTAACAACAAGTGGTAAAGTGTATAAAATACATTACGTATATTAAGCAAAATAGTCCAGTACAGGCATCACCCCCTCTACTAGGTATACGCCGCTTTACCTTGGCCGCGTCTGGGGTAAATGGTACAACACGGAAACTCGGCCTTAGCCAAGGACGCCACGAAGGGATCAATTCCATGACGCAGTAGCGATTCCAAAGCACAATACTGCACTTTTTCATTACTTCACAAAGAGATCACACCTTGAATGGCTTGGAACACAAGCTACGAGTGTTAGTGAGAGGATATGGCGTATCGACAACTTTGTTATTTAATATTACGACTAAAGGGACGGTAAAAACTTCAATATAAAAGTAACTTCACAGATATAGAAACTGCCTGTTGCACTCCACTATTTGTATCACTGCCGATAAGCGCTTTCGAGCCTTTCAGTTCATCTTCAGATCGGAAACGAAATCGCATATTATGTGGTACAATGCAATGGGTATAATATTCTAACCCTTATCGATGGGTACACAATTTAGTAAACAGCCGCGCAGTTAAACGTCCCTTGTCACTATTTTTTCATTATTTCTCGTCCATTCTATGTACATTTCTGTCACTACTACTACTACTAGTACATTTCAACTACTCAACACTTCAAGACCAACCAATTCAATTTTATTATATTATAAAAATGTCTTCATTTTCAAAGTTAATTTTAATTATTCATTAAACCTTTTAAACCTCTTTTCTATTTCTTTTAATGTTTCTAATTTATCTTCATGTTTCCGTCATAATTAATTGCCTCCATAATTTTCCAGCGGAATGACAAATATTTGTGGTTCTCCTCTATAAAATGCTTGGCACACAGTGAATGTCTTAG